>OY744481.1:32083654-32417221 GCA_963556165.1 Tipula helvola
GAACATTCTCAAGTACCTCTGACCATATGAGTTGAATTTCTTCTATAACCTTAGCAATAATGGCCATCGCAATGCCGTCAGCAAATCCTACGATTAGCGCTTCTTATGGCAAAGCGAGTCTGAATACACCGTCCTAATACATGGCATTCCACAGCGTCGGACTCAAAACGGAACCCTGAGGAATGTCACCCAAAATCAGGTAATCCATTGGCCCGTCGTCTGTATTACATTTCAGTACTCTATTTCTGAAGTAATCCTTAACAACTCTCTGTATGTAGAGTGGGACGTTCATCCTTTTTAAGGCTAAGAGGATTTCTTTCTAATTAGCTGTATCGGATGCGTTTTTAACGTCGAATGTAACCATAGCACAATATTTTTTCTTGGCACCCTTCCATCTCTTTCCTTCGATTGCATTTTGAGCAATACTTTTGACAAGGCTCACCACATCAATGCTAGGTCGGCCCTTCCTAAAGCTAACCTGTATTTCCGAAAGACCACTAACTTCTCCTATATATGAATCAAGCATATTGCATATAATGCAAACATATAGGGCGGTAAAATGACTGCTGGTCGAGTGGCTTACCTGCTTTAGGAATCAGTACCAGGTTTTGTATTTAAAATGATAAATGATCCTAAAATGGCCACATCTAACATGTTGTAAAAAACGCCAGCGACCATCGCTTAGTTTTGTAATGTATTATAATTAGATATTGGAAACCCCTAATTTTATGTAAAGTTAAATACTTATATTGATATAAAAAAAAGCAGAATGTTATATTTTAATAAAGTTAAGAGCAATCTTTGTGAGTCGGTAAACAAGTGAAGTACTGAATTAAAGAATAATAAATTGTACATAAAATAAGTGGTTGTGTTTTAATTATCAAGATACATAACAAATTTGGCGACGAGGATGGGATACCAATTGTTTGTTAATAAGTGCGGTGCAAATGATATAAACAAATCGCGAACAAATTTGGCAAATATTGGAGTACATAGAGTCGCGTGTGTATTAAAGAGTATATTATAGATACAATTTATAGTGCGTTTCACAGTAAATACGCGTAATGTGTATGAGTGATAATAAAAAAACAGTATTTATCAAAAAACGCAGCAGTGAAGTAACGGAAAATACGTTAAGTGGAAGTGAAAACAAAAGTGTCGAATTTGATTCAAAGAAAGTCACGATAAAGCAAGAAGTTGAGGAAAATATCGCGATGATCGGAACAATGGAGCACTTTGATGTCGATAACGGCAATTTTGTCGACTATGAGGAACGCATGGCGAATTTCTTGAAGGTCAACCAAATAACGGACGAGCAAACAAAAGCGGAGTATTTTATTATTCTTGCTGGGCCGGAGATATATACCATTATGAAGTCGCTTTCAATTCCTAAGTCTCCAAAGGAATTAAAATATGGTGAAATTGTCGAAATGTTGACGGCTCATTTTGCACCGAAAATCAATAAACGCGTCGAACGGTTCAAGTTCATGCAAGCGGTTCAAGAAGATGGAGAAACAATTACCAGTTTCATTGTTAAGCTAAAAAGTTTAGCTCAATCCTGCAAATATGGAAATTATTTGGATGATGCACTATCCGATAAGTTTATAGTGGGTTTAAAGTCGAGTTCAATTCAACAAGAGTTGTTGAGTAAAGCAGATGAAAATTCTACGTATTGCGAATTAGCCCTAAATATGGAGATGTCGGCAAAGGAGACAAAAGCAATTCATAAGTCGCCTCAATCACAATTGTCGATCAACAGTTATAACCAAAGTCAGTCGAAGGCTAGTCAATCAATAAACCATCAACGAAATGGAACTCAGTCTAGAAGTCAAAGTCAATATAGAAGTCAAGGTCAGTCAAATAATAGAAACAGAAGTACAAGTCCAAATTCAAGTCGCAGTTCGAGTAATAGTTATAGAGGGAAATCATATAGTAAGCATCTTTGTTCAAGATGTGGAGTAAAAAATCATAATCCAAGTCAATGTCCAGCTAAACAATGGAGGTGCTACAATTGTAATAGGTATGGTCAAACATCATTTGTTTGCAGAAACAAAGTGAAGAGTATCAATGCTGCCAAACACGTGGATCAGTCATGCATAATGCAGTTAAAAATAGAAGGTAAACTCATGCCAATGGAAGTCGATACGGGCGCTTGTGTTACCGTAATTTCAATAGATAAGTACCATAAAGCATTTAGTCATTTAAAAATTCAAGATTGTATTAATCAATTTACTACTGTTACAGGTGAATCAATTAAAATTCTTGGGAAAATAATTGTAACGGTCGAGCATATTCATGAGAAGTATAAACTGGAATTGGTCGTAATAGATGCAATAAAAGATTTTAAACCATTAATTGGACGGTCTTGGTTAAATGTTTTAAAACCGGGATGGAAACAATTTTTTGAGGAGTCAAGCTTTAGGACACAAACGGTAAATACAATTATGAGCAATTTAAATAAAAATATTTTTTTGCAATATCCTAATATTATAACAAATCCCGAGTATGACTATCCGATTGAAAATTATAGCGTAGAGATTTTATTGGAAGATGAAGAAGTAAAGCGTATATTCCATTGTGCCTATTCAGTGCCTTTTAAAATTAAAGTAGAAGTCGAAAAAGAACTAGAACGGTTAATTAAAAAGAACATCATTGAACCTGTTAAATATGCTAAGTGGGCAAGCCCAATAGTTGTGGTAGTGAAACCTCAAAAAGCTGTTCGCATTTGTGTCGATTTTAAAGTAACCATTAATAAGTTATTAAAGTCTGAGCATTATCCAATTCCAAGGATTGATGACATATTTGCTAGTTTAGCTAAATGTACTTATTTCTGTGTGATTGATCTAACTGGAGCCTACCAACAACTTATAGTGTCAGAATCTTCTCGTGAACTGGTACTACCAATAAACACACATAACACAGTTAGAAAAAAATGGGTTATGTAATGCAAATTGCATTACATGTAGGTCCAGTGCTAGCTTCCATCACAAAATAATGCTAACCTTGCATTAAAATAGGTTTTAATGCACAGTGCATTAACTTGTATAACAGCAATTACATTAAATTTTAATGCAACATTCCATTAGAATATAAAGCAAATTGTAAAAGAACCGTCAAGCAACTGCATTAGAATTTATCAAAGACTGCATTAATAAAATATTTTAGAAGTATTAAATTTTAAAGCAAGTTACATTAAAAGTTGTGTAACTTTAGCTACCATTTTTTGTTTTATGTTAATAAAATCTTGGTAGCGTGGTTTTTCTGGTGTTGGTCTTAGTTTTTGGCGCCTTGAGGGTCGAGACCAGGGTTACCACTTGGATACAATTGTATCCATTTGGATACATTATTTAAAAAATTTAAGAAATGGATACTGGATACTCAAAAAACCAAAAATAGGTAAAATGGATACAATTTATTCAAAGTGGATACATTTGTTTTTAAATTATTTATTTTGTTGAAATACCGAAACGAATTTTGAATTACATGCTGTTAGGGCTTAATTTACATCAACACTATGCATAATCATAGCTAACTTCATTTTTGATGAAGTAAAATATCATTTTATTGTTGTTTGTTTTGTGTTTTTAAAAAAACCGGCCTTTATTCTTTTTGCCATGGATAAGTAATGTCAAATTCTTTCGGATTACTCGAAATAAAGTAACTAATTTTGAAATAATTTTGTAGTTCGTAGTTGTGTTGGTGTAAAAAAAGCAAAACAAGTGAGGTTATGTTTTACTATTTTAAGGTTATGTTTTAAATATTTACATAAAAAACTAATATGTAATATACGATTAAGTAACTAAAACAAGTTGTTTTTTAAATTTAATAAATCTTTCATAAATTTTAGCGCATTAATATTCACATAAACCACAAATGAAATATCAAAATGGAGTTTTGTTATTGTTTACAATTTACTTTGACATTTCAGATTTATATGAATTTGTAAAGAGCAAAGTAAATCTACCAAAAATCCGGAGTAAAGCAAAATGCTCTCGAGCAAAAAAAGAATGCTTTATTTTCTCCCAAAGAATTTGTAATGTCAAATTTTTACTTTTCGAGTAAAATTTTTTACCCTCAGAGTGTTTTTTCCCCAAAGAATTTGACATAATTATCATAAAATAATTTGGCAGAAGTGATTTTAATTTAGTTACCCCTATAAATTTTATAATTTAATGTTTCTATTAGATTTATTTTTTTTATTTTAATGTGATTTATAATTATGAAAGAAAATGATTTAAATGTTAGTTCTAGTAATTATTAAACAAATGTGATGGTACCTACTGAATACCAAATGCAAATAATGGATTTAAAGAATTTAAATAAACAATGTACATTTCAGTTATATAAATACAAATGTACATACTTTAGTAATAACCAAAGAATTATCAATTATCATGTTTTAATTTAAAAAAATAATTGGATACATTTGGATACATTTTTTTCAAATAGTTGGATACATTTTTATTTTTTCGAGTGGTAACGCTGGTCGAGACCTCAGAGGCTCCAACTGTTTTGCAGTTTGGCGGGCTAGATCACTTTATGATCGCCCAAGGTAATAAATTATATTTTAAGAAATGAAAAGTTTACCAGTAACCTAATTAAAGTCGGTTTGAGTTAGTGAATTTTATATTAATAACGTAAAACACGTGCTTGAATTTATAATTCTTAAATACATTGAAGTCCGCTTGTTTTAGCGAATTTAATGTTGGTATACTTTTTTAATTTGAGCAGGTTACTTTAAAATGTTTAATAAGTAACTTTTAATGCAAATGCTGCTTTAGAAATCTTCATAATTGCATTAACATTCATTTTAATGCAATCATTACTTTACAATTTAATACAACTTGCTTTACATAAGTCGTAATGTAAGGCTTGTATTAAAAATTAAAGTCATATTTTCAACTGTGAAGGGATTGTTCCGTTATACTCGTTTACCTTTTGGTCTTAAAACTGCTCCATCTATTTTCCAGTCGATTATGGATCAAATTTTATCAGGTCTTAATAATGTGTCTTGCTACCTTGATGATATTTTAATTGGTGGTAAAACCAAGCATGATTGCGAAACTAATCTTCACAAAGTCTTAAGTCGCTTGAACAAATACAAAGTGAAAATAAATTTAGAAAAATCAAAATTTTTAGAGCAAAAAGTTAGTTATCTAGGTCACGTAATTTCAGAGCAAGGTATTAGTACAAACCCCGAAAAAATTACAGCTATAGTGAACTCTTCAATACCTAAGTCTATAAGTCAGTTACAAGCATACCTTGGGTTGCTAAACTATTATGGAAAATTTATTCCTAACTTATCCATAGATATTGCAGCAGATGCAAGTCCATGCGGAGTGAGTGCAGTTTTATCGCACATAGTAAACGGACAAGAAAAACCAGTATTTTTTGCGCCTAGTACATTGTCACCTGCAGAGCAAAATTATTCGCAGCTTCATAGAGAAGCACTGGCAATAATGTATGCGGTGAAAAAGTTTCATAAATATATTTTTGGATTACCATTCAAAATATATAGCGATCACCAAGCCTTAAGGGAAATATTCAACCCGAAAAAATCTACACCATCTGTGGCAGCAGCAACATTGCAGAGATGGGCAGTCATATTGTCCATGTATGATTACCATTTTAAATATACAAAATCAACATCATACTGGAATTCAACATAAGCGTTCAGTTGTAATTGTTGTAATTGGCACCGGTCATGCAGTTCCTTCACTTCAGGTGGTAGAACCTCGTAAAACTATTTTTATTACAAGACTACATAAAGACGTTTCGGAAGCTGAGGTGAAATCCTATCTGAAGGACAATTTCAATATTGAAGATGTCAACTGTCGGCGTATTTTATCTCGACAGACCACCGAAGGTGATCGAAATTTCTCTTCGTTTAAGATAAATGTAGCCGCTGCAAATTTTGATAATTTATTACAACCATGTTCGTGGCCTGCTGGTTGTTTAATTAAGGAATTTATAAATTACAGCAGGGGTAGTCAGAATAAAACAAATTTTCCTGTTCTTCAACAAAATCATTCAACAGTGTAACCAACAACAGGCCTGACTTAATGACAAGACAAACTATTATTTGCGATGTCTCCTAGATTATTTTACCGAAATGTTGGGCGAATGTCGTCGAAATCAATCGAATTTCTCAAGTTCGTCTACTCAACAAACTTCCAGTTTTATGCCATCACCGAGACTGGATTTCACAACGGCATATTTAATAACGAATATTTTCCAAATGACTATATCGTCTATAAATGTGATAGATCCATCCATAATAGTATAAAACAGACGGGCGGTGGTGTGCTTTTTGCAGCCCACTATTCTTTTACAAGTGAGCAAATTACTGTGTCTGGATGTGAATCTATTGAATTTTTATGTGTTAAGGTTCTAGTTTGTAAGAATATTTTTTTTTTTTTATAATATTATATATACCTCCTAGATCTTCTATTGATATTTATCTAAATCACATTGATTGTATAAACGAAGTTTGTAATTTGAGTGGCTGTGTTGATAATTGAATGGTACTTGGCGATTTTAACTTAAGCGATGTTCATTGGTCGTTCGATCCTGAATCTCTGGATTTGTTTCCGTCAGACGCTCGATCTGCCAATGATTCTCTTGTGTTGGATTCATTATTCAGTTTTAACCTAAAACAAATTAACCGCTACTCAAATAGTAATGATTCATTTTTAGATTTAGTATTTGCAAATAACACGGAACATCTCTCTGTCCGTCAATCTTTTGGACCTTTTTCAAATAGTGAGAATGATATTCATCATGTTTCTATTGAAGTCGAAATTTGTACTATCGGTCTCAAAGATAAATGCCGGGTTTTTTCGAATGATGCATATTATTACAATTTTAAGTCCTGTGACATCTATGGTCTCTCCGATTATCTTAAAGGTATTAATTGGGGTGTTTTATTTAATAATAATATTTTAGACGTAAATGTGGATAAATTTAACAACTTATTATTTGCAGCTTTTCATCGTTTCGTACCTTTGAAAAAGAGTCGTAATTATAGTTACCCACCTTCGTTTGATGACAGCCTGATAAATTTGCGCAATCGTAAGAATAAGGCTTACTACAGACTTAGGGAAAATGATTGCGCACATAACAAGTCAATTTTTATAATTCTTCGGGACCAATTTAAGTCTGAATTTGAGGCTAAATACTGCCAGTACATTAAATCGATTGAAGCTAAAATTAAAAGTGACCCTAAACAGTTTTGGAAATTTGTGAACGATAAGCGCAGCACAACTGGATTTCCATCTACAATGAAGTATAACAACATACAGTTGAACACAGTTTCTGACATTTGCGCAGGGTTTGCAGAATTCTTTCAATCAGTGTATAAAACGTATGATATTCAAGTTGATAATAATCGCTTCATCGGTGCTTCCCAACATAACATCCCTCATTTAATAATAACGGAAGATGAGATTACCAAGGCTCTTATTGATTTTAAGGATGGATGCGGACCAGATGGAATACCCTCATCTATTCTTAAATCGGTAGCATCCTACATAACTACACCTTTATGTTATCTGTTCAATCAATCTTTAGCGAGTGGATATTTCCCAGCTGCTTGGAAAATCGCACACATTGTTCCAATTTATAAAAAAGGCGATCGCTCGGATATATCAAACTATCGGGGTATTTCAATTTTGTCTACCATACCAAAACTTTTTGAATTAATAGTAACTAATCATTTGACATTTTATACAAAACAGATCATCTCATCTTTCCAGCATGGTTTCACTAGTGGTAGATCAACATCTACCAACCTTTTACAGTTCACAAAATTTGTTATTGAATCAATAGAGTCTAAGGCACAGGTTGATGCAATCTATTTTGATTTTGCTAAGGCTTTTGACTCAATTGACCACAGAATTATTATAAAAAAACTTGCTGCGATTGGGGTTGATCCAAGGTTTCTAAAGTGGATTGCATCTTACTTAGAAGACAGGAAGCAGTTTGTTCTATTGAATCACATCAAATCAAATTTTATTTATTGCCATTCGGGTGTTCCTCAAGGCTCCCATTTGGGCCCAATTATTTTTCTTTTATTTGTGAATGATGTCACCGATATATTTAAATTTTGTAATGTTCTATTGTTTGCTGACGATTTGAAGATTTTTATGCGAACTCGGTCTTTAGTTGATGTTGATATACTACAGTCTGAAATAAATAATTTATCTAGATGGTGCTCTGCTAATAGATTGTTTGTTAATATAAGTAAATGCAGTGTCATGTCGTTCTATAGGACTTTTAACCCTATAATTTCTAACTATTATTTTGACGGTAATCAGCTTAGCAGGGTAACTTCAATAACGGATTTGGGAGTTATATTTGATACTAAAGTAACTTTCTGTTTACATATTGATAACATAATACGTAAAGCTAATTCTATGTTAGGGTTCATTATTCGAATGACAAAGGAGTTTCATGATATATTTTCATGTGTAACTCTGTATGTCTCTTTGGTTAGATCACACCTTGAGTATGCTGTGGTTGTATGGTATCCCCATCATGCAGTACACATCGATAGATTGGAGTCAATTCAGAGGCGATTTACCATTTATATTCTAAGGAAACTCGGGTTCCTTTCTGATCGTAGTCAGCCTAGGTGGAAACAGATATGTGACCTGCCGTCTTATGTTGATAGATGTCATGATCTTCGTATTGATACTTTAGAAAAACGTCGTAAAATTGCCGCGGCTATGTTTGTGGGAGATTCTTTATGTGGACGGGTTAATTGTTTAGACCTCACTTCTACCTGGTGCATTTATGTTCCCAAACGAAATCTACGCCAAAGGGAATTCTTATATGTCCCATGCCACAGGACTGAATATGAAAGTAATGAACCGACGGCTTCTATGTCTAGAATATTTAATGAATATTATCTTTTTTTCGATTTTTCGAGGTCAAGAGAGATTTTCCGTGTTGCAATTCGTAAGTGTGATTTTTAACAACCAATTTTGTCTGTATTATACATTTGTAATTAGTGTTTAAGATAGGATTTTATTTTCTAAAATATTTCGTGATTTTGTGAGTTTTTGTGTTACTATTCATTAGGTTGTTTTACCGTAGAATAGTTTGTATATAAAATAAAATAAAATAAAAATAAATAACCAAATTGAATATCGACCTGGTAATAAAATGGGAAATGTTGACCCTTTATCACGTTTACCTAATCAGTCATCAACAAATATCGAAGTAGATTCAATAAATTATTTCAATTTTTCTGATAAATTTCCTATTAACTTCGAGAAAATAGAGGAGGCAATGAAAACTGATAAAATATTAAGTCAAGTTTATGAATTTGTGAAGTATAGTTGGCCAAATAGAATCACGGAATTACCTAGTGAAATTAAGGAATACTACGGTAAGAGATTATACCTATCTCGCAAAGATAACTGTCTATTGTATATGAGTAGAGTAGTAATTCCAGAGTCTCTTAAATTGGAGGTGTTAAATTTATTACATGAGAATCATTTAGGCATCGTGAAAATGAAAATGGTGGCAAAATCATATGTTTGGTGGCTAGGAATTGATAGAGAATTAGAGAAATTAGTAAGTGAATGTATAGTTTGCCAACAAACGCAGAACAGAAAAAAAGAAGTCATAGAAAGCTCTTGGCCGGAAACCAACTATCCTTTTGAGAGGAAACATATTGATTTTTTGCATTTTCAGAAGTATACCTTTTTACTGATCATAGATGCGTACATTTACATACATATTTGTTACAGTATTTACTGTATTTACTTAAAGCTAAAGTTAACTGTATGTTGTGATGTTGGTGCTTTTCCTCACACTCGAAACATTGGATCGTTTTTTGTTAACTATAGTTCTCGTGTGTGTTGCATGTTAGAATGATTTACCCTTGCTGCCAATAAAATATCAAAATATTTAGTGGGTCTTTTGAGTTCCTGTCAGCGTTATTCTTCGTGATTTCAATTTCTGCTTTAATTTTTGTGTGTCTTTTTATGATATTGACCATTTCTTCGGTTATTAGTGTTTTAAAAATATCACTTGGATTGGGACCCATTTCTCGTCTTGCATGCCCACCTATTCCTCTAATAATATTGTGAGCTCTAATACGTCCCGCGTCTGGTGGCTCTTTCTGCCATTTTGTTCCATCTCGCGATATAAAATATTCAGCCACAAAATATTCAGGAGAGTAGAGGATTGTAAATATTACTGTTCAGGGGCGACTTCATTTCTATATGAAGTTCTTCCCAAAGCTCGTCATCGTCAGTATCGTTAATATCGCTCAAACCTCCGATTCCATATCGGAAACTTCACCGTCTGGAACATAGTCTTCACCTTCACCGCTCCAAAATCACCTAGGTCGCTTTAATTTTCGTCACATATTTCTTAATCAATCCTGCTAAGTTCTTCCTCTCGTAAAATAATGGTTTCCAAAATAACAGTTTCTAAATAAAGATCTGGCCAAACCTATTCGTGTACAAGAGGTATAGAAAATGAAATAAACGTTCTTTTTTTACCTCCACGCAATATAAAAATCAAAAATTTTCCTGTAAATTATTGAAAACCTGTTGATTGAGGAATTCATGGATTTTCAAATAAGTGTGGATACTGTTTCTATGAAAATAACTTAATCAAAACCCCAAAAGGTCTGGCCACACCTATTATTGAACATAAGGGTTAAAGTTAAAATACATCATTTTTTTTAAATGTATAAAATATAAATGTGTAAAAAAAAATGTTAAAATATCCCCTCTACTTTTACATGCAGATGTTACTGTGAGAAAATCGATGTAGTAGCGAACTTAACGAAATTCATTGAAAAAACGACCTTGACGCGCCTTGCTATATACATATGATCACTATTTTTTTTTTTTTATGAATTTCACTTTTATATTATTAAAACCATGTTCTTAAAGGTTTATTCTAACAAATTCTATCAAAAAAAAAAAAAATAGATTTTAAAAAAATTTGAAGGAGCTATGTCCCCTTAAGTTAAAATAATTTGACACAAAAATTAGAAATGAACCAAATTTTGCTCGGGTTGCAGCCAAATTAGAAAAACTTGTAGAAACGAATTTTGACAAATTTAGACTAGTCGTAAGCTGAAAATTGTTTAGCTTTAACTTTAGTTTAGTCATTTCCAAAACTGTCCTGCTCCACTCATATGCCCAGCTAAAATATTTTAGTTCCGGAATTTTCACAGCTACATCTGATTTTTAATAGTTCCTTATGTAAAATCCTCTTATGTTTTTTAAAACCAAGCTTAACATTTTTCTGGATTGTACAAATATGAGACACGGATATGAGACATCTGGGAGCCTTGAGCAAGAATGCCCAAAATATTAACTGTAAACTCATTATTATTGAAATTGAATAAAATTTTTGCGAGCCCTGGATTTTATTTTTTCGATTTCGGGGGCCGCAGAATTAAAAATTTTGAGAAGCACTGGTCTACAACACCAAAAATTTGGAGAAACAATTTTTGTATACATATATATATATATATTAAATTAAATTAAAATAAAGATTAATTTAATTTAATGAATGTAAATAAAATTTATAATTAGCCCTCACAATTTCTTTATAAATTAAGTTACAAGAAAGTATATAGAGCTTTATGGATTTTAATAAATTCGGATGCAGATTCCATAATTTTTTAAATACCCATTTTACCATACATCTAACTTTGCATGTATGTGTTATTGTTGTCAAAATTTAAGTTAGACGTTGTTGTTGTCAAATCAACATATTTGGCATAATTTACATTTGGTTTTTTATAACAGTTAAATAGTTTAGACTTCGGAAGGGCGCTATCAAACTTTTAATTTTGAGGCTTTTATCGTATAGGAGCTATAGTTTTTGGAGTAAATTTGAATCATTTTGTGTTAGTCTCATCTCTCTAATGTTTCAATTATTTTTAAAAAGCTCTTGGTTAACTTTTTTAAACAATTTATGACCAAAGATAAATCAATACATTTGGTTTATTTCAAAGAAAACAATTTTTTTTTTACTTTTGTAGCAAAAATTTTGCAAATTTAATATACCCACCATTTTGTAAAATCATACCAAACGTTCCAAGACTATATAATTCATTCTTATCTTGTTACAGACTTCAAACTAAAGCAAGATAACCACAAAATAATTACTAAAAAAGCCAACGATATTTTTCGTATTTTGTTTGCTATTTTTTTGGGAAGTAACTTTTAATATACGGAATCGAAAAGACGTCGACGACGACGACGATAAAACCAGAAGAATAATAACAAAAAGTAAGATAAAATAAAAATCCTTCTAAAACGCAAACCTAGTAACAAACAAAAAAAAAACAGTTATTTATTTATTTTTGCCAAACAAAAGATTAATTAAGTCTCAATAAATACCCAGTAAAACTAACTGATTTAAAGTTTATCAATCAATTCACTTGTCTTATCTTATATCCATTAAACTTTATCTTTCCGTTGTTGTTGTTATTGTTTGCTACTTTCTTGTACGTAAATATATATCTTGTTATAAAACCATATATGTTATAGCTCTGATACATATTACACACATAACCAAACTAAGTATAAGAAGCATAAATATTCTTTATTCAACTTAATATTATTTGTATTGACCTCAGGTGTTTTTTTTTCGGTGAAATAAAATTGTTACTTTACTCTTGCTGCTATGTTCATACTAATAAATTACGTTTATGTATTTTTAGGTATATCTCGTACATATGTATTCACCATATATAGTATAGACTATCAGTATTGTTACTAAACAAATACAATTTTTTTTTTGATATTGTTGTATATGCTATAAATGCTACTATGTTATGGTATTTGTTTAGTAAATAATAAAAATTTTGGTGAAGTAATAAAAAATATCAAAACAAAAAAAAAAGGAAATCTAAATCCTGGGAAATTTTTTATAGGGTCAATTACGATGAAGAAAAAAAAAATTGGTTTAGTGCGGTTTTTTTAACGCTTTTAGTTTTATTTTTTATGTATATAATATGTGTGTATATGTTGTGTGTGTGTGTGTAAAAGCAATTTTAGAATTTTCGGATTTTTATTTTATGTTTATGAACTTTCATTAAATTTGTAGAGATTTTCTCTATAGGCAAATAAAGAGCAATAAAATATATAAGTATATGGGATCGAATGGGATTATATATGGATAGACACGCAGTCTGTTTTTGCAAAAAACGTTCATTTAGTAATATCGAATATAATTTACATCAATTCTCTTAAAATCATGCATATACGAGTATGTATGCGGTCAGCGTTTATAATTTTTAATATTCATAACATGATTTAAATGTATATAAAATTTGGCTGGATTTTAACCCCCAGAAAATAAAAAACCAAAAAGAGACATCGAAGTTCGAATTTTGATATATTCATACAATATATTAAAATAGACCACCCGAACACCATATGTATCATATTTCACAAAAAAAAAAAAAAAAAAAAATGAAAAAGGCAAATTTATTGGATACCAAAATAATCTCAATTGATAGTAATTTGATTTATGAATTGCGTACATATTTTCTATAGGATATTTTATGATGTGTGTCCCTTTTCATATTTTTTTTTTTTTATGGTGCCGATCAGATTTATGATTTTCGTTGTCAACACAAAAATGGTTTTTAATTAAAAAATATTTTAAAAGTCCGTTCTATAACAAATGTTATCTAACAATATTTTATTTTGTGTATATGTATATACAATTAAAAGATAAAAATTATTTCTTTGGCAGACGCTCCACCAGTCCATCACCAAAACATTTTCAAACAAAAAAGTGAATGCGGTGAGTGAAAATTCCTTTATGTTTTTTTTTGTTTTCGTGCTTGACATTTTTTGACACAAAAATAAAAATGGTATAAAGCATAATATACATTTTATTTTGATTGACAAACGAAACGGCGAAAGCAAAATAAATAAATAACAAAATTCCACGAATTTCGTATTTTTTTTGTAAAACGACAAAAAAATCCTTGAAAGCTTTAATTATTTTCTTATTAAATTGAATGTGTAGCCAAGGTTAGATTTATTTGATTTTTATTATTTTATTTAAAAGACGTAAGTACTACCTATATAGTCACAGTTCTGTAATAAATTGAATTAATTCGATTTGCTTGTGTGAATCACAAATCGCTCAGCCATGAAATAAACATTTCAGTTACATCAATCTTGGGCACGTTTCGCCCCTTATATAATAATATGTTATGGTGATATATACAATAAGAAGTTACGGTAACAATATTAGATTTTTCTGGGAAATTATAAAAAATTTGATCCTCATGATCAGAATCCAACTATTTTTTATTTTATTTTTCATTATTTGAGAACAAATTTACAATTAATTATTTTTTTCTATCAATTTGTAATAATTGTTGTTAAGTATTTAGAAGGCTGTTCTTGCATAACCGTAAACAAATTTACTTTTTTTTCGATTTGAAAAATGTATATCATGAAACGAGTGTAAACTAATGGTAACAACATCTCCTTTGGCAATTCAAGAGCAATGATATTTTATGATTTTTTATCAGAGAATGCTACAACAACAAAAAATATAACCGGTGATTTTTTGAATCCACCAAGCTATATTTAAAACTATTATGTATCATGTAATAAAATAAAATATTTTCAAAAATTTTAATATATAACACCTTAAATAATTAATTTTATCATAATTAACAATTTCATTTTTCATAATATCTATGATTTAATTTCGATGTAGTACAAAAAGAATGCGTTCTGAATATTCCGAATAAATAAAAAAAAACACCCTATTTTAAAGCGTCCCAAAGGAATTTGCTATTCGGAGTTTTATACGACTTTGAATACCAAGAGAATTTATTACTCAGAAATAATAGCTTTAATAGATTGAATGCTAGACAACTTCATTGTGATTTTTTGTGTTAAGGAAAACAAATAAACGTCAAAATATTGTTCATATCTTTTTGTATGAAGTGGCACAGATGCAATTTTATTTCTATAATTACAGACATATGTTAAATATTTTTTAATAAAAATTTAATCGAAATGTATTCATTTTATGTCATTTTAAGCTAAGCAAGTAAATTTTTTTGTGAAAAGCGTGTGAAAAATTAAAACATACAAAGAAGGCAAATTCGTATTCTTTAGGTTTAATCTTGTGCCGTTTGAGTTTTTTTATGGTTATTTTTATTAAAATTAAGTTATTTTCAAACATTTTAAGTTAGCTTCATATAAACTGCTGTTTATTTTCCTTAACACTCAAAAAAATTTGACATATTTTGGCTGTCAAATTATCGATCTATTGCGATTTTATTATAACAATTCACAAATAATGTATCGATCAACATGTCGTTGATATTTCAATCATTAAAATGTCATAAAATGCCAATAAAAAACGACACAGTAATGTCAATGTCATAGAAACGCGAATAGTTATGGCCCAACCAGCGAATCAGTAACAACTTAACGTAATAATGCGATATACAGAAAGTACATGTTACTGGCCAACGAATCATTTAGCATATTTCGTTCAGTTCAGCTGTCACTTAACAGAACGAAAATTAACACGCAAACTGAAGGAAATGTCAGAATACATCAAAATTTCCAAAGCATACTTTTCTTAAAAATAATAAATTTTGATATTCACATTACAATTTTAATACTGTATTTGTCAGTTGTTACGGATTCGGTGGCCGATATGTCAAATATTCTGTAAGCAAATAATTTCGTCAAATTCTGTAAGGATTCTTACTGATTCGCTGGTTAGCCCATTACATTGCTATATTCAAAAGCTCACTAGATATAATTATTTTTAAATATTGACGATATTATTTGCCACCGTGAATCGTCGGAGGTAACAGTGGTGTCAGATTTGGTGTTTCCAGCGACTAAATCAGAATGAAATACTCCCAATAAGATGACTATTCTAGCGACAAATGGAGACCCTACGACAGCTAATGGCTTACTTAATCAACGGAAGTGCACATTCGTTATCAACACTGGTGCAACAGTGAGTTTAGTTAGCAGCAAATTCCAAAGAACATGGCCCAACCCCGTGCGACCATGTAATTTACGAATCAGGACCGTGACTGCTGACACTTGTCCTTTCAGTGGTGCAACCGAGCTAATCGTCAAACTTAAGGAGTTCGCTAAATCCGCAAATTTTATCATTGCCGATATGCAAAATGATGCAATACTCGGCACTGACTTCCTAAAAAAATTTCCAGGACAGATCATCTTGGCGGAAGAATGTTTAGTCCTCGATAACCAGAAAATTCTAATCGCTATTGCAAGCAGCCTACCTCCGAGGTCTGAACCGTTAGTTTCCGTTAAAATTGCCACAAATCAGGTAGATATTCATCTGATCGAACATCCAACGGAGTCAAATTTACCCGAGGGAATAGTAATTGCGAGAGGACTGGTCGACCCGAGCTGCCACCTACAGCATGTGCGAATCAGAGATGGGCGATTACGCGTCGACTACTAATTTTTACGCGAATGCGTCGACAACTGTCGACAACGTCGACAACTCGTAGATAACGTCGACAACTCGTCGACAACGTCGACTATTCGTAGACAACGTCGACAACTTTTATATGCCTGCAGTCGAAATATTTAGCAGCCGCTTCTTCTTCTATTTTTAGATAGATGTCACTAGCTGAATAGATATTTTAAATTTATTCCCAATATTTTTATTTTAAAAATTTAGTGTACAAATTTGAATTATGTCAAATTGTTGATGTAATATATAAATAATTTAGTAATTGTGCATAATTTACTCTATATTGTTGTATAGAATCGAATGAAAAATAACTATGATAGTCACTTAGTCAGTTCATGTAACAATGAGTAATTTATGTGATTTATTATCAAAATAAAACCTTTTTTTGATCCCTAGGTTAATTAGACAATGACTTATTTATTAACAGACAGCAATATGATCAGACCGGCTAAATAAATGAGGAAATTAATCATTTCGTAGGTTGTCGACGTTGTCTACATTGTCGACGCCAAAAACGCAAAAAATCGCGAGCTAATCTACGTAATAGATTACGCGTCGACAACCGCGTAGATTACATCACGTAATTTACGTCGCCCATCTCTGGTGCGAATAGCAAATACGACGGATCACGAGAAGACACTCCCGGAAAATACTCCAGTGGGCGACGTGAAAGGTATGGAGACCATTTCACCTGGCAATTGGGACTCCGCCACAGAGGACCAATTGGGTAAATTGATTCAAAAGTCATTGGAAGGCGTACCGAACGAGTCACACAAATTGGTTATAAAAATTTTAACCGAGAATCGGAATGTATTAGCTCATTTTCCCGAAGACTACGGGAAAACAACACTAGAAACACGGAATCGACGTTGGAAATGGAAAGCCAATAAAACAGCCGCCTCGCAAAGTACCCATTGCCAAAAGGGACGAGATGACGATTCTGTTTGTCGATATGAAAGTGAAAGGTGTCATTAGTCCCTGGTCCTCCCCAGTTGTACTCGTTAGGAAGAAGGATGGATCGTTGAGATTCACTGTCATGCCATTCGGCCTTTGTAATGCCCCGGACACATTCTCGAGATTAATGCAAATGGTGTTCGCTGGGCTGCCTTGAGAAACCTGCTTAGTATATTTAGACAACTACGGAATGGACATTGGCGAACTAGTTAGCAATATGAGGTTAGTTTTCGAAAGCCTACGGTTGGGTAATTTGAAGCTGAATCCGAAAAAGTGCAATCTATTCAAACGGCAAGTACATTACCTCGGGCACATCGTGAGCGACAAAGCCTTCCCACATCGTATCTTTCCGGCAGAATGTCGAGAATGTAATCGACTTGAGGCTCGAGAAGCTGGGACCACCGTTCGTATGACAAGATTGGATACGGGCGAAGAACGCTTCTCCAAAACACAGCAAGAAAATAATACTCTAGGGCGAATTTATGAATGGAACCTCAGAGGTACGCGTCCTACTTGGAAGGAAATCGCCGCACAGACTACAACAATCAAACGATATTGGGCACAATGAGATTCCATAATACTACAAGAGGGACTCGTCAAGTGAAAATTTCAGTCAGCTAATGGGACATCCGTCCTCCTTCAGATCCTACTGCCAAAAACTTTGATCGAATAGGTTTTGAGTGACGTCCACGATGTGAAAACCTCTGGACACTTTGGGATATCGAAAACCAAATAACGAATCCCAGGCAAATTTTACTGGCCGGATTGGATCCGGGATGTCGAACGTTGGTGCCAAAAATGCGACGTCTGTGCCGCTCGGCACAACGGCCGAACACGTGGACACCCAAAGCGTTATGTTCTGGGTGCCCCTTTCGAAAGGATTGATATTGACATCAAAGGTCCTCTTTCAGTTACCGAGAAAGAAAATCGTTATGCTCTAGTCTTCAAGGACTACTTTACCAAGTGGCCAGAGGCGATAGGAATACCAAATCAGACAGCCGAAACTGTGGCAGAGACATTAATTCGAGAAGTTGTCTCGCGTTATGGTGTCCCTCTCGAAATTCATTCGGATCAAGGCCGATATTTTGAACCTGCGGCATTCAAGAAGACAATGGAACGGACGGAATGATCGAGCATCACAATCGCACTATGGGTGATTACTTAGCCAGTTTGCTCGCGAAAATCAACGTAATTGGGACCAGTTACTTCCGCTATTTATGTTGGCTTATCGTTCATCAGTCCTCGAATCAACGGAGATGACTCCCGCTGAAATGTTGCAGGTGCGTACACTACGTCTACCCGGTTGCTTATTGGTAGGATCATCACCTGAATCAGCGGGCGACTAGGCTGACGATCTTCGACTACGTGTGGGGGCGCATTCATGACTTCGCTCGCAAGCGCCTTCAAATTTCAACCGACCGGATGGCGAAACAATACGACTCTAAAGCGAACCAAGTACAGTTCGGTATCGCAGATCTAGTCTGGCGGTCCAGCCCAGCCAAAAGAATAGGAGTTTGCCCAAAATTGCAATACGACTGGGATTGACCATACGAGTTTATCGGGAAGTGAAACGACCTGATTGTACGCATAAAGAAGCCTATGGGATAGCAAAGGTAATTCACGTGGATCGATTAGGACCCTATTATGGTCAACTGGATAGGCCACTTTAATGAATTGCGACGTGACGTTTGCAAGTGAAAACGGGGCAGTGTAACAAATGCATATTCGCCTGGATGACCGCTTAACAAAGAAATGACATACAGCACAATTTAAATATAATTTTATAATTTATAAAGAAATTCGCTAAGTTAAACGGGTTATTTGTGATGTAAAAATGAAAATAAAGTTAGCCTAATGAGCTTTTTGGCACAAGGGAAATTGGAAATATTTGGTTGTATTTTCTTTCCTCAAACAAGTCCAACATCTCAAAATCTCCAAACAGAAATCCACGTAGAGGTAGGTCAATAACCATGCTGTTTGCGGAATTGAAGTGAAGAGACAAGCGACCTTGTTGTTTTGCATCCTCGTGAGTCGTCGGCGGAGGAGGTAACAATATGCTTATCTTAAACCTTTATGTTTGTTTAATTAATCTTGTTAACTAATATATAAGAAAGCTTTCAAGAAGAAGAAATGCGATGGTACGTAATGTAAACCTAATGTGTTGGGTTATCTCTAATTAGTAATTCAAACAAAGCTTTCTAGAAAAAAGTATGATTTGGAAGATTGGAATAATTCATAATTTTTTTAAATTAATTTGCATATCCAAAAAGCTCACTTGTCTTCCAAAATCACTTGTTAATATAAAGTTTCCCGTAAAAGTTAGTTAGTCAGGTTATTCAACGTTCCAGCGTCTTTTAAGATTTATTCCGAAGTTTCCTAAAAATTTGATCTTTCAAAACTAAATAGCTTAGGAATCGTAAATGACTTTCTATTTACATACCTGGCTGAGGTCACAATAGAAAATGCGAAATTAAATGATGTCTCTCTCATAAGAATAAATATTTTTTCTTGGCATAAAATACATAAACTCGCTCCTCAACTTTTTTTGCAAAATACGACTCAGGTCTTATGACACTTTTAAACTATATTGCAAATTAGTTAGGCTAACTAAAATGTTTTGATTTGTAGTTAATTACAATTTAAAAAGCTTGATTAAGATTTTGGAGGTTAATACCACTTTTAATTTAGCTTGACAACCTTTTGGAAGTAAATATTAACAATTATTAAAAAAAACTATTAACAAGCCTTCAATTGTTAAATTTGTTTTTAGATAATCGCATATTTATGAAAAAACAACTTTTTAAACTTTACTAAATATGTAAATACATACACTGACTAAATGAAAATTTATACATACCTTCAATATTACCAAACCAAATTTAAAGAGAATTTTTGTTCTATTAATATTTTACAAGGATTATTTTGGTTTTAAATCAGTTTTTCTAGAATTTAAAAATCGAAATTGAAAAGCTTTCATTGATTTTTTTATAAATAAAAAAAAAACGAAAACTCATCTGAACCAAGTTTCATTCATTAATTAGCTCAATCATTTACTATTACATTCATTTACTAAAAGCTGTAAACTATTGTTTGAAGAGAAAAAAAGATTAATGCCTTAAACAACGTACGGACGGCCCGGTGTCATCCGGGAGTCTTGCTTAGGCTTGTTCGTACATTCTAACCAATCAATTATTCAATCAAAAAAATGGCATACATGAAAAGTAAAATACATTTTTTTTGTGAATTTAGCTAGTAGCTATTAACACACGAATCATTAGTATAAAATGTCTGTAGTTTTTGTTTTTATATTTAAATATAAAATTATAAATTTTGTAAATTTTATATAAAAATATATTCGCTTTTCTGTATAAACATATAATTATGTCCTGTATATAAACATCAAAAGCTGTACCATGAACTTTTTGGTAGAACAACATTTTTAGTTGACAAAAAAATTACTGATTGAATTTAAAATTTGAAATTGAAATACTTGAAAGTGTATTACTTGAGACAATTTAATCATAAAAAATGTATCAACAGCCTCAAAAACCACAAATATTTAAAATGTTTGTAGATTTGACAACAACAACATTATATGTATAAAGTTTTAATTGTGGCTTGTTCTTAGCTTGAAGCAAAACATTTTAATACACACGTTGATAATTAAATTGTTTCTATTTACATATTTTGTAATTTCAATTTAAATTAATTTTTAATTTAATTAAATCATATATTATTTATCAAACAAAATTATTATTTAATTAATTTTATTTTCAATTACAATTAATTTCTTTTTTTATTATTTCTCACCACCATTTTATTTATTTTGATAACAGCGCGAGTTGGTGGCATGTCATCGTGTTGAAGTTTGAGAGCAAACTGATTTAATTTAATTTTTGTAATTTTGTGTTTTGCTTGCATTTGGGAACACTAATTGTGTGTTGGATATCAGGTGACTTAATGCCCAATGTGTAACGCAGTAATGTTAGTGCTGGCACAGGTGGCACCCAATGTGCGGCGAGTTCATTTTGGTGCCAGAGGAATTGTAGTCGTGCATTGGGTAAATCGATGCAGCCCCCTCCCCCCCGCAAGTGATTTTCCCTTCCCTGCTTAGCATCGTTGGTTTCGGTCTGTGTGTGTATACACAGACTGATATGATGAAACATGGAGTGACGATCGCCTCGTTGAAATGTTTTATTTTTATTTATTTATTTTATTTAACAATTTTGGATAAAGCAAATCTTTTCTATCCCAAACGCATACATAATATCTACACAAAATTAAAGTTTACTCTTAACAAATTCGAATACTAACGCTTCAAATCTAGCAAAAGTTTTAACACTTCTCATCTCCACCTGGACCTGATTCTAACTTGTGAACAAATTAAACAATGGAGAGTTGTTGTAAACATTGAAATGGTTAACCGGCGGTATTATGTTGCTATTTTGAGCTGAACCAATTTTTATTTTATTGTATAAATAAACAGGAACTTGATTAATGATAACTTTATAGAGGAGTAATAATGATCTATAATAAAAAAATTGAGTCATTGTGCAACCAAATAATTCTGTAAACTTCGCAGAGATATCATCATATTTTCTCAATCCGTTGACGTATCTGGCTATGTTGCTCAAAGAAACTTGTAAAATATCCCTCGAGTTACAATCACAGCTCAAGTAAAGAAATTGACAATACAATACATGGGTAATCGCCAACGTTTTAGCTAGTAAAATTCTAACCGTTTTGGGACAGATGTTGTTATGAAGTTTCAATCCATATAATGTATAATGTTGATTTTACTTCATACATTGATAATCTGCGAATCCCACGTGAATCTATTGTTAATACAAATGCCTATAAATTATTAACGTGGTTTTGAAATGGAATTATCTTATTATCAATGTAAATATTTGGAGTAACTGAAGTGCTTCGAAATGAAGAGCGCTTGCGTCTTTGAAATATTCAATGAAACTTCATTGAATTTAGAACAGTCTAATATGTTGAATAATTCTTTATTAATTTTGTTAAAGGTTTCAGTGATATTATACTTAACGCCCCCGAGGTATATTTGACAATCATCTGCGAAATGATATATCATTGATAAATAGGGAGAATAATAAGGGCCCAAGGACAATTCCCTGCAAAACCCCAGAAGGAATAAGTTGCGGAGCCGACAACTGATCCTTTATTATGACTTTTATCAAAGTTAAAAAACAGCATCAACTTTTGCAACATGCTGGAAAGATGAGATGATTTATTTTGCATAAAATGTCAAATGATTAGTTACTATTAATTCAAAAAGTTTTGGTATTGCAGACAAAATTGAAATACCCCGATAGTTTGATCCATGAGAGCGATCGCCTGTTTTATAAATTGGAACAATGTGTGCGATTTGTTAGTTACGTAGGATGCTACCGATTTAAGAATAGATAAGGTTATTCCATCTGGTTCGTATCCATCATTAAAATATATAAGAGCCTTGGTAATCTCATCCTCCGTTATTATTAAATGAGGGATGTTATGTTGGGAAGCACCGATGAAGGAATTATTATCAACTTGAATCACATACGTTTTATACACTGATTGAAAAAAATCTGCAAACCATGCGCAAATGTCAGAAACTGTGTTCAACTGTATATTGTTATATTTCAATGTAGATAGAAATCCAGTTGTGCTGCGCTTATCGTTCACAAATTTCCAAAACTGTTTAGGGTCACTTTGAATTTTGGCTTCAATCGATTTAATGTACTGGTAGTATTTAACCTCAAATTCAGATTAAATTGGTCACGAAGAATTATAAAAATTGGCTTGTTATGTGCGCAATCATTTCCCTTAAGTCTATAATAATCCTTATTCTTACGGTTGCGCAAATTTATCAGGCTATCATCAAACAAAGATGGGTAACTATAATTACGACTCTTTTTCAAAGGTACGAAACGTTGAAAAGCTGCAAATAATAAGTTGTTAAATTTTTCACATTTACGTATAAAATATTGTTATTAAATAAAACACCCCAATTGATACCTTTTAGATAATCGGAGAGGCCATAGACGTCACAGGACTTTAAATTGTAATAACAGGCATCAGTCGAAAAAATCCGGCATTTATTATTGAGGCCGATAGTACAAATTTCGACTTCTATTTCGCTAATTAAAAAAGGTCCTAAATATTGACGAACAGATAGATGTTTCGGGTTATTCGAAAATACTAAATCAAGAAATGAATCATTACTATTTGAGTAGCGATTAATTTGTTTTAGGTTTTATCTGCATAGCTACTCCAACAAGGAGAATCATTGGCAGATCTAGCATCTGACGGAAACAAATTAAGAGGTTCAGGATCGAATGGCCAATGAACATCGCTTAAGCAAAAATCGCCCAGTACCATTACATTATCAACACAGAAACTCAAATTACAAACCTCGCTTATACAATCAATGTGATTTAGATAAATATCAATAGAAGATCTAGGAGGTACATATATGTAGGTATATGTTATAATATTATGAAAAAAAAAAATATTTTCACAAACGAAAACCTTTACACATAACAATTCAATAGATTCCAGACACAGTAATTTGCTCACTTGTAAAAGAAGAGTGAGCTGCAAAAAGCACACCACTGCCCATTTGTTTTGTACTATTTTGGATGGATCTATCACATTTTTACTCGTTATTAAATATGCCGTTGCGAAATCCAGTTTCGGTGATGGCATAGAACTGGAAGTTTGTTGAGTAAACGAACAAAAATTGGATAGATTTCGACGACATTCGCCCAACATTTCGGTAAAATAATCTAGGAGATGTCGCATTGTAACAAATAGTTTGTCTTGTGATTAAGCGAGCCTGTTGTTGAACGATTTTGTTGAAGTTAAGGTAAATTTGTTTTATTATGATTACTCATGCTGTAGTTTATAAATGCCTTAATTAAACAACCAGAGGCCACGAACATGGTTCTAACAAATTATCAATGACCATGTTCTTGAACCTGGTCCATGAACAATTTCAACATCGGACGTCCGATTTTAGATGGTTCATGAACAATTTCAAAAACAAAAAATTAATCGTTATCATCGTAGTCGCATATATCATCAAAAATTTGTTATTGTAATAATTTATACAGCTATCAAAGACGATGAAAAAGTTGCAATGCATATACGTACATAGAATAAGTTGTACGATAATCTAAATCCCCAAAATATACAAACAAAAAAAAGTTGTTTTGTGGGGGTTTTGTAACAATTTTAACACAACAAACCGTCTACAGTAGTATCAAAAAATTCGATTCTGCCACTTTACATTGTTGTTATAATTATGACCAGCTTGATTTGGACAATAAAAAAACTGCATAGCAAAAATTATATTTCGTTCAAACCATGATCATAATATTAGTATCAATATCATCATTGTTCGTACCAAATTAAAATATTTTTTCATAAGCTTATAAGAAGGTAGGTAAATGTGTAGAATATTCATACATATCTACAATCATAAGCATCATGATATCGAATTCACAATTCATATTTGAGGTTAATCTTAGATAGATTTTCACAAAACAAAAAAATTTAAAGTAATTGGATTGATAAAATAAAAAAACTAAATCGCCAACGGGTTTGTTACCCGGAACGAAGAATGTCATATAGGGGAAAGTTGCCTAAGTCGTATCGGTGCTTAAATCATACCTCATTGATTTTAAGAGTATTTATCCTCCCAGACAAGTGTCATAGTGTAGAGTTTTATACTGCTCGGCTGTACTTATGCGCATAGAAAGTGTACATCCACGTTTCAATGAATTTAGAATGGAACGATGGAACCATTTGAAGTGCGGAAAGCTTCCAGCTGGCGAGGGTATTGCCGTCGTTTCGAACTATTTTTCGAGGCAAATGAGATGGCGGACACTAGAAAGGAACAAGCGATTTTCCTAACGCTATGTGATATGAGCTATTGGAATCCCTCATAGCTCCCTAAAAGGTTAGTGAAGTAGTTTTTAAAGACATTACTAAACGTATCACTGACCATTTTTCTCCCACACCATCGGAAATCACCGCCTCATTTAAATTCTTTAAACGAGAGCAAATGCCTGAGGAGAAGGTCGCAGATTATATCGCCGAGCTCCGACGATTAGCCAAGGAATGCAATTTTTCAATCGGAAACCTTGAACGCATGCTCCGTGATCGAATAGTGTGCGGTAACCACAATTCGGCCTTGCAACAACAATTTTTAGTTGAAAAGACTTTGACCTTGGAGAAAGTTTGTGATAATGCCATTGCAGCCGAGACTGCCATTCAGGATCACAAAACGATCACGACGCCCATCAAAAGTCCGGTCAAGTAAAGATTTTTCAGTAATCACATCACCCAGCGAATTCCGCTCGTACTCAGCCCACGAGGGTCAGCCGCGAACAACACCGTTATCCGCTTGCGTCAGTCCAATGTGAAAACTGCGGAGAGAACCATTTACGTTCAACCTGCAAATATCGAAGCAGTGCTTGTAATTTCTGTGGACTCCTCGGTGACCTATGGCAGGTCTGCCGTTCTGAGACTGCTAACAGTACCAGAAAACCAACAGAGCCTAAAAAAAGATACTACAAGCGAAGTACAAATTCCGTGAAGCAGGTATCCTTGTCCAGCGAAGTGAAAACGCTCACGACAGTCATTATCAACAAGGTACCTTGCTATTTCGAAGTCGACTCGGGCTCTCGGTATACATTATATCGGAGCCAGCTCTTAGTTTAATCTGGCAATTGCCACCGATTCTTCAGCCATCTGGGCTTAAATTGAGAGACTTTCAACAGAATCCCCTGCTACGTTTGCAAATATTTTTTTCTTAAAAAAAAATGAATCGACAGCAAGAAAAAAACAATTATAACGTGGGTAAAGCTCAAGCCCCGTGCAGCTTTAGTTACGTCTATACTTGTTTTAAAGTAAGACAAAATGATCGTATTACCATAACCGTACTCGCATGGCAAAATTACACCGATCTTAAAAAACAACATTTTTGTTGAATCAACAATACCGGTCAGTGTGCATACCAACCACATGACATTGACATGGAAAGATAAGAACAAACTGCTAAATGAATACAGCTAAACATAAGAAAATCGATGTAACCACGCATTGTACGAAGGCGACGGTTACAAAGGTAAAGGATCATTTTAAACCGTTTTGGATTAGAAGAAATGAACTCAGTTGCATCAAAGAGTGCCTTCTCTGGAGCCAGAGGAAGTATCCTCAATGCACTGCATACAGCCCACCCGGGAGTAGTGCGCATGAAATCCATGGCGAGGAGTTACGTGTGGTGGCAGAACATCGACAACGACATCGAGAAGACCGTCCACTCCTGTACGCCATGTCAAGAATCTCAGCCCGAGAACTTCCAAGCGCCTATACACTTTTGGAAGGAAGCGAAAAGCCATGGTCAAGGGTCCACGTAGATTTCGCTGAACCATTCCAGTCAAAAGTATTTTTCATCGTGGTGGATTCTTACTCCAAACGGCTAGAAGTTCAACTGGTATCGTCTACGTCATCAGCGTGTGCTATTCAATCGCTTTGTGCCATCTTTGCAATGCACGGTAGTCAAGAAGTAATCGTAAGCGATAATGGCACCAACTTTACATCAATCGAGTTCGAGAAATGCTGCAAGGGATTCACCATACGTTTGTCGCTCCTTTCCACCATTCATCGAATGGACAAGCAGAAAGAATGGTATGCTCAACCAAGGACTACTTGAAGAAAGAAGTGACCGGGGACATTCGCCATCATTTAGCAATATTCTTGCATCACCACCATGCAACGCCATCCACTAGTACTGGCGAAAGTCCGGCTGAGCTTCTCTTCAACCGTCGAATCGGAACTTATTTCGATCGGTTACATCCTGATGCAATCCCTGTTTCGAAACAAAGAACCAACGATACGCGAAATACAAGATCACTGTCTCCTAAGTCTGATGTATGAGCCCGAAACTACGCTACAGGCCCATGAGGGATTCCGGCAACTGTCACAAAGACAACTGGACCACTCTCATACCAGGTTGAAACCGAAAATGGCAATATCATCCGCCGTCACAACGATCAGCAGTGATTACGTGACAATACCTCCGACATCATCGATTTACCTTCGATTAACCCATCAACATTGCATCATCAATAACACCAACAAACAACACAGCTGACACAACCGAACTGCAAATTCAACATCCGGAGTAATTACAATCTCCTGTATCATCAAAAGGCCGAAAACTAAAATCGATCAGAGCTCCAATCAACCCTGATGACATCCGTCGATCTGAAACAGTTCGAATTCAATCATCTAATGTTCCATCCGCAGGTGGAGGAATGTAGTGTATTGGAGCACTGTACGTTGTAACATTTATAAACGTACTTTCAACACACATACATACTTATATATTAGATTAGATTATAAATTAATGTATTGCATTTTAGTTATGATTTTTGTAAAAATAAATTGAATTGTAATTACGGTGTTAATCAGTTCGCATTACCAAAACAGAATAGTAGTAAAACGATAAACATTAATGAAATGTTTGATTAGATCGTTGAGATCCTTAAGAACTGTCTTAGAATTTAGGTGGACAAGGGTTTATGAAACAGCCGTACCTTCACTAGTTATACATATAATTCATTCAATACGGAAAGTAATTTTTTGTACCTATATATGTACATGTATTTGTTACAATGCTTTCATCTCTTTGTTGCCTAAAGTTAATGAGCTTTATTTGTAATTGTTCTAATATGTATTATATTAAATTATATAATCAATAAGATTCTTTCGGCTTTTTATAGTCAAAATATATTAACAATACAAAAAATTGTCTCTTTCTATTATTTGTGTGGGCATAAAACACGCAAAAATTAGAGTTTTCCTTGAGTTTTGATTTAGTGAATATAATTCGCTAAGTCAGTACGTTCTTGCCTCATACTTAATGTATGAAGTTAGAATTGTATTTTTGTAGTTGGGTCGTAGTTACCTGATGATTCATGAGTAGACCAAACTTTTGTTCGTGCGAACTTTTCAGTACGAAACCAAACTAGCCCATAGAAAACTAAAGGAGGGTTTTCATTTTTTGGGGATGAGATTGAGGGGATTTTGATAATTCTACTTTTTTGGTAGATATAATATAAATGATTGGCCTCTTCATTTTTTCTGATTAACAAGCCGATAAATGTTGTGAATTATTGTTAATATATTTTGTCTAAAGCCAAACTTCTCTTTCTATTATATATAATATAATTAAAAATTTATTTGTAAATTTGAATGAACTGTAGTAAATTAATTTTAAATAAAAACAAATTTTTGAAACATACGAGTTTTTTTTTAATTTTAATAGAAAAGAGTTAACGAAGGCTTGCAGCTTAAATTGAAATGGACAGTAAAAAATATATAAAATGAATGACGAAAATATTTTTCAACTTAAACAATGCTCATTTTAAATCCCCGCAAAAAATTGAAGTAAACCATTTTATCAAAATGTCTACATTAATTACAAATTTAACATGTTTCGACTTTTTGTCTTCAAATTTTCAACAACACAATTTTTTTTTTTTGCAAATCATCACTTCAAAAAGTTTTCGAAAAAATCCTTCTTAATCCTATATACTATACCCGTTCCTTTGTTTTACGTTTTGGTGTTAAAAAAATTTAAACAATTTCAAATAAATAATTTTATCATTAAATAAAAAATAAAATAAATTGTTGAAAGCTGTTTTGTAAAAAAATAAAAAAAATTTTTTGCTCTTATAACTCAACTACACAACAATAAAAGCTGTATACATAATTAATTAATCAATTTAATTTTAATGCTTGCTAGAAACATAAAAAGTTTAAAAATAAATGAATGTTCATTTAGGTTTTTTTTTTTTTTAACTTTGAATATTTTAAATCATCTTAAAGTTAAAGAAAATTTTTGATTTTTTACGAGTACCTAACAACACAAAAAAAAAAAAATTATGTACTATTGTTAATTTATTGTTAATATTTAATAAAATAATTTTTTTTTTGTATTTTGGAATTTACATTTTTACAAATTATTTAATTTTTCTAGATTCCTCTCAAAACGGCTCTAAAATAAAAATGAGCGTCACAAAAAGCTCTAGGTATACTTAAATTAAAAATTGATACAAAAAAATGTTCATTAGTCAGCAGATTTTACGTTATTAAATTTTTTATTTATACCATGTTTAAGATATTTCGTTTTATAATGATTAAATAAAATTAAAACAATAATAATAAAACTGTAATGATATATATAAATAAATAAATATAGACAAGCGTATATAGAGACAGAGTAGCAACAAAAAAAGAAAAGTTTTCATCAATTTTCATCATTTTCTTCTAGAATACGAGCAACAAAATAAAAATTATTCATCATCGTGATGGATGTTTAAATTATAATGATAGTAATATATATTATAGGGAGGATAATGGCGCGGTGAATGCATGACGACGATATACACTTAGAAGATGATGATGTACTATAGTTGTGGATCCCTTAAAAAAATGTATCAAACAAAAGTGAAAAATGAAAATGGATGATGAGCATAAATATAAATACATGTTGTACAAACATACATATATATACAAGTCAGTTCATTATAATATTATTTAGTGTATATATATAGACACAGACGATGGTGGTGAATATTGTGTAGTTATGATGTTTTGATTTTATATTAAATTTATACAATTTTTGTTGTTGTTATTTTATTTAATTTTATTAATAAAATAATAATGGAGCTTTCATATAACTGGATATTCATACTGTATACACCGTTTCCATGCTTTCATGTATATGAAAAATGATGAGAGGAAAATTATTTTGACGTCGAAACATTGCTATACAAAATATCGTATTATTATTTACAACAATATAACACGTAATATCTATTATTGAAATGTGGAAAATGAAAACAATCCAAAAATATATTTTGTGTATACCGGGATGAATTTCACAACCTAACAAAAAAAAAACTCTTTCATTGTACTTGTGTACATGAATATAATAGCTGGAATTTTATATTTGTCATCCGCTAGAGTGTTTGGTTGTTAGTGAACTAAATGAATGTGTTTTATATTGCTTGATTTAAATAAAACACGAAAAACGAAAAAGTTTTTAATTTCTTTTTATTGTATGGGTCCTTTATTGTTGATACAAAAAATACGCTTTAGATTATTATAAAATGGGTGCAGATATTAAGTGAAAGCGTTTTAAACAAATTCACAGCATTGTTCCAACCTTTGCAATTTATTATATCCGTGATGTAATATGAAGAGTGGGATATCGTTATTATTATTTTGTTTTGAAGTGGTGAAGAGTCTATAATGGAAGCCATAGATCTTTTGAAAATATAAATTTAAAGAACCTGTATTAGCACTACAACCAACAGCCGGGTGATACTGCATTAAAAAATTTGAACCCACTCAAAATGATATACTTAAATAAACTTTGATTGTAAAATTGAATCAAGAAAATATTTATTTCCTAGTGAAAATCCTCTTGGAATATAAAGTATTGCTAAACTTTTATGGAATGTTGTTTTTGTAAAATACGTCATAAATATTTATAAACAATACAATAACCATCTCTTTATAGTCTCTTTCTAAGTGCATTGCCACATGACACAATTCTACCCAAATACAGATTCATATCATGTGGTAATGCTTTAAATAACGACATTTTGTTTTAACCAAAACTTAATGGAATGAACCATAGCTGTCGCCTCCATTCAAATTTAAATTCGAATATCTTTCTGTTATTAATTGCGAATCAAAAGTTGCGAATACAAATTTAAATTGTGTTTTTACGATAAATAATTTTCTTACTTGAAAACTTAACTGTTTTTAAATATGTTGAGCCTTTTTTGAGGAATATTAAAGGTATGTAAGATTTTATCAATAAGACATTTTTTTTTCTTCAATAACCATATGTAATTAAAATTTTAGGTTAACATTTTTTGAATAGATAAACATAATGCCTAGCTGCTGTGTACCGTTCTGTAAAGCAAAACCACCTGCAGATCATTTTTTTTTGGATTTCCAAAAAATCATGACCAAAGAAGAAAAATGCAAAATGCTCCAAAAGTAGGTAGCCTTTTTTATGATAAAATTAAGCCATTTATATTAAATATTTTAGGTGATCACAAACCATGCCAGGAATATTCAAAATCTAGTCAGAGGTTGCAAAATGATGCTATTCCAACCGTTTTCCCAAATTTACCGTTTTACCTCTCGAAACAAGTTTCTTCTAGAAAAAATGTGTGATTGAGGCTACATAAAACGGAAGAAGTAAAAAAGTCGAAAGATCAGGCTATATTACTTGATCAACAAATTCATCAAATTAGTGATGTTATACTATCAGGTAAGTATGGTATTAAAAAATTTTATTTGAAAGTTGCACAAGGCAAACTTATTTTCTACAGTCCAATTATTGATGTTTCGTTTAATATTTTGGAGTCATTAGATGTAGAAATTTACATCAATAATGTTAAACAGAAGACGTCGCATGATGGAAATATTTTCGGTGCTAATTTGAAGTGTAACCTATATTCAAAATTGAATAAACTTATTATTCATTTAAATGACTTTAATTTATTCGATAAACTTAATTATTTTTGCTTGTATGCTACTTTATACTTATCTTGCCGCGTGCAATTATCTTAGAAATAGTGAATATTTAACCCTACCAAATGCAAAGTATTTGAAAACCTTTTCTAAAGTAAATTTGCAGTCGGGAGCCGCTGAGCAGTATTTAGTTGAAAAATTTTCTAAACTAGATCCTCATGAAAAGAAGGTGACTCTTTTACTAGATGAAGTTAACGTAAAACCGGCAATGCCCTTCAAAGGAAATAAAATAGAAGGTTTAGCTAATATCCACCCAGTTTCTAAAACTTCTTTGACAGTGGCTAAATCAATTCAGGCATTTATGATATCGTCATTATTGTCTAAAAATAGGACATTGTTGGCCTCTATCCAGTTCAAAAATGGATTCAGATTTTTTGTTTATCAACATTAACGAGGTTTTGTAAATTTTACATAATGTAGGTTTCGACGTGGTGGCAATTATTTCAAACAATAATCAGGTAAACAGAAAAGTTTTTAGAAAATTTTCCTCTACCGGTGTGCTTCCAGTTTTTATGAATTCCCCTTGCTTGGAAGGTAAACAAATTTTCTTTTTGTTTGATACAGTTCATCTAATGAAATCCATCCGAAATAATTGGCTAAATAATAAACAAAGGTCATTTAGGTTTCCTGATTTTGATAATACCGATGTAATACTTACCTCTAAAATCAGTCATTTAGAGGCTATTTATTTAATATATAGGCTATATAGCACCAGCTCTTTCTCCAAAAGTTCTTCACCCTAATAGCTTCGAAAGACAAAATGTTTCACTAGGCCTCCGAATTTTCGATGATAAAACAATCAAAGCCATTGATTTTTTTAAAGTCGCTTGGAGAGGATTCCATTGGCAAGGCTGAATTTCTCAAAATTATAAGCAGCTGGTGGACCGCAGTAATTTATTTAAGGGAACTGCTAGCAGTACCAATTACCAGCAACAATCGCCGTGGTTTACAATTTTTGCAGTAATTTGCAATGAAACCCATTCTGCTTTGCTCCACACTACTGGCACGCTCTGTCATATCGCTGACTACTAGCTTAAAGAGCTTAATTTTAAATATATTTTATTCGGCAAATTCCAAACCGATAAACTAGAAGCTCGTTTCGGCCAATATAGACAAATGAGTGGTTGTTGTTACAACGTAACAGACCAACAAGTTTTGCAATCGGAAAAGAAATTAAAAATTTTAAGTTTACCAAAATTAATGAAAACTAAGAAAGAAATTTTAAATGTAAAAACCGAATTAAATTTTTCATCTTCAGATGATATCGAAAAGGTAGACTCTCTAGATCTAGAAAAAATTCTCGCCTATGCTGAAAATGTTTCACTTGAAAAAGAAATGTTGTCAGCTATGATGTATATATCCGGTTACGTTGGCAGGAAAGTAACTGGGAAATTGAATTGTAATGAATGCGTAACCAAATTAATTACAGAGAATGATCTATGTTTTGAATTTACACCGGAAACAAAATATTTAAAAGATTTAGATCGTGGAGGTTTAAAATTTCCAACCGAATTTTCAATAGGGTTTGGTATTTCCATTTATCAAATATTTAAAACATTGACATCTGAAATATTTTTAAAATTATTTTTAAGCTCATTACATCATAAAGAATATTTCTTTTCGGTTCAGGTGTGTGGTCTTACGGAATTCGAACTCATAAAAAAAAGTGCCATTATCTGGCGTAACATTTTTCTGAATAATTATTGTAACATATAGATGTTTAATCTAAATTGTCTCAACTATAAATAAACCATTCAGGAAGCGGGACGTTTAAAATCCCAAGAACCACCTTACAAGACCGAATTCAAGGCCGAGTGGCATAGGGTATAACCAAGATGGGACCATCAACAATCTTATCCATGGAAGAGGAAAAGAAAATCGTAAGCTGGCTCATATCGTTTGCTCAATGTGGGTTTCCAAGGAACCGGGACGAACTACTTTCAGTAGTTCAGAAAATTGTACTCGAGGATCGACGATCCACAACGTTTAAAGAAGGCCGCCCGGGGAAGAAATGGTATTGCAGCTTCTTAAAACGCTATTCCGAATTAGCCATACGAACGCCGGAAAATATATCAAAAGAGAGAGCCATCATAACGGAAAACTATACATTAGAAAATGGTTTAGCGATTTAAAAACATACCTTGATTCCATGGAGGCACACGATAGTTTAGACGACCCTTCCAGAATTTTAAATGGGGATTCTTTTCAATGGTGCCCAAATCTGGTGTTAGTATTGCCCCCAAAGGTTCGCACAACGTCTACCAAATTAATCCTGGCAAGGAGAAGGAAATGTTTTTACGGCCAGTGTACGACAACCTGCGACTATTGTTAATAGCATGCCAAATAGCTGGATTTTGGCACAATATGTTGTGAATGGATTGCATGTTTGGCTGAACCAAAACAACACGAGGCGCCCAGTATTATTACTTGTAGACGGACATAAATCTCATTTATCCATGACCCTGAACAATTTCTGCAGCAGCAATGGCATTATATTGTACGCTCTGCCTCCAAACACGACCCATATTATGTAACCTGCGGATGTTGGAGCGTTTAAAAGGTTTAAAAACGACTATAGAAAAACGGTTAGAAGCTGGCAAAGCCTACCTGAAAATTTGGAAAAGGCAGTAACAAAAACAAATTTTTGTAAATTGTTGGACAGCGTTTTATATCAAAAAGATCGGACGGGAATAATAAAAAACGCTTTCAGAAAATGTGGTTTATTCCCTTTTGGTCCAGGCGCGATCGATTTCACTAAATGCGTTCAGGACAAGTTAAAAAATAACACGCCTACTTAGTTCTAATTGTAATCATCGTAGTTTTACAAAGGCAGAGTATAATAGCGCTAAAAATATTTTTAAGTCAATTAAAGAGGAATTGAAACGAAAAAACATCAATTACGAGACGATCATCAATCTGATTTCAGAAATATCGGATGAAACGGTTTCAGTTACCACCAGCGACAATATTTTAGAAACAGACAGTGATGACCTAGATGCCACTTTAGTTTCAGATGTTCACTTTGACTTATTCAAACAAATACTGCCAATTACCAACAGTAATATGGACATAATTATCAATAATAATACCCTAGACGTAACTTCTGTTCCTTCAACAAGTGGGATATTGAAAAATATCACAAACATGTCCATCGTCGATCTTAATACAACGAACGATGAAAATGTAACAGCAAAAGAGAAAATAACTTGTAATAATAAATTAAAGCCATCTTGTACGATTGTAGCTATGAAAACCACTAGAACGGCATGGGTTGAAAGACATTTAGTTTATCCGCAACCAATCTCTACAGCCACCAGAACGGATCCCAAAAAAAACCACCGTTGTCGTTGTCGTCCGAAGCATGGAAATTCTTTTATAAAGCGAAAGAAAGGTTCCAGTTATAAAAACAGGAGAAAATCAGGGAAAATAAGTTGCAGCGCATTAAAAACCGTTTAGAGCGAGAAGCAACAAAAGTAAATCGGAAGTCACGGAAAAAACGAAAATCTAAAGTTAAATGTCCAGCTTGTGAAGATGATGTCTTGACTGATGTTGAGGAGGATGCGCTTAAAAATATAGGTTATGATAAATGCGAATGCTGGTTTCATCTTCTATGTACTACTCTGTCACATTTGGCATTTAAAGAAGCGGACCAAACCAAAACGATTTTAAATGTAGCTTCTGTTGTGATGATTAGCAATTTTGTTTATTTTTGAATTATTGGTCAATTTTTGTATTGTTTATTTTATTTTATATTTTTAATATATTCATAAATATATTTAAAGTTTTGGTACCTACTATAATGAAATAAATACCTACCTACCTAGGTATCTCTACTTATCTAAATATTATTTTATTAATTACCGTGAAAATAAATTGTCGTGCTAAATCCTAATTAAAATTCCTCTTGACATTTCTAAAAGGACCTCACTAACTGGCCGCGCATTGGTGCTTTTATATTATGTTTAATGCTAATTCGTGTTTAATTTTGGTAAAATCAAATTCTTCACCAGTACCATGTTTGAATATGTCCACAACATTTAAGCATGTCGTTTCAAAATGAGTTGTCGCATATGAAAGTTTGTGATTCTAGCCCTTTATCACTTGCTTCGTGATAATCAGCAATTGAGATGAATTTCTGTGCAATAGGACCCAGTAAATCTAATCCAGGTTTGATTTCATTTTCTGGATTATCAATTTTGACCATAGTTGATACCATTCCAATAAACCAACCCTTAGCTGCTATTGGTGAGTATAATTTATTAACGATACATAAATATTAGAATGTCTGTCAACTTGCATTTGTGGAATAATAATTTGACAGAGCATTTACAATGAAAAAACATTTTACCTTTTACTTACAGGTTTGTATGAATTTCCAACATAACGAGCAACAATTTTTATTCGTTATGTTATGTTGGAAATTCATACAAACCTGCAAGTCAAACGTAAAAAGTTTTTTCAATGTGGATGTAGTGTGAGTTGATAGTGCATCCTTTGTATTCGCAATTGGATGATCAAGAAGACAAATGCATCTAATAACTTCTCCTTCTTATGAACTCTATCAGGAATATAATTTGGATCACAATAAATCTGCTTACACTTAGCAATCTCATTACCAGATCTATCACCAATAGCTCGGCCTTCCTCTTCAATAACAATTTCGTCAATTGGCTTATTAAGCATTTGGCGAAATAACTAATATATCAACTATCAGTGAGCATAACACCTATAACTGCGAATATTTTTCCTTCCCCAAGGCTTTTTCAAAGGCCCAAACACCGTTTTCAAATGCAAAACACAATTATTAAATTTAAATTAATTTAATTTTATTTAATTTTAATGAAATGTTTTTATAAAAATCCATGTATGTAGGTACATAAACAAAAGGCATAACATTAATTTTTGACGTTTCACATGAATTTTATTTTTTTATTTATTTTTCAGGGGTGCATTTCAAATTTCAAGGAGGGAAATGTAATTAAATTTATCAAATTATTGAAAGAAAATAGGTAAAACCAAATTTTAATGATCTACATTTGATATAATTAATTAATTACATAGATTTTAGTAATATATTATAAAATATTTTTGTAATTCAATTACACAATTTTATTTTTCGAAATTAAATATGTGAGAGTACAGCACTTTTTCGGAAATAGGTTTTTAGAGCAATATACAAAAAGACCAATAAAACTATATAAAAATTTGCTCCATTTCTTGTTGTTGTTTTCAATGTTATTTTCGGACAATACTGTATCCATATTTATAATTATTTACCTAGGTTTAATTTTTAATTCAATTTTTTTTCATCAATCGAAATCGCGTTCTTTCATACAAACTAGTATATGAAAATAAATTATTTTTTAGTTTTCTATGCCCTTTATTTTAAGTTCAATTTTTACATGCCGCCTCTATTCAGGTAGGACTTCATCTAATCATAAGTGACTCCATAATCTAACTAAATAGATAAACTTAAAATACCGAGGAATCCAATTGCCTAAGCATAATAAAATTGAATAAATACTTTTAACGGCTGGATATATTTTATCAATCTTCTTTCCTTCGGCTTATCAGCCAATGAATAAAACAAACTTCAATTAATGCGACGTTTCGGCAAATTTATTACCTTCTTCAGGTCTGTTTACAAATACAAATTACAAGAAAGTTTTAGAAAAATTCATAGAAAATTGTTTGCAACGTATAATTTTGAACCTACCTTTAAGGGGACGTACCACCTTCAAATTTTCAAAAAATCGAAATTTTTTTTATGATTGAATATGTTAGAATGAACGTTTAAGAACATGATTTTAACATGAAAATCTCAAAAAAAATTTTATTTATATTTTTATTTTATTTATTGCTAAGGGCGCCAAAGTCGTTTTTTTTGTATCGCTACACCGACTTTCTCTTAGTAACACCTGCTTATATATACATGCATATATATAATATAATACGTTATTCTCTCACATAACAGCTGTAAAAGTAGAGGGGAAATTTTTGAGAGGAAGGTATATTGTACGGTGCAGGCATCGCAGATTAAATTTTGGTAAGGTTTATTACAAAAAAAAAAAAATTTTAACTTTAAACGCATTATCTCGAAATGACGTTTTTCAAGTTGGCGTGCAAGATTGAGAAAAAACTACTTATCCAATCGTCCTAAAGTTTTAACACGTTGATCTACATATATTTCTGCTCAGAATGAACTACGGAAGGAATAATCGGCTTTCAATTTTTTGAGTTACAACTAATTGGGGGGGGACAAAAACGCTGCATTTTCGAAAAAAATTCCGCCATTTTTTTATTTTTCAACCATTTTTTTTTTTTAAGTTCATTCCAAGGGCGATTTAATGCTGAATAAAACCCCGTTTTTTTTTTCAAACGTTTCTGAGAGCAGTTATGATGCACGCCGCGAATTTTCAGTGTTCTTGGAAAACCGTTATAGCAGACCACAGTGGGCTAAAAAAATGTAAAAAAAATTTTTTTTTATACTTTCAGTTAAATAAAATGTCAATGGAAAGTTTCATTAAGATATCTCTTTTTATTCCATTAAAAAACATCTTTGAAAAAATTTTGTTTTTCAATTTTGAAGGTGGTACGTCCCCTTAAATGAAAATAATAGAAATAAAAATTTCTTCCATTTACACAAATAAAAATACAAATTGTGCTGTTGTGTATAATTTAAAGTCTTCCAAAAACAAAAGCATTTCTCTTAGTCAAAAGTCAAGACATTCCAGGATTTTTCAAAACATTCCATGGTCACTATTGTACATAATAATCATATTATTTCTAATTTTAGAATGTACATATTGTAGTTAATTCTATTTGAAAAAAACCGTTTGTATAAATATTTATATATACTTTGAATTATTTAATATATAGGTGTTGTCGTGTTTATTAATAAACATTTTTAATAGTTGGCATTGCTTGAATTGTATAACACTTAATATAATAGTAGAACAATTTATCGAAAAAGAATAAAAAGGGATATTCGAAATAAAGCAATCTGAAATAATCGTTAACGAAATCGTTTTGTTTAATTTTTATGAAAAAACGGAAAATCTTACGACATTAATCAGAAGTGGGATATAAATCGAAAATCGGTGGAATATTTAATAAAATAATAAGTTTTACTTTTAATCATACACGTGTGAATTTGGTTTTTCGAAACTGGATGACAGACAACTCAAAGTTGAATTGAGAAAAAGGAATCTAAATGCGGAAGGAAAAAAACAGTTGTTAACTGAACGATTGCTAGTCGCTATTTTGGATGAGCGGCGTGGAAAGAACGATGTAATCGAAACACCAAGTATACTGACTGGGTTCACTGACAACAATGATAGCGAAGAGTTCTGCTCAAACTTTCCAGAAAATATTAGTCAACGAGGGAATCATTTAAATGAAGTGCAAGATATTCAACATACTGTTGTATCGAAGAAGACACGGGATGATCAACGCTACAGTGTAAAAGATATTTAGGAATTAATGTATATGAAAAACACATAAATTTGTTAATATACAATTTAAAATGAAAACTTTATTTTAATTGATATTTACAAAAATTAAATATATAACGAAATTAAAATAAGTTACAACTTTCTTAAAGTGATATACATATAATTTTTCGATTTTAAGACCGGTTTCGGACCTTCATCCTTTTTCAGTTCTTTCGTAATGATCATTAGGCCCGTTGCACATTTCAGCTAAGCTAATCGAGAAATACAATTTTCGTTAGCTAAGTTAGCTCGCCTATAGCTCAACCCTTTGCACTTTCCAGCTGATAACTACTCTTATACACAAATACATTGATGATTATACATCTTCCCATTAAAATAGTTTATTTATAACCGGAACATAAGAATTTAGCTCACATCGCTTAGCTTAGCTTAGCTGAAATGTATAACGGGCCTAACATTTTGATCATTACTAAAGAACTGAAGAAGGACGAAGGTCCGAAACCGGTCTTAAAATCGAAAAATTATATATCACTTTAAGAAAGTTGTAACTTATTTTAATTTCGTTATTTATTAAATTTTTGTAAATATCAATTAAAATAAAGTTTTCATTTTAAATTGTATATTAACAAATTTATGTGTTTTTCATATACATTATTAATCAGTGATAATGGAATATTTCCATCTTTATAATAATTGAGGAATTATTACCAACATTTAATCCTACAAATGTTACAACTGCTTCACCGAAACAATTCATTAAAAATGTGAAAGAGATACAAAATATCTATGGGATAAGCGACAGATTAATACTATTATCATTGGTACGACGCGACGGTTGCAGAGAGCTGCGTTACTTTGGTATCGAAGTGCACAAGGAAAATTGCATAATATAAACGAAATTTTGGAGTAATTTACAACGAAATGGACGTACATGAACGATTGCGGAACAAAGTGGTAATAAACCGAGTGATGATCGACAAAAGCCACAACCAACGAAATCAATGTTTATTAATTCAAATAACGAATTGATATCTACATCGAAACGAACGGCGGATAAAACGGTAACATGCTATACAATTGTTTAGAAGCTGGACATATTTCCATCAATTGTCCCCAACCACCACGCAAGCCCCGATGTTCTAAATATAACAAAGTACATCCGAGAAGTGTAAGCACTTGTGCTGTAAATAGAAATGAGGGACCATATTGAAATGAAGATAAACATTTGAATGCATTGATCGATACAATACAGGAAGTCGAGTGAGCGTCACTCTTAAGAAATCGTTACCAGAAGGCATTCATTTTGAACCATATCATGGAAGTACGCTTCGAGGTGTCCATGATACTCATCTTCAAATATTAGGGAAGATAAATTGTAGTATTTTTGTTGATTCCAATAATTTTCCTGTTTCATTTTTAGTGGCACCTGATTATTCATTACGTTACGATTGTCTGATTGGACGTGATTTTATTAACGACCCTTCAATTACATTCAAAGTGGATACACAACACACTGGGAATGTTTTCTGTTTTGAACAGTCACCGGAAGTTAAAGAACAAGGTATCATAAACCTTTTTAATCATATATTAAATGTCGATTTTATGTCAGACGAAAAGGATTTCGCTAGTGGTTACGATGTCGGACCGTGTTAGAACGATGTTACGCGTAATTATTCGATTCGAACTGAGCTTTGTGAGTTACTTGAGGAGTTTAGAAATTTAGAGAAACCTTCTGAGCCAAATGTAAGACATGAATTAAAAATCGAATTAATTTCAAGCAAATCCGTATATTCGACTCCGTAACGTTTATCTATTCGTGACCGCCAAATTGTAAATCAGATAGTAGAAGACCTCTTAAAGAGAGAAATTATACGCTGTAGCAATAGTGACTATACAAGTATGTGTGTACTATCGGGATTTAAACAAAATAACTGTGAAGGATAGATATTCTTTATCGTTAATAGACGATTGTCTTGATAGTATGCGAGGTAAAAGTATTTTTACACTTATTGATTTAAAAAATGGGTTTAACCATATTCCCGTGGCGACCGAATCCATGAAATTTACGAGTTTTATTACCTCCGGCGGACAGTATGAGTACGTTAAGACGCCTTATGGTCTTTGTAATGCACCGAGTGTATCTCAAAGATTCGTGAACACAATTTTTAGAGAGATAATTTTAACTGGAGAAGTTGTAGTTTATATTGACGATATGCTCATTGCATCTCAAACGGTAGAAGAACATTTCGACTGAATGTATACCTTACGATTTCAATGTACCTTACAAAAGGTACTTACATTAATCCATGACAATTGTTTGAAAATTCAAATCCCTAAATGCAAATTCTTCAAACGATCCATTGAATATTTGGGATACAATATTAGTATGTAAGGTATTCGTCCAAGCGACAGCCATGTAAGTGCTATCCATCAATATTCAATTCCGAAAGACGTTCATGATTTGCATCGATTTGTAGGTTTAGCTATAGTTTCTTTAGACGTTTTGTAAAGAATTTTTCAATTATTGCCGCACCATATTCGTTGTTGAAGAAGGATGTGCAATATAATTTAGGTGAATGTGAACTAAAGTCGTTCGAAACAGATACTTTCGTCAAGTCCAGTCCTTGCAATATATAATCCTTATGCACATACAGAACTGCATACAGACGCATGCCAAGTTGGTTTTGGCGCTGTATTGATCCAACGGCAGATTAACAATGCATTACATCCGATTTCATATTATAGTCACAGAACTACGTTAGCGGAGAGTAAATACCACTCATATGATTTAGAAAATCTTGCGATCATGTATGCTCTCAAAAGGTACCACATTTACCTTCACGGTGTTGACTTTGTTATTGTGACCGATTGTCAAGCAGTAAAACAAACTTTAACAAAAAAGGGAGATAATAACCGCATATTACGGTGGGCGTTATGTTTAGAAAATTATTCGCATCAAATAGTCTACAAATCGGACGAAAAGATGAAACACGTCGATGCACTCAGTAGATCGCCGTGTGATTCTATAATGCGAATGATGGGTGTTCGCTTACCAAACGGGTAATTGCTCTGCAACAGAGTGACGAATTTATAGTGTCAATAAAGAAGTCGTTATCTTTCAATGGACAGGAACACAGTAGATATGAGATCCGCTATGATATCTTATACAGCAAATTCAGACAAAAGTCGCTTTTGTTTGTTCCGGCTATTTTGGAGAACGAAGAAATCCGAAAGTATCATGAAATAATTCGTGTAGGTGTTGCAAAAACTTGTGAGCTAGTGAGACGTAGTTTTTTCTTTCACGATATGACGGCTAAGATAGGAAATTTTATTAAAACTTCTATTGCGTGTATTGAGTTCCAGCCCAAGGCGGGAAAAAAGGAAGGGTTCTTGAACTTGTATGAGAAGCATGACGAACCATTTCATACGATTCATATTGATCATATTGGTCCATATGCTATTTCAGATAAAAGAATAAGTACGTTTGGTGTATAGTGGATGGTTTTACCAATTTCATTAGGTTATTTCTCACTAAAACTGCAAATTCAGATGAAGTAATTAAATATTTATTACAATATTTTGGACAGTTGATTGTTCCAAAACGTATCCATACCGATAGAGGGTCGTGTTTTACGTCATTCAAATTTATTGAATTTTTAAGGGATCGAAGTGTCAAGCAAGTAGTTACGGCTGCTTATTCGCCACAAAATAATGGGCAAGCTGAGAGGCTTAATCGTTAGGTGAACATTATTATGTCGAAATTGGTAGCTAATTCAAAACATGGTCAATGGGACAAAATCTTAAACGAAACGGAATTTGTTATCAACAACACAATAAATCGTTCAATCAATGTTACTTCTGCTCAGGCTCTTTTCGGTCTAAATTAACGATTAATGAACGATAAGATAGAGGAACTGGTAGCAACGAATACTGACTCCAATGAACGCAATTTAGAAGACATGAGATCTTCAATTATCGAACATCAACGGAATGCATCGTTGAAGAATAAGGTGAATTTCGATCGCAAGCGTATTCGGGCACATCAATATCACACGGGCGATTTGGTGTATATTAAAAATGTAGTAACTACGGCTGGTGTTAGTCAGAAACTACTTGCCGGTTTTAAGGGTCCATACAAAATAACACAAATATTACCTGGTATTTTATTTATTATATATTGTCGTTATATTATAGAAAACATACCTGGAAGTGATCATAATAATAGACCATTTAAAAGGGTTTACGCAGCGTTCAATATGAAACCCTATAGGTCGGATCAATTAGACAATCGATACGATTGTGAAGGTCATAGGATGGCCGAATGTGTTTTAACTCAATTTAAAGCAAACGTTTATATAAATATATATACATATATATAACATACTTTGAATTATTTATTATATATTCTCGTGTTTAGTGATAAACATTTTAAATAGTTGGCATCGCTTGAATTGTATAATGCTGAAAACACATGAGCAGAATTTCTGCTAGCAGCACTGCCGTCAGAAATTTGGGTGAATTACATGAGCGTCTTTTTTAAAAAACCAGAATTTTAATTTGTGGTATTTATTTGATACATTTTTAATTTTAATGTATAATTTTTTTTAAATGAATTGTGCATTATTTTGTCATAAATTAATTTATTTGTATTCTCCATTTTGGCACTTGTGTCCAAAAATGGATTGGAAAAAATAAAAAGTATACAAATTGTACTAGATTTGTTATCTTTTACGTAATGTAGCCTAGTGATTCGCAGCAAAATTAGAAATAGAAATTGTATATTCTAATTTTTCTGCTTGCAGAATTCTGCTCATCTGTTTTCAGCATATCACTTAATATTATAGTAGAACAATTTATCGAAAAAGAATAAAAAAAAATCGTTAACGAATCCGTTTTGTTTTATTTTTTTGAAAAAAAAATGGAAAATCTTACGACAATATTAAAGAATTTCATGTTATAATTTAAAAATTGTGTCAATAATATAGGAATAATTTTGCTGAGATCGCCTGTATCACTCTTTTTATTAACTAAAGTTCCTCGTTTGCCCAGAATATGAAACATTTCTAAGTAACGACATGTTGAAATTCAAACATTAATGGCAATATTTCAAACATCTTTCTTAAGAATTTGTAACGATTTCATTTAAAAATTTGTCTTAAATAGGAAAAAAATGATTTCACGTAAGTTTACTAAGAAAAGTGTGGTTTTCCTAGTTTCTAATTCCCTTAAAAAAGCTTGTATAATCAATGTAATTCTAAACCGTTCATACTAAACTACCTTTAAATGCATAGAAATTATATTTACCATAAACCCGCAAAAAAAAAAAAAACAATATCGCATCACAAAATCAAAATTAATTATTCAGCGGGAAATAAAAACTATGCATGCGGATATTTAAAATGATCACCATCCGTAAATAAATATTTAGATAGGCGAAATATTTAAAATCCATCGCGTTTTCCCTAAATATTGTTACACCATATACACTCATGTATATGAGACTAAATAATCACGTTATGCTAATCCCTATATATAAAAATATGTATATTGTACACATTTATATGTAAATATGATTGTTATGCAAAATATTATTGATTTTGATGTAAAATAATAGCAATGAGCTTTAATGATTTATCTATACGTGTACACTCGAATTGATTAACTTAAGATTATTATGCAAAACAATGATTTAGTCCAAAGGTTAAATTCCGAAAAATTAATTAATTTTATTTTAATTAATTTTTTGTATGTTATTACATATTGATATAATATTTTACGTTTAATAAATAATAATTTGTATTTATTTAAATTGATTGTAAATTATTTATTTATGATTATTTATCAAAACTAATTTGGTTTATTTACAGTTTACTACAGTTTCATATTAAAAATTTACTAGGTATCAATTTGTATTTAATAGCTTGTTTGTATATTTATTTATGGTTTTTGTAAAAAAAAAATGCATGTATAAAATTAATACAATAACAATTTAATTAATACTCTATTATTCATGTTGCATGCAATACCTACTACAGAATTCAGATTAGTATTCCATTGATAATAAAATGATTTAGTAGAATTTTATTAAATTTTTTTTTCATTCAATTTAAAATCAATTATTATTTTTATTTTTATAATTAAATAAACAAATAAATTTATGCAACTAATTGGAAATTCAATAAGATTTTATTTTATGTTTTTAAAACATAATATGTAAACATATATTTTATGTAAAGAGAGATGAAATGAATTTTTTTTTTATATTTATTGTATGAATAAAATAAAATTTTATTTAATTTAATGGATTGACTTTTTATTTGTTTTTTAATTAAGTTGTACAAAATATTTTATTCATGCGCATATATTTATTTAAGTGTATTTTAATTATGTAGTTTTATTCAATGATATAACTACAGTTTTAATATTAATTTCTAGGAAGATGTGGTAGTTTTCTAATTAATAAATTTTTTTTCTAAAGAACAGTTCAAGCAGTACGAGGAAATACAAGATTTTTACTTTTTTTTTTTCTTGGAAAACAATTATTTACCTGCGGTGGCATATTAAAACGCTTGGTATAACAAAAACATAATCTCTTCATATTACTAATAACAACCGATTAGTGTTTGATGACAAGCGATGCATAACACCGGTTTATCACTTTTGTACCAATGTTATAATTAAATTACCTGAAAATAAATAAAAAGAACTATGTTAGTTTAATTGATGATTATATTCGGAGATCAAATAAAATTCATATTTGCAATTAAATCCAAAATAAGTTTAAGAGCAATATAACTTTTAAATCCTGGAGCTTTAATATCGGATTAAATGCATCCACAGAATTGTCTTTTTTTTTTGTATTAATTTTTATATTTTTTTTATAAAATAAAAGTTACAATATTCTGAAATTGGTTAAATTAGTCAAACTCATAAAGAGTTGCCAATTGTTCTAATATGCCAGCACGATTAACCTTATAATTTGTTCCTATACTATAACAACATTTGTTAAAGTATGAATTTTAAAGTTCTTCTGGTAAATAACTATATAGATAACTATATAGATAATTATTACGATTTTACGATTTGTTACGAAGAGCGAAATTATCAGAAATTTTACAACTTCAGTTTCATTAATACTATTTACAAATCTTGTCTGCTTCATTAATACTATTTCTTCAAGTATCTACATATGCTCGCGGAAAAAATGTTAGGCGAAGACAATGGATGTGAAAATGGGACTCGTTGAAATTTGTTAATGTCAAATGGCAAAATAAACTTGAATGTCTCGCTAAAATATCTAAACATTACTGGCAAGCAATTAAACATTTAACAAAAAAAAAAAAATATTCTACGATTTCACCATTAAACAATCCCCAAAACAATAGCCAATTTTTTCCAAATAACATATGAAATCTCAGCTGGTGTTATAGAATCCGTTGATATCGGCCAATATATTCAGTGTTTTAGTTCTATTGAAGAGATTTACCACAAATTCTAGCAGTTCATTCAAAGCTATAGGATCAGATAAAATTTCAGACATTCTCATAAAACACCTTCCGGAATCTTGATTTGGCTATCTGACCCAGTTATTTTCCAGTTGTTTTAAGCTTTTTTATTTGCCCAAATTGTGAAAAACGGCCAAGGTGGTGGCGGTTCTGAAACCTGAAGACCTTGTTTCAGACGTCAATTACCACCGAGCTTCAATCTTTTTTAGTGTTGCACGGAAATCTTTGAGTGCATTATATCATAAAATACAGGCTCAATGACCACATCGAAATTAACGGAATGCTAATTCCTCAACAATCTTATTTTCGACACAAACATTCCTCAGTACGGTTGAGGAACATCTGGTGAAAACAATTAAATAAGTCCAAAGAAATGGCGCTTCTGTATCTTGAAAAGCTTTTGATTCCGTTTGGATTAAGGAGCTATTACGCAAACGATTCCAATTAGAATTCCCAATATTTTTAATCAGAATGCTTAAATCTTGTTTTGTATTTTTCTGAATAATGTACCCCAGTTTACGGGTTGTGAAATTACTCTTTTTACTGACGATGACGACACTTCTGTCTATACCTCGGATACTTATTCTCACGATATAATTTTTTAGATTAAATACGTATTTGAATCTGCTTGCAATTTATTTCCAAAAATATGGTCTTAATTTTAATGCCAATAAATCTCAAGCTATTTATTCTTCGCCATGTATATTTTCTTAAGACAAATATAATCATTACAGGCCACTAGCAGAAACAAGTTAAATATCTAAGTATCCTCCTGGATCCAAAAGTCACATGGAAAATAGCATTTAATTATTAAATGTAAATTTACTCTTATTATTTAGTAATGGGTATAATGACAAAAATTATTTTAACTGGTGAATGAGTTTAACTGACTCTGAAAAGTGACTTTTGGATTCAAGAAGATTCTTAGATATTTCAGTATATCTGTAATTGGTAATTGGAACAAGTACATACATATAACAACAAGCTTCCATTCACTCAAATTACATTGATTAATAAACTATCTAAACCTTTAAATTCATAATTAAGTTAAATATTTTAAAATTAGATTTAGTTAAAAAATTAAGATTAGTTATGCTTGATCATCTAACCTTTAAAATATTATCTTGTAGCATTCCGTAGCAAAGTTCATTTACTAAAACTCGGAAAATTTAATTAATATTTTTTTTTTAAATTAAAAATAGATATGACAACAAAAATTTTCATATGGTAGTTTGACAACAACAACATGTTAGTTAGTTGGCTTAATTAAATTTTGAAGCAAACTTATATTAAAAAAAAAAAGGTTTAGTCTGAAACTGAAATATTAAGAGTGTTATTTACGACAATTTAATTTTATATACATAAAAGCACATGCTTAAAGCTCTGAACTTGTAAATTGATAAATAGGCTCAAGTTTGACTTAAAGTGACCCACGGATTATTGCAGTAGATAATTAAATTCTGTAGATTGATAATGTCGGCTAATTAATTGGAATTATAGAATCTTAACTTATCAGTCGTAAATCAGTACTAAAATTATTTCTATAATCAAAATATAAACAAAATTCAAGTAATAAAGCTCCCTCATACGTATTTTGGAGGATACTATTTTTTGTTTGGGGGAGCTATTATGAGTTCGTGTCAATTATTACCAAAGTAGTACAAGTGTACAATGGGGTTTAATATTTTCATTTTTTTCAATATACTTTGAATACGTAAACAAAATTTACCACAAACATCACACACCTTGATTACAGTAAATAAATTCTGTGTCCAAAAGCGAAAACCACTTAAGTGAATACAAGCTACCTTTTAGGAGAAGCAACTAAAGACTTAAATCGATTTCTGAAAAAACTAATAAGTGGCTTTAAAAATTTGACAGTGTAATGCAGACATAAATTGGTTTTAAACGAGTAAGTGCCCTTATGTTGTTTTCGCTTTTGGACACAGAATTATTTATAAACGTTTTACATATTTAAAAGTATTATTGTGGAAAATGTTTAATTTATTTATCGACACTTTATAATTAAAATTGCCGAAAAGTTTACCGTTGATCGGCTACTGTTAGTTAAATGTTAAGTTTCCAATTACTTTCGTATTTAGATATATTAACCAACATTTCCTCAAACGACTTACAAGTTTGTTTAATTTAGAAACTTAGGTATTGAGCATTAAATACTTATTTTTAATTACTACTCGTCAGCCAATAATACTGCTGTATATCCAATTGAGCCGTTTATTTTGAAAGTGGCTTAAGTCCATATTTTGTTGAAACGAGATAATGAAAGAATAGAAAAACAATAAATGAAAAAACATATGGGTTTATGAATTTTCTTATTTTTTGCACATAGGTGTTAGAGATTAATTTTTTTTTTTTTGACAATAAATTATTTACCGTTAGAAAGATTATACTGCTATTTATCTATTGTTATCATTAACTTGATTTTTTTGAAAAATGGACTTAGGCCACTTTCAAAATAAACGGCTCAATTTATGTTGTTTCCTATTTGTTTTGAATGCTTCTTGCGGTTGCTTTTAACATGAATAGATATTTTTAAAGATTTCTAGTATACTATTGTAATCTCTGGGTGTGGCGTTTGAAAAACCTCATTTATTTATTTTATTTATTTATTATTATTAATATTTAATTGCACAAATAAAGCAAAGCCTTTTTACAATATTAAAAAAGTATCTTTTCATGTGCAATTTGTGTGGCAAATGATTTAGTACATAGACAATTCCATATAAAATTCAGTAAAATCTCGTGACAGCGAAGCCAAAGAGACCGGAGAAATGTCTTTATTTATTTTATTTAGTTATGTACTTATGTAGAGCTTTTTTTTATTTTATTTCCTTATTAACCATACTACATTTCCACATAAAATAATTTACATTTTGGCGAATAAAAATTTCGTTGCGACATTTCAATTTTCTTAAATCGGTATTCATTATTTACTGCGATATTAGACTGCAGCTAAATGCTCCTTGATACGAAACCAATAGTACGATTTATTTTGAATTAAGTCATTAACGTAGTCTCACCATTAAAATTTTAATATGACAGGTACAACTTAATTGCAATAATGATTTGCTGATAACTGAAAACTATAGTAGTGCAGAATTTGTTAGATTTTTTAATTGGGAATTTACAATATTTTAGATTTCACAAACCTGTTTAAAATAAAAAGGAGTAGTGGACTACTTTTATGATAAATTACGGTCCGGAATATGTTTAAATGTCTAAACCGTAGGGCTTAATAAATATAATATTGCTCTGTAGGCAGGTAAATCCATTGGAAAACTTGGTAAAATAAAAACAATAAATTTTTTTTTCTCCCAACAGCTTCTTATTATTTCACACTTGAGATAACAACTAAAATATCATTGTATTAAGCGTATTTTGTTGAGAAAAAATTAATTCGAATTATTTTGGAATTATTTTTTTTTTTCCTAAGAAAATAAGCCACGAAATCTTTTCTCGATTTAATTTTTATATTCTATGTTGGTACTTCTCCTGTTTTTCATTCACATAGTTACGTATTTTTTTTTGTTCCGAGCTGGAATTAGAGAACTCAAATTTTTAATTCGAATTATTAACCTCCTGTCACGTGCAGTTGTTGTTGTAAATTTCTTAACATAATACACTGATTGTAATATAATGATATATTAGTGTTGCCAGCCGTTATTCCTTTTCTGGAATAATATTCGGGCTAACCTCACAGACATTAGAAAACACATAAAAATTCCCATGAGCATCTTGTAAAAATATTTCTTTTTTGGGATAGAAAATGTCACGACCACTTTTTCGGGATGATATAGCAATATGCCATAATAGTTTTTTACAGGTTGACACTAAATAATGTCAAACATATTTTTGATGGAATGATAAGTAAAATATCGTGATATTGTTTCATTAAGATATATTACCGTTGCCCAAACATTTTTCCGGTTAAATTTTCGGGCTTATTTTACGAACATCACATAACACATAAAAATTCAAATCAGTATATTTGTGATAATTTTTTTTTGGGCTGACCCCAAATAAAGTCATGGCTGCCAATTTTTTTTTATAAATGACAAGTAAAACATCGAGATAATGCCATATCATGATATATTGGTGTTACCAGCACATTTTACATAGAAAGGGGCTGACATAGAAAAATTGCTTAAAAGTATTTCTCGGGAATCCATCAAATAAAGTCGTGACTGGTTTATTTTTCTGAGAAGACCAGTAAAATAAGGTGATATTTTTATATCATGATATGTTATTATTGCCAACACATTTTTCCGGAATAAATTTTGTATTCACCTCAATAATATTACAAAACACATACAAATGCCCATATACATGTAAATTAACATATAATGTAAAAATATTTTTTCGGAATAAATATTGTCATGACAGTTTTTTCGAACTATCACTATATATTGTTAAATCCATTTCTTTTAGGAAATCAAGTAAAACATCGCGATATTATTATATCACGATCAATTTCAACAGTTTTCAATAACACAGTTTTTTGGGATAATTATATCTAAAACATATGAAAAATCCAATGAGTTTTTTGTAAAAATATTTTTTCGGGATAGATAATGCCGTGACAGTTTTGTCGTGTAAAGTATTTCACATAAAGTATAGCTACTCAAATAAATGAAAAGTGTTTACTTATACCGAAAATGCTGTATATAGGCCTTAACATGTTAAAATTGCTGCTACACTATTACCATTTTCCAAAATTTCGAAGATGTTACCTATGGGCGTATATTTTGTTTCCGAAATAATTTTTTTTATTAAGGTAAAATAGTACGATGCTAGCCATAGTTAGTAGATGGTAGTTTAAAGATATAATCTGACGAGTTCTTAGGTTTATAGAGGGAAAGTAGAGATTAAATCCTTCCAATAAATGGAAACATTAAATTCTATCGCACAGCAAATCCATAACAAGCATCGCTTTCTCAAACTTCCTAATAATCTCCAATAGCTTTAATTTACACTTCTTACACCAAAATTTCATAGGAAAGAAGATTTATAAAATGTTCCTAATTAGATAAATGTACACCAAAATTACATAATTTAATTTTCTAACCAGATACCTACATATAGGTATATACAAAATTTCTTTTGTACCTGTTTCGTACATCATAAAAAGAATTCTAGACAGTTACAGCATATTCCAAATTAGATCTAACAAATGATGTACATCGTGTCACTACAGTATTATACGAATAATACAGAGAATTTTTATTCCTATGATCAGTCGTGATTTTATTCCCGACAGATTGTACAGATTATCTAAATTTTGTTGAAAGTTTAGAATAGCATTAGTGGATTTTATAGAAAAATACAAATTTACATCATCATAATAGAAGATTGCAGAAATTAAATATTTTAATGTAAATATGTTTTAATTAAATATTTTAATATTTTACATACAATATATAACAACGGACCAATATGGGATCTTTGGGGAACTCCAGAATAGACAAGGATTATTGTTGACTTTAGATGCTTAATCTTTACATATAGAACTCTTTGTGATAAGAATATCCATAAAGTAAAATTAAAATTTGTTATTGTGGAAAATGTTTAATTTAGTTATCGAAACTTTAATAATATAATTTCCAAAAGATTATTTTAATTTGGAAATAATGAAAGTTACTTTGAAAAAGGTTACATTTGACGTTGAGTATCGGCGTACCGTAAAATGGGGTGAATAGAAACACTTTACAAGCTTAGGAGCATATACTGCTAAGAGGATATTTGTCTTTAATATATGAAATATCTTAAAATATGGGTCTAGATGAAGAGTACATCCTTTTCAAGCTACTTTGATCTGCATATTAGAAATAAATATGGCAGAGTATTTTTTTTTAAACCTCACTGTTTCTATTCACCTGCTATTATGGGGTGAATAGAAACAGTCATTGAATTTCGGTTTCTTTCTATTTCAATAGTGAAAGCCATATTCCGAATTATGCTGAGAAAATCCTAGGAAGCATGCATCAAAATGACTTGTACACAAAACTGTCAATAAATCTAAGCTATCCGAAAAATTATCCAGTTTTGGAAAATGTAGGGGATCAGGGTATTTAGGACAACAAAATTTCATGTCATCTTTTATAACATAACGAATATTAGTAAAAATCATTTTCAAAATTTTCTTGAAAAAACTCTAGGAAATGAGCATCAAAACGATCTGTACATAAAACTGGCACTGTATCTAGGCTATCCGAAAAATTTACAGTTTTTAAAAAAATAGGGGATCAGGGTGTTTAGGACAACAAAGTTTACACTGACATCTTATTATAACATAACGACTATAAGTAAACGTAACTTTCCAAATTTTCTTGAGAAAATCCTCGGAAGCGAGCTTAAAAATGACCAAATTACAAAAATGTCAAAAGACAACAAAGTTTGATGGAATCTCATATTTAAAGCATAACAAATCGTTATGTTATATGGGATATTATCAAATTTTGTTGTCCTAAACACTCTGATCCCCTACTTTTTCCAAAACTAGAACATTTTATGGATAGTAAAGATCTAGTTGCATTTTTGTGCAAAGAAAATTTTGAATATGACTTTTACTTTAAGTCGCTATGTTTTATGAAATGTCATCTAACTTTGTTGTGCTAAACATTCTAATCCCCTACTTTTTTCTAAAATTGGATTATTTTTTGGATAGCTTCAGTCCAGCGACATTTTTGTATATGGGCCATTTTGATGCTCGGTTTTTAGGATTTTCTCAAGAAAATTCAGAATACGACTTTTACTTATAGTCGTGTGTTTTATATAAAATGTATTTTTGACAGACCTGAATCTTGTTGCGGGTATTCTATTTTTTATGCCATATTTGCATTAAGATTATTTTGATGTAATCTTCCTTGGATTTTCTCAAGGAATCGGGAAAATCAATTTTATAATACAGCAAAACCTCCAACTTTGGACACCTCTCTATTTTGGGCACTCCTCTATTTTAGAAACTTTCATTCAATCCCTTGAGGAAACCAATATACAGATTTTCAAAAAATGCTCCTTTTCCTCTATATATTGGACAACCTTTATATACATATGTAGTATGTACATATATTGGAAATTGGACAGCAAAAGTACTCAGACAGCAAAAATGGAGAATTAACTATGGAATTAGCTATTCTGAATTCAAAATAAAAATGTTGATATGCACGTCATTTATTTTTTACTAAAAAAAGAAGAAATTTTCCTTATATTGGACACCTCCATAAGTTAGGCAGCTATGATAAGTCCCTTCGCTGTCCAATATATAGAGGTTTCACTGTAATTGGTATTACAAGTATTACGTATCAAATTTTGTTATCCTATAAATACTCCTTTATTTTTTGCCAAAACTAAAATTAGTGGCAGATAGCTATGCTAGGCCCTATGCTAATTTTGATATAGGCCATTTTGCCACGTTTCTATGATTTTCTCAAGAAAACTTAGAAATCATTTATTCTTATTATTTTTTAATTATTTTTATTATATTTATTTATTAAAAAAATTCGTTATAACGAGAGTTTCTGCTTTTATATGTAAAGAATAATTTTGGTTACCGATTTCAATGACATATTTCTGATAAACTTCACGCGAATTATAATAAGAGATAGTTATCATGATTATAATAATTGGATAACCGTATTAATTTGTAGAGAATAATTTATTTTTAATTATAAATTCACAGTGCGTGATGATTGTACAAAATTGTGTTTTATTTTTTTGACAGATTACGCAATTTCGAACGAGATTCTTCGCTTTATTCCTTAGTGATGGTATCCAAAATGTCTGCCGAGTGATATTTATTAGTAACGAAGGTCCAGCGCGTTTGTGACGAAGATGACTGTCCAGTAAAATTGACCGAGTAATAATCGAACTAGCGTGGACAATTATTGGATGTTTAGTATCGTATACACCTTCACTATGTTCTAATCTGCCTCCTACTCGCACAACGCTGTTCTTATCCAAAAACGGATTTAGTGCTATTAGTGAACTTCGTTTGAATATTTTTTTGCCATTACGCAGGGCTTCAATTTATTTTCGGAAGAATAGTTGTTGCTCGTATCGACAGATGAGGTGTAGGCTATTGAATAATTCGTTTGAGTCAGGAACTGGAACACTTATCCTTTGCAATTTTGGTTTTTGAGCATTGTGGATGAATCTTGAGATATAACATACGACGAATTGCAATTTTTGAAATGATTAATATTTTCTGATCAGTTCGTTGTGTAAAAATACAGAAGTTGGTTGTTATCAGGATTTTTCAAATTACTGTGGCCAAGCAAAAAGTGCGATGGTGTTAACATCTCGATATTCGGGTTAGTTGTGGTGCAGAGTCCCAACACATCGAATGCGGATGTTAAATTTTGAAGTTTTATTCGTGGTCCTAATCCGTCTCCACACACCCTTTTACCTGGGATAAAAAAGAAAATATCGAGATTTTATTATATTGCATTCTAATATATTAGTTTGGCCAACCCACCTTTCTAGGACGATTTAGGGCTAACCTGTACCACTCTAAGAAATTTGAGTAAATTTAAACCTATATTCAACATAATTTGCTTTAATTATTGCAGAATTTTGTTTACATTAAATGTTGTATTGCTTTTTTGCTATTAATATATAACTTTTTGTTGAAATTTAGAAAGTTTTTGCTAATAAATAAATATAAAAATGTTCAGAATTGAACAGTTACCTAAAAACCAACAAAAATTTTCAACTCAGATTTAATTTTCAACAACGTTCTCATTAAAAATAATTTTGTGATTAATTTCCAACCACAATTGCTGAAAATTCAACAAAACTCTGATATTTAACAGTTATAACAGTTATCTTTACTAAAATTTCGTCGTAAATTCAAGCATTTTTTCATATTTTCTTGTGCAGTAGTCCTTTAACACCGCAGACGCAGTGATATATAAAATATAAAAATAAATTTAGGTGTTGAAATTGTATTTTAATACACCAGAGTCTCGCTATGCGTCTATTCTATGTGCGTCTATTCGCTCTTGCGTCGGCTAAAAAAAAAACCAATCACCCGCTTAGCGTCGGTTCTTCGTTATGCGTCCTTTTTCTTTCTTTCCATTTTTCTGTTTTGTCATACAACTAGTGAGAATTTTCGTTGCTATCAGAATATTTGATAATTTTTTGGTTTATTTTTCCTTCGAATTTGTAGTATAACATGTAACTCGATATGCGTCGAAATTCAGTTTGCGTCTCTCCGTGTGGAACCGAACAGGGACGCAAAGCGGGACCTTGGCTTGAATAATTATTATAAAACGTAAGTATTCGTATATTTTTATTATTATTTATTAAAAATAGTGAAAAATAGTACATATTTTTGGTTAATATTAAACAAACCGCAATTTGTTGATATTTAGTCATTTTAACATTCATTTGTAATTGCATTCCTCTTCTTTGTGAAATAGAGACGCGCACGTAGCAATTCTAAGTAGTGAATATAAGTAATTTCATAGTGTTTCTGAAAAATAGTAGAAATGTTTTTTGTTTGTTGGATTTGTCAAAACAAAACTAAATCATTAGTGTTATACAATAAACATGTGTATGTGCACCGAGGAATGAAAAATGTGCAATTTAACTGTTTGTGGCCATATTGTTTAAAACGTTTTTCAAATTATGTTGCGTACAAAGTTCATTGGCATAGAATGCATTCCACTTTAATCAGCAAAAAAAGGAATGTTGACTCTATAAAAATAAATTCGCAATTAAACCAGCAGTGCAATTTTAAGTGTAATTTATGTGAAATTGAAATAAATAATTTTACTCACATCACACACCACATGAGAAATCATTTAAGAGCAAAAGAAGTTATACAATGCCCAGCCCACAACTGCAATATGTATTTTAAAAACTCGATAAATTTTCGGGTACATTGCTTTAGATATCATAAAGTGGAAAACAACAAAACACAAGCCCTCAACGAAATTCAAACTATTCAGGAAAGTTTTAGTGAGACTAACAATGATTTTAATTTTATTAACGAGACAACAGAAAGAATTCTTGAAGAAACGTGTTCTGAGAATAATAGCTTTTACTTATTATTTAATAATCTTAAATTCAAATATAAAGTGTCAATCGAAGGATTAAATTTTTTATATAACGAATTATTCACTATTTCTGAAAAATATTCTGAAAATTTATATAAACAAATCGAATCTATTACAGTAGATACAAACGGTTTTACTAAACTTGAAAAAGTTCTGTCTGTTTTTAGAAATTCATCTAAAGCAAATGAACTTAGATTATTCAAAAATAATTTTTCCCGCGTTAAGTATACCGAAAGTAGAACTGAATATGTGCCACCTAAAAAAATTGATTTGGGAAGAAATAACTATCACAATGCATGCCATTTTTATTATATTTCAATATTAAGTACTTTAAAGGTGTTGATGAAAGATAATAAATTTAATCAGCTTTTCAATGAAAAGAAACCTGAGGATAGCAAAGCATTCTTGGATTACAATAATGGTTCAGCTTATAGAAGAAATCTATTTTTTTCCAACGGTGAAACGAAAATTGAACTAATTTTGTTCCAAGATGCATTTGAGATTTGTAATCCGTTAGGCTCATCGAAGAACAAGCATAAAATGGTTGGAGTATACATGTCTGTTGGCAATATAAATAAAAAGCATAGGAGTCAAATCAATAATATTCAATTAGTATTATTGTGTAAAGAAATTCATGTAAAATATTTTGGCTTTGGAAAAATATTAGATCCTCTTATAAAAGATTTGAAAATTTTGGAAAATAAAGGAATTGAAGTAAATAATCTTAAAGAGAAAGATTCAACTCGTACATTATTTGGTTCGATTATCGCGATGGTTGGAGATAATCTTGGCAGCCACCAAATAGGTGGACTGATAGAAAATTTTAGTACATCGGAATATTTTTGTAGATATTGTATTTATGACAGAACTTCGTTGCAAAACTTTAACATGAACATTCCAGAACTAAGAACGCCTGAAAACTTTAATAGAATAATTGAAAACTTATTAACTTCGGATGCTGCAGCTATAAATGGTGTAAAAAAAAATTCTGTACTAAAAGAGTTGCGCCATTACCATACATGTGCCCCTGGATTACCACCATGCATTGGGCATGACTTATTTGAAGGTATTATTCCCTACGACTTAATGGAAATCATAAAATATTTTCATAATCGTGATATAGCTCGTATTGATTATATAAATTGGTATTTGGCTGCACTAAGGAAAAAATTTAAATTGTCACTTTCTTTTCCTAAAATTGATTTACAAAGAAACAAAATAACTGGAAAAGCTTATGAAATATGGAATATTTTAATCCTCATGCCGCATATAATGTTAGGTCAGATAGAAAATTTTGAAAACAATGTGTGGAAATTTTTCTGTTCAATGGTTGAAATGTGTCGAATAATTTGTGCTTCAGAAATTTCCGTAAGTCAAATATCATTGTTAACTTATTATGTTGACAGTTATTTCGAACACCGAATGGAGTCGTTTCCTCTATTAAAACTGCGTCCAAAACATCACTACATTACACACTATCCTGATTTAATTCGAAAACTTGGACCGCTTAGAGGACTATGGACCATGGCGTTCGAGCAAAAACATCAATATTTTAAACAAATTTCAAAAAGAACTAAAAATTTCATAAATATAACTTATTCGCTGGCAAAACATCATCAAGAATTTCAAACCACCATCGCTGGAGATCGTTTTAAATCTCTTATAGTGGCAGACGACGTTACGAGATTTTCAAAAAATGCTTTTAATGTGAAAATACCGAACGAGTACATTTTTGTGACAAAAAAAATTTCAATTTTCAACACGACATATAAGGAACATGATAGCGTGATTACAATGCAGAATGAACAAGGCGAAATAGAAATTTTAAATATTGAAGCTATTTTTATAAATTCTTCATACGAAGCTGCAATTCTATATGGCTCTGTAAAAATTTTCTGGTATAATCAATATACGACATTATATGAAAACAGTAACTCCAAATTGAGCTATAAAAGTTTCCATTTAGATCAGCTGTTATTAAAAAAGCCAGTGGATGTGTTAATGAAAGATAATAAATACTATTTTTCACCTTATAACACTTTTATTGAAAAATATTAACGAAAATTTGGAATGATTTAACAATCGAACCTTATAGTCTTTCATGTAATTTACGTTTATTTATTTTATGTAGTTTTGTATTTAAAAAATGTCCAAATTGCCGACCGAAGTATGCTCTGGTGACCGGACTATAAAAAGAACTTTTCTGTCATATCCACCAATTACAGATGTTATAAATAAAGGTAATTATTTTTAATAATGCTTTTTAAAATGATTAATATAAATATATTTTATAATTTTAGCAAATTCATTAGGTTTGCAAGGGACCAACCTAGTTCTAGAAAAAACAGGTTCTGAAATAGCAGAAGATGATATTTTAGAATACTACGTGAGCCAAAAGGATATGCTTTTCATACTACTAAAATTTGACGAAAAATGGATGCCACAAACTCCTATTTCTAATGTTAATACAAACTTCAGTAGCTCTGGTGGTAATACCTCTGAAGATCGGATAGAATTGTGCGAGATATACGGTGAAAATGAACCATTTCTCATTATACCACAAATAAATAGTACCTTAAATGCAGAACGTGCCTACGAACATATACAATTACAATCATCGGCTCCCAGTGGTTCTGATATATCGGTAGCTACTACGTTAAGTGTTAGTAGTACAGCACTATCATCATCATCTTCGACAAACCATAGTGAAGCCACAAAACTTTTTAAAAACTTCAAAGTTCCCTGGAACAAAATGCCAAAAGACATTGTGCAAGCAATTGAAAAAAGCAAAAACTAGGCAATAGATTAAGCGCGTTCATTAATTATGTTGTAGATGATCTTCGTCAATTTTCGTATTACATGTACATCCCACTTAAAATTTTACGCTCCGTCGCGGAAAGTATAATACAAACATATCCTGATACCTTTGAACAACGAAACAGCAAAGGTGTTGTGACGTCATCGTTCTCTGAAGTCATTGTAACAATGCTCAGAAATCGAAATAATTATTTAAATAATATTTCCAGAAAGCGAGGAAGTGACTTGATGAGGATGCATATAAAAAAACGGAAAGAAGCAAATGCCTTGATGGAAGCGGTCACAAATTGGCAACCGACTATTGTTGAGACAACTGAGGGTCTCTCAGGTTTCCAAAAAAAGGAATACTTATTAAACCTATATCCTTCAAATAAAGACATGGAAAATAATCATCAAACTGTAGTGGGTTATATGATCGATACGTTCGCTTGGCAATGGCAATTTTTTAATGGATCAGGAGAATATCCATCAATAAATTCCATCAAAGAAAATTGGCCCTATATTTTCAACAAAACTTGCCTCCATAATCATTTTATGGAGTTGACCGGGGTAAAGGAATCCAGACTACAAAATAACAACGAAAATGAAAAATACAAAATAGCTCAATTTTTTAAGTCATCTAAAATGGAATTTGTAAAAACAATTTTATCTGTTGTTAACGAAGTAACTTTAATTCGGGTCATAGCTGCTTACTTCAAGGAGGACACGGGGTACCTATTTAGACATTACCAGGTAAATGATAATTATTATTTCTTTTGGCAGATTAAACTTTTATTTAACAAAGTGACTTTTATTTTATTTTATAGTTGGGTTCCACAATGGACACAATCGTACAATCAATTCCGACAGCTGGTCCTTGGATTGCAATAATTGGTAAGATTTTTCATATTTTTATACCATCTTGTGCTCATATCTGATTTGTTATTTTTTCTAGATTCGACTTTGGATTCTCAAATCGCTTTCATTTTCATCAAAAATATACAAATAAGTTGTACTAACAATTTTACATTATTTGGATTAATATTAGAGGTTTTGTGTTATTATTTTATTTTTAACATACAGTATCCAAAGTGTATGTCGCAAACATTGGATTTTTTAGTCTGTTATTTATTAAAATATTACCCGCCTAAACCTCGAGGACCAAAAAAGACTTTGTACAATATATCTAAAATCTGTAATTTAGTTCGCAAACTAGACGAACTTCCAGACAAACACTAAAACTAAATATTAAATCAGAATTTATAATTTTTATTTAATTTTTGTTAATGAAATATTATTAAGAAACAGTTATATTGTTTAGAAATTTAATTTGCCTCTAATTAATATTTGATATTTTAATATTAATAATTTAAATTTTATTTTTACTATATTATCTAAATATTATTATCTAAACTATATTATTAACTATACTATATTAACTATTTTACTATATTATCTAAATATTATTATCTAAATTATCTAAATTTATAATTTATTATTTAAAATGAATTTTATAAAATAAATATGAATTATTTTAAAACCAAACAAATTTTTGTACTTAATTTATGTGTTCGACACCGAAGGCGCTCTTTTCTAGTTGAAAAGTAAACCAGAATTCAGCAAATGTTTACGTAAATTTCAACTACCTAGTAATTAAAATTAAATAAATTGTTGAAAATTACTATTAACAGTAATAAACAGTTTATTAAAATTCAGCAGAAATTAAGCATAAAAAAGTTTAATATTAATATGCTTCGTGTTAAAAATCGTATTAATATTGTTTAAATTTTAGTTTAAAATTCAACATGTTTAAATATCCTACAGTTATTGAAGGTAACCTGTTACAATCAATTATTGAAGTAAAATTAAACGAATATTTCTTAGAGTGCAGATATTGCAAAACAAATGTATAAAAATGTCAAGAAAGCTACAACTTTTACAGATAACAACTAAAATATCGTTCTAATGTAATATAATGATATATTAGTGTTTCCAGCACCCTTTTCCGAAATAATTTTCGGGCTAACCTCACAGACATTAGAAAACACTTGAAAATTCCCATTAGTATCTTGTAAAAATTTTTTTTTTTTGGGATAAATAATATCGTGACAGTTTTGTAGTGTAAAGTATTTCAATTAAAGTGTCAAATAAATGAAAAGTGAATAGTTATACTGAACAAGTGTAGGCCTAAACCTGTTGGAATTACTGCTACACTATGACCATTTTCCAAAATGTCAGAGAAGTTACCTCGTGTGGGCCTATAGTTTGTTTCTGAAATAATTTTTTTTATTAAGGTAAATTAGTGCGATGATATCCATAATTAGTCCGATGGTAGTTCAAAGATAGAATCTGATGAGTTCCTAGGTTTCTAGAGAGAAAATAGAGATTAGGTCCTTCCAATAAATGTGGACAATGAATTCTATTGCACAGTGAATCCACAACAAGCTAAAAATCTCTAATAGCTTTAATTTACACTTCTTACACCAAAATTACATAGGAAGGAAGATTTATAAAATTTTGCTAATTAGGTAAATTTACACTAAAATTACATAATTTAAATTTTCTAACCATATATGTATGTATGTACATATAGTATACACAAAATTTATTTTGTACATGGACATCTTAAAAAGGATTCTAGATAGTCACAGCATATTCCAAATTATGATAGATCTAACAAAAGATGTATATACATAAATGCACTAGTATTATACGAGTAACACAGAGGATTTTAATTTCTCTGATAAGTCATGACTTTATATTTACCGACCGATTGTACAGATTATCCAAGTTTTGTAGAAAGTTGAGAAATTAAATATTTTAATGATATCAATCTTACATAGAATATAAGGGATCTTCGGTCCAATAAGCGATCTTTGGGGAATCCCAGAATGGCCAAGGATTATTGTTGACTTTAAATCCTTAATCTTTACATATAGAACACTTTCTGACAAGTCAGATTCAATCCATATAATAAAATTAAAATCTATTTCATATACATGTGGAGTTTATTACGGGATGCTGAATTGAATCAAATGCCTTACTGAAATCAGTGTAAACAGTAACCAATTAGTAATTTTACTCCAAAACATTTGTAGTTACTAAAAAAATTTTAATAAATTTGTACTCGTTGATCGACTTCAGAATAATCCATGATGTTGAGATATTTCTTTACATTTAAAAAATAGATATTTGATACAATATGCTCAAATAATTTTGAAATAGCAGACATACCTCTATAGTTGTTTTAATCAGAACGCGAACCGGATCTTAGAGCTTAAGAGACTTATTAAAGAAGAATTATAACGGGTATGGGAATAGTGAGCAAAACCCTTTTGAAACGCTTATTGTTATTCCATCTGGACCAAGGTTAATATTTATCGATGCAAAGCGATCCTCGTCAGTTATAACATTTTCAAAAATTAAATGACCATTTTCGGGAAGAATAAAATCACCCAAAATTAGGGCATGCAATTCCGGAATACAGAATTTCGGTATTGCGGAATACCGGACCTAATTTTGGTTTTAATTACCAAGTGTTTAGCGGAAATACTAATTCCGGAAATAATGATTTTCTATTTTTCACACGTAATTTCAACATAATATTATATAATAAGTTATAGTATTTCTTGTACTAAAAAACTATATACATGGGAACTTCTTTAAAGTCACTATTCAAGGGACCCAGCAACGTTGGTTAATCTATGGAGGTACCTCGTTTAAAGAATAAAACATTCTAATAATTTGTAAATTCAAAGTCAGGCTAAAAAGAAAATTTTTGTTGTAACAAAAAAGTATGTATTCCTAATAATTCAGAGACTGACAAGGATCAAAATATAGAAAGGACTACTTTTGGAAGTTTTAGAGTATTTCTCATTTACATTCACCATGACATGACACTTAATAAACGGATTATGAAACAATAAATGCTCTGCCCTGATATTACCGTATGCATTAACGTATTTAATTTTATTCGCCTCTTAAATACACCTGCCAAATGCATACATATATCCTGGTTTCGGACTCAAACAAACAAATTAAGAAAATTTTTCGTCCTGCAATTCCATAAATTTAATGAGATGAGCTCAAGTCCGGACGGAGATGATTTAATTGATGAATTCAATAATTTTGTCCTTTGGTCCAGATTGCCCATTGCGGAAACGTTGTTTCAGCAAAAAAAATATATGATTTGATCAGTTGTTTAAAAATGGAAAGGATAAACATATCGCGGGTGACAATGCAAAATTATATCTGCAAAATTCGTTAAAATCCTTTTATTGAAAAAATTTGGTATTAGCCTTTTTAATTAAATTTGTGACAGCAAAACGTTCAAAATTGAAAAAATATTTAATTTTTTTTAGTTTATTTTAATGATTCTACTATGACACATTTGCTCGTTTTTCCGAATTAGTATAATTTACAGGAATTAAAATTAAAGTAAAAATTAAAGAATTTTTAAAAATACTAAAATTTGTAGAATTTACAGGATTTATAGATTTTTTAAAGTAAGTCAAATTTGAGTTTGTAAAATTTATAAAACGGAAAGACTTGAACAATTTATAGAACTCATTGAATCTATAAAATTTAAAGAATTTATTAAATTTATAGAATTTGTGGAGTATATTATAGGATTGATGGAATTTATAAAATCTCCAATATTTATAGAATTTATAGGTTTTCTAAACATATTAAAATTTATAATATTTCCAGACTTTGTTGAACTTATAAAATTTATAGAATTTATTGAATTTATAAGAACTAAAGAATTTATGAGATTTAAAGAATTTACTGGATTTTAAAACTTTATCCATTAAATCCATAAAATTATTCATAAAACTTATTAAATTTATAAAATTTATAGAAATTGTTGAATTTATAGGATGATTAAAGTGCATCGGATTTAACTTTTGAATTTATAAAATTTGTATAATTTAAAGAATTTATAGAAATTATAGATTTTTTTGGAATATGTAAGTTATATTTGGGTTTATATAAATTATAGAACTGTGAAACTTAAACCATTTTATAGAATTTATAGAATCTATAAAATTTATGGAATTTATATAATTATAAAATTGATTTAATTCGTCAAATGGAAGGCTTTGTAGAATTTAGAGAATTTATAGAATTTTTTAGATTATTAAAATTTAACAAATTTGCAGAATTCATAAGAACTGAGTAGAGATTTGTAGAACTAAAATATTTACAAACATTTGTACAACATTTTTTTTTTAATTTGTAGAATTTAAAACATTTACAATTTCTAAGAGAATTTATTAAATTTATAAAATTTATAGAAATTATTGAATTTATAGAATTGTTAAAGTTTATAGGATTTATCGATTTTTTGTATTTATAAAATAAGTAAAATAAGAGTTTGGAGAATTTATAAAATAGACACACTTGAAACAATTAATAGAACTGAAAGAAACTGAAAAATGTGAAGAATTTATATTATTCATAAACATGAATATTTAATTTTTAATGCCCAAAACTTTTGTTAACAAGCGGATTTTCTAAAGCTAAATAATTTGCCAGTAATTGCTTTCAATTCAACTTTTATCGTATTTGCACCTTTAATCCAGAATGCATTCAGCTCATTTGTCAAAAACGTCTATCTCGTCAAATGAATATTGAAAAAGTGTTTTCCGTCGAAAAGCTAATTTTAATATCTCCCATTACATTTTACTGTGATCTGTGAATGCATTTTATTTTTGTGTATAGCTTGTATATTTCGCAGAAATGCAGAATCAAAATCGATTGGTTCCTTTTGTGTATACGATTTTTGTATATTGTACGATACGTAAAAACGGGCATTAAATAATAAATATGATATTCACGTATGTATGTGCACAAATAACAACAAGACAAATATGTATATGGTACCAAAAAAAAAAAATTTTTGTTCCTGGGTTTGCTAAGCCCAGTTTGTGTTTAATATTGACTTTGTACAAACATACTATACATGTACTATAAAACATGTATGGTTGCTTTATGTAACCAGTGCGACGATGAGCATAGGTCAAAAAAAAAATGTGACCACATTTTTTTTTTGTGTTCACCATGAGAAACTTTGCCTACCATAAACGGAATACATCGGTAGCTAAATTATTCATCCTTATATACAAAAAAGGAAAACCAATGAAAAATACAAAAAAAAAAAAAATTTGAAATCAAAAAGTTTACAAACGTTGGTTTTAAATTTCAAATGCAAATAACTTTGAATAACGTGTTAAAAAAGAGCAAACAGGAAAAATAAATCGTTCATGCATTGTGTTGTGAAAAGCGAAAAATTATTCAAGCGGATCCGGCACATTGGTATAGTTAGTTAGTGTACACTTTATTATGAATCTAAATACGCCTTCAATATCACTTTGATTGAGATTAAAATTTACTTTTGTCTATAATTTCCCAGTTTAGTATTTTTTTTTGTTTTATAATTAAAGGATTTTGTATATAGAGGTTCTGTATATTTATATTTATTTATTTTGCTCCGTTTACACCCCCTCTGAATTTTGTTCTCATTTCATTGATTATGTATACTTTTTCAAGCAGCATTTTCCAACTCTATGTTATCACCGATGTGGTTTTTTATTATTTTTAATTTCCGGTTTTTTTTCCTATGTGTGTGGGTGTGTGTGTACATTATTATTCCGCACCAAGTATACACATATACAGATAGAACTTTTTGTTTCTATTGCTGGTGCTGTTGTGTTTATGGATCTTGAGCTGCCATTACTTCGTATTAAATTTATTTTTCTTCGAGTTTACATACCCATTCCAGAGATTTCTGAATATACAATAATAATGTTTATAAAAAATTTGTATGGAAGTTTTTTTTTTTTTTTTTTAAATTTTCATTTCCTTTTTTATATCCGGGGATGATATTTTTGTTTTCTGGTGCTGTGATATATGTATGGTGTAAATATAAATATGTATAGAAGATCATAAACGATGGTGAAAATTAAAATAATAAAAATATCATAAAATAGGTATACCGATTCACGTTGGTTTTATGTTGATTTTATATTTTCTCGTTCAGCATGAATAGTCATTTGTACCATTACACACCGAGGAGTGATAAAAAGGATAATGATAAATCAATATTACATAATTTATATGATTTCAATTAGAGTTTCATGTTTTTTCACACACCAGTTTTGATATCTTCCCATAACATAATATAACCATACAGCACACAAAAAAGCCAGCAAATTCGTAAAAGCAACAAAAAAATTTAGAACAATAATAAATTAATGAGAACACAACAACAAAAAAAAATCAATTTTGTCCAAAAAAAAAATTGGTTGTAATAATATTTGTCCTATCCATACATATACATTTGGTGTCTTCAAATGAAAAACCAATAATAGCAGTTTATAGACAAACACTTTCCCATATTTGTGAGTTAAACCGACTAAAAGTATATATTTTAGATGATTGTTATCCTTTTTTACCAAAAAATGGACGCAAAAAATTCGAAGCAATATCATATTTGCTTCGTTCATTCCTTTTTTTCCCTGCCATCGATTGTGTGTGTAGTGCTATATATATGAGGCTATTAGAGTGAAGAAAAACCCCCAAGAAAGAACAATGGCAAGATAATTAAATATTTTTTGTGCTTTGCGATGCTATGCGCTGCTGAATGTTGTGTACCATAATAAGAATTTTTTTTTGTGCCAAATTTGCACAAAACAATAATAAAAATGTACAATTGGATCGATTAAATATATGTTATTGTTCTTGTGCGGGAACTGATTTTGCTCTGTTGTATATGGTTACTTTGGGATATGATCCGATTATTTACAATATTTATTTGTCCGCAATCAAGAATTGGAATTTATTTGTTTAATGGTTCGAGGCGGTATCTTTTATTGGTTAAGGTGAGAAAAGACATATAATGGAAATGAATGAAAATTTATTGAGTAGATGCCAAAAATTTGGAGAGGTATAAATAAGTTAGTAAAATATCCTATTAAGTGTATATTAATGATGTTATAAACAAATTTGGAACTATTCCAGGCTATAAATTAAACGAGCTTACGGAAGTTGTTTTAAATATAATTTGGAAGTCGTTTTTTATTTGTAAATTTAGCTATGTGTTGTTTTGTAATTGTAGGTTGAAAATTTAGGCAAATTAAACTAGACAATAAAATTTAAAAAGTTGAAAATTTGAGTGACTGCGAATGGCTGTAACAAATATACAATCAGTTAGTCAGGAAAAATGTTTTTCTTTCACAAAGTTCTTTAGTCACACAGCCAATATAGACCAGATATGGCTATTTTGGTTTGACTCCATATGAGGGCTAAGATTTATACCCAAACCGAGCGTACCAGGTGTAAATCAAAGTTCATTCAAATAATGATGTTGGTACAGATAACGAGAAGGCATTTTTTCTCACTATGACCATTTATTTTGCACATCGATCTATCAAAAGATGAAGATTGAGGAAATATCGTCTCAGCCAATTTCTCAATGATTTCGGTAATTCGAAAAATTATTAAAACTATCAACGGATGTACACATAAAACAGCAGTTTTTTAAAAATATTTTGGAAAAGGGGGAATTTACTGCTCTTTCTAGAAATATATTCTAGAAAAGGGCGGAGACATATTCTGGAAAAAAAATTCAGTGAAATTCTTTAAAAATATTTTGGAAAAGGGGAATATACTGCTATTTCTAGTATTATATTCTGGAAAAGGGCGGAGACATATTCTGAAAAAAAAAATTGGGAAAAGTTTTTTAAAAATATTTTGGAAAAGGGGGAATTTACTGCCCTTTCTAGTATTATATTCTGGAAAATGGCGGAGACATATTCTTCAGAAAAAAAAATTGAGAGAAATTCTTTAAAAATATTTTGAAAAAGGAGAAATTTACTGATCTTTCTAGTAATGTATTCCGGAAAAGGGCAGAGACATATTCTATAAAAAAAATTGGGAGAAGTTTTTTAAAAATATTTTGGAAAAGTGGGAATTTACTGCTCTTTCTAGTATTATATTCTGGAAAAGGGCGGAGACATATTCTGGAAAAAAAAAATTGGGAGCAATTTTTTAAAAATATTTTAGAAAAGGGGGAATTTACTGCTCTTTCTAGTATTATATTCTGGAAAAGGGCGGAGACATATTTTGGAAAAAAAATTGGGAGAAGTTTTTTAAAAATATTTTGGAAAAGTGGGAATTTACTGCTCTTTCTAGTATTATATTTTGGAAAAGGGCGGAGACATAAATTTGGAAAAAAAATTGGGAGAAGTTTTTTAAAAATATTTTGGAAAAGGGGGAATTTACTGAATTTTCTAGTATTATATTCTGGAAATGGGCGGAGACATATTCTGGAAAAAAAATTGAGAGAAGTTTTTTAAAAATATTTTGGAAAAGGGGGAATTTACTGCCGTTTCTAGTATTATATTCTGGAAAATGGCGGAGACATATTCTTCAGAAAAAAAAATTGAGAGAAATTCTTTAAAAAATTTTGAAAAAGGAGAAATTTACTGATCTTTCTAGTAATGTATTCCGGAAAAGGGCGGAGACATATTCTGGAAAAAAAATTGGGAGAAGTTTTTTAAAAATATTTTAAAGTCAGAATTTACTGCTCTTTCTAGTATTATATTCTGGAAAAGGGCGGAGACATATTCTGGAAAAAAAATTGAGAGAAGTTCTTTAAAAATATTTTGGAAAAGGGGGAGTTTACTGCTCTTTCTAGTATTATATTCTGGAAAAGGGCGCAGACATATTCTGGAAAAAAAATTGGGAGCAGTTTTTTAACAATATTTTGGAAAAGGGGGAATTTACTGCTCTTTCTAGTAATATATTTTGGAAAAGGGCGGAAACATATTCTGGAAAAAAATTCAGAGAAATTCTTTAAAAATATTTTGGAAAACTATAAATATAGGGGTAGTCCGTATCTATTTGTGTATCTGAAATCCATGAGAAAATTCTATAAGTTTGTCAATAGTTAAATTAGGCATACATCTGATCTCCCAATAAAGGAATTCGATGAGCAATTCCCATTAATTCGTTTAGTATTACGTCAAAGTTCGTCAACTATAAATATGGGGGTAGTCCGTATCTATTTGTGTACCTGAAATCCGTGAGAAAATTCTAAAAGTTTGTCAATAGTTCAATTAGGCCTACATCTTATCACCCAATAAAGGAATCCGATGAGCAATTCCAATAAATTCGTTTATTACGTCAAATTAAGTCATTCGGAAATTTTGAAATCGGTACATTACGTTCTGTTTTCGTTTATCTTAAAATTATATTAAAATATAAATTGTAATCAAAATTTATTTATGTAGTTTAACTAAATTAATGTATAAAATATGTTATTTTCATTTAAATTTTCATATCATTATATCGTAATTTTCTGAAAAACGCCTAAATATTTACTTTTCACACATCCTAGCAAAGAAATTGTTGCCTTTGTAGTTTTAGGAGAAATTTAGGATAAACTTCACATCCCTTCAAAATCTTAGTTTTGACAATGCCATTTTTATTAATTCGGGCGCGCGCTCGAATTAATTTAAATGGCATTATCAAAACAATCAAGATTTTAAATCTGATATGAGTAAGATCTTCAAAAAATAACAAAAAATATAATAATACTGAAATGAATTACATATGAGCAATTTCAGAGGGGAAATCCCCTAAATATATATAATTTCAATGTAGGGGATTCCCAGAAAAAATATTAGGGGAAATCCCCTAACTATCTAAAATTTAAATGTCGGGGATTACCAAGACGAAAACATTTTTACTACTTACATGTAATACCATTCACTTAAGTGACGAAATTTAATCCTTTATTATATTATTCGCTTGTGATAAATAAGTGATAAGTAAATAAACCAAGGATACAAGTGACAGTAGTAAAGTGATAGTAAATAAATAAAAGAAGTGATAGTATAGGGAGATGTTATTGATAGTGGTGAAGTCAGTTAATTGATAAAAAATTTCGTGAGTATTTTGTAGTTGTTCTCATGATGAATATCCTCATTGTAAAAATAAATAAAGGGTAAGAGAAATTAATTATCGACGGATATGCGTACCATTTACAAAGAAAAGGCGACACTTTCCAATGGATGTGCGCCGACACAAAATCTCTATTAAGTAAGGCAAGAGTGGTAACCGCGATTAGAAATGGCTCACATAATATGAGAAAGGGACATTCCAAACATACCCATGATCTGTCTCCTTATGAGAAACCGATATTCGAGACAAATGGAAACGTGAAGAATGACGCAATAAACTAAACTAATTTGCCTTATCAAATTATTCGAGATAACGCCATTAAATGTTTACCAGAAGTCCGCGTTTATTTTCCGAGCAGACATGCTCAAAAGCAAAAAATTAGTAGAGCCAAGTCTACTGCATAAGAATTCCAGAAAATTTAAAATATTTAGAAGGAGAACTATTACTTTCGGAAAAGATGTTCGATAATCAATAAATTATTTTGTTAGGAAAGCAATCAACCCTTAAACTCCTGGGAGCAGCAGAATGTTGGCTTTTGGATGGGACGTTCGAGATGGTTCCAGTATTTATGCGCTAAGTATTTAACATTCATGCCAAAATTCAATATGGAATTATGCCATTATTTTCAATGTGATGGCTTCGAAAACTGAAGCCGAATATTTCAAGACTTTTAATCAAATTTATAAATTAGCAAGCTAATGGAATGTACATTTGAGGCCAAAAGTCATTTAGCGAAAAGTTTAGGAAAGTTTTGTTACTAAATATGGGAACAACGAAATTGTTTCTTTGCAAATTTGAATGCTAAAAAGTTTAGCTTTTGTACCTCAAAATAAAGTTATGGTTCGTTCAAGCAACATTTTGATAATTGGTGAAACATCAATAACGCTGATTTTGGATGTCGGTTCAAGGACACACTCCATGTTGAAATCAACACGAGCAAAGTTACTTCCAACAACCGACTCAACCGTTCGTGTCCAGCATTGTGATCAAAAAGCCGCGATGGCTGTAAAATAGCCACCGTTTTGGTCTAACTCAAAAATTAATTGAACGACATTCACTTAGTGAGGAACGTCGTATAGAGGAATTACTTTCCAACACTGAGATGGGAGATAGAAAACCATCTGAATTTTACAAACATTTGAACCAACTAGCAGGTTCAACTGGTACTTTTGGCGAATATCTAATTAAGAAGTTATGGCTTAGGAGGTTACCCCGTATCGTGAATATCGCTTGATTTCTCAATCTAGTAAACCGACAACCGAGCTATTGGAGATAGCTGATAAGATTTGTGAGACATCTACCCCAGGTCCATTTGTGAACTCGATAACTGCTTCTTCCACTTCTGCTTACGCCAACAGTCTATCAAATAATTCCATGTCAGGAAACGAACGAAATAATCGGCTTGAGAAAGAAATTTCGGAATTGAAAGAGATGATGCACAAGCTTCAATGTGATTTTGTAGCATATCGTCGCCAAAATTTCAATCGGTCGCAAAGTCCTTTTCGTCAAGCAAGGAGTAGAAGTTCAAGCCGCAAGAATCGGAATATGGACAAATATCCTCTTTGTTGGTATCACTTTAATTATGGAATTAAAGCACACAAATGCGAGTTACCTTGTAATTGTGAGGATCAAGCAACCCCAGAAAGTAACAAATCAATAAAACAAAAAAATAACTAGCCCTGCTGCTAGTGCAGCAGGATATCCCACTGGTGCAACACATCGCCTTTTCGTAAAAGATTTTAAAAATAAATTAGTATTTATGGTTGATACGGGGACTGGGGCTGATTTATTGGTTGTTCCGCAAACGAAATTCAATCATGGTTGCAAAACTTCGGATTTTCATTTATCCGCTGCATATGGAACATGTATAGACACATTTGGTACAAAGCTAGTAGAAATCTACTTAGGGTTAAGACGTTGTTTCATTCATCCGTTTGAAGTTAAACATAAATACTTTTTCAGTTCAAGATGACACACCAACACCTTTACACTTTGTGATCGATAACGATTTTAGTTTTCTGCTAAAAGTATTTTCAAGCCTCGTGGAAACCACGAACTATAATCTTCCGGTCAAACATGGTGTTGTTCATTATATCCAAACAATCGGTCCGCTTCCGTTTCGCAATCCAAGAAGATTAGATTCCATTTGACATAAAGCTGCCAAATTGGAATTTGATCATATGGTACAGCTTGGCATATGCCGTCCGTCAAGATCTAGCGTGTCCTCACCGCTACATATGGTATCAAAAAAGGATAGTGGGGATTGGCGGCCTTGTGGCGACTATCGTCGGTTAAACGCTATCACAACACCAGACAGATATTCAATACCCCATATCCAAAATTTTTCATTAGCTTTAAATTGTTGTCAGGTATTCTCAAAAATAGATTTAATAAGAGCTTAATTAACATCACATACCAATCGCCGAAGAAGATATACACAAAATCGCGCTAACTACGCCCTTCGGTTTATTTGAGTTTGTTTGCATGCCTTTTGGCCTGAGAAATGCGAGTCAAACGTTTCCAACGCTTTATGAATATCGTGGTTCAGGGTTTCAGCTTTGTGTTCGTGTATATAGACGACATTTTGGTCGCAAGTGAGAATGTTGAACAACACCAACATCATCTGAGACTTCTTTTCAGTAAGACTGGTGGAATTTGGAATTAATATCAAAGCCTCTAAATGTGTATTTGGTGTGGAAAGCCTCGATTTTTTGGGACATACGATAGCGAGACATGGAATTTCACCATCTGCGCCAATCGAATTGAGACAATTGGTAATTTTCCAACACCCTCTTCGATTCGGCAGTTACAACAATTCATTGGGATGATCAACTATTATAGCAGGTTCATACGAAACATCCCAGAATATCTCTCACCATTACATTCTAACTTGGCTTCTGTATTAAGGCTAAAGGACAAAGCACGCGTGTTCTCGTGGCCAAAGGAATGCGAGCAGTATTTCAATAAAACCAAACAAGCTCCAGCTACATCTACGATTTTAATTCATCCTAAGGATGATGCGGATCTCAGTATCACCACTGATGCATCAAGTTGGGCTGTCGGGGCAGTGTTGGAGCAGTTCAATGAGGGAGTCTGGGAACCGATATCATTTTTCTTAAAGAAAATTTCACCTGCGGAATCTAAGTACTCAGCTTTCGATAGAGAACTTTTAGGAGTTTACCTAGCGTTGAAGCACTTCCGCTAATTCATTGAGGGCAGACAGTTCGTGATACACACAGATCATAAACCGCCCACGCGAGCCATTACTTCTAAAAACCGAACGAAGTCCCAGACAGGCTAGACAATTGGATTACGTCGCATAGTTTACCAGCGATATCAGACATATTAGTGGTAAAGAAAATGTGGTTGCGGATTGTCTATCTCGAATTGGCTGTCTAGAAAAGAATGTTGTGAACAGTGAAATTTTGGATGAACGAGCTCTAATAGAACTGCAAAACAATGATGACGAATTGAAACATTTAATGGATCGGTCACTGAAAACCCCAAAATCATTAGTGAAATTCGAGAAGTGTAAAATTTCGGACACAGAGGTTACTTTATGGTGTGAAATTTCAACAGGACGTAATCGACCATTCGTACCGAGTAGTTTAGGAAAATCTGTTTTTGATACGCTTCATTCATTGGCTTACCCTGATATCCGTGTTTCCCGAAAACTGGTTTCCTCTCGGTATTTCTGGCCTAGTTTAAACAAAGATTGCAACGATTGGCCAGAGCTTGTTTACATTGTCAAAAATCAAAGGTTACAAGGCATACGAAATCAGAGCAAGGAATCTTTAACATACCGCCATCACGATTTGAACACATCCATATGGATTTGGTGGTTTGGATTTGGTTATGGTCTTGCTCCGAATTCGTACGACCGTGAAAGAGGGCCTTAAATGCACACCAGCCGAAATGGTGTATGGCCAGACTTTGATTGTACCAGGAGAATTTCTCATTCAGAGAGAATCACCAATTCCCACTGACCCAAGCAACTTCTCTGACATCGCCAAACAAAGGATGCGTGTAATTGCGTAATATAAAATCATACGGCACACGTCAATCAGAACATGCTGTACACATACCAAAGTCACTGAGTACATCAGGTCCTTTCAAAGTGATTCGGAGATTGATAGATTAAAGCCTGCCTATGGCATATTGAGCGCGTATTCAGGTCAGGTCAAACCAGATTCCAGGCGCCGAGTAACATTTCAAAAATAATTTCTTTCAAGTTGCGCGGTTCGCTGGATAGTAGCCTAACCCACATTTTTAAACATTTTCGTTTAATCGGCCAAAACTGTTCTTGAAAATGGAATTTAAATATAATGACCTCCAATTCCAAAAACAGTTATTTTCAGGTTATTTATTATAATTTTTGTTTTATAAGAATTTTATATAATAAATAATTTATGACCGATTAAATGAAAAAATGTACAAATTGTGAATGTAAGTTAGGCTACTATAATTCTGATCCCCTCGTCTCGAGAATGGGTAAATCAATTTCTATGTGAGCGGTTTGGTTAAAGATTAATTTGCACTTGTTTTCCGTTCAGTGTGAATTGTTTAGAGGGTTGAGATTTGGTTCGAGCTACGTTGTGTTGAAATTGAGTTGGAATTTAGCGAGGAGTTTGGTTCGGAAATTATTTAGGGGTTGATTCTTCGATTAAGTTGAGCGTTGATTTTGGGATTAGATTAAGGGTTGATTTGAAAGTTGATTTGTAGTTGAATTGGCCATTGAATTGAGAGTTGGCGGTTGATTGGGTGATTGCGTTTGGGATTTATTTGCGATTGAGTTGGAGGTTGTGCTGAAGGTAGAGTTTGGAGGTTCAATTAAAAATTGATTGTTGAGTTGAGGTAATTTTCAGGACCGAAGCACTGATCACCTGATTAAAAATAAAATATGTATAAATAGAATTGGTTTTCCCAAATTATCCAAAAAATAATTTCGATTTATTTTATGCGTGAAAACTTAAGTGAGCATCCGCCACTGTAAACCATCCATAAAGAAATACAAACGACTATTTGCATGTATCCGGTTTTAATAAATTTTAGTTCAAATTTAGTTGTTCTAAATAGAAATCGATGTAATCGTGATCACACTGCATGCTAATTAAGCATTAAAGTTTTCAAAAGATGAGTTGAACATGTTGTTCCTTCGCACACTTAAGTTCGATAAAAAGCTTTCATAGCACTTATAACACTAATCATATCCACTTATTTGTATTCTTAAATTCAGTTCCCTTGACAATCTGTATACATTATACATTACATATAATATTTACATTACTATACATGGCGGTTTCATATTATATGCAATACGTCAAGTGTTTACCCCCCATAAAAAATTTAATACCACTTTATTTATTACACATAAATTCTAAAACACATATATTCATGGATGTATTTTTGTATGTACCATTTTCAGTCGTGAGCTTTTATTTGTGTACGCTTTTCGTGGGTACTTTGTGTGTGTGCAAAGCCATCACACATCTTAAAAAATAATTTTCCCAAAATTTAAGTATTAATAATCCACCCATTCATCACAGTTGGGCGTGTAAATTACATTGTGTAATTTACATGGTTTTTTACATGTAAAAAACGTGTAAATTACATGGAGCCATTTTTTACAAAATAAATGTAAAAAACAAATTGTAAAATACTAACAACGCCATCTCTTATTTAATTTATTTACTATACGAGTTTTTATTTTATTTTAACTGTGTACAGATTTTCTTTAAATTTACATTTAATTGGCATGCGGAATAAGAGAAATTATGTAGAATTAATCTTTTTATAGAGTGTTCGCTTATTTAAATTAAATAAGTTTATGATAGCCGGTTTTTGTTGTTGTTTAAATAAAAGTGAGATTTCTTATTTTTATTTTTAACAATATTTATATACATATGCGCTTTCATACATAGTTGAATTTTTTCAAGGTTGGATTTTTTGGTCAAAATCAATTATCTCTTGTAATGTGCGTGTACACGTAAACTAAGAGGTAAATAATTGATTTTTCACACCTTTTTTAAAACATAAAATAACAAAACGTATTCGCATAGTATAAAAATATACATGAATGAAACACAAAAATAGGTCATTAATTTGGTAATTTTGTTTATGTAGTTTTGTGTATTTTAGAGTATGTATAGATGTGTGAGTATATACAGCTGTATATGCACGTGCAGCCAAAACCTTCTACAATTCTCTCTAAAGAGAATTTTAGCAGGTTTTGCGTGCAGCTGATCAGTGATCATGATCAATCAATCTATCTACCTATTTATAATATACATACACATATACATTTTATATTTGAAATCTCCTCCTGTATGAAAACCAAAAACATCTATAATTCCAAGAAGAACTATAACAAATTTAAAGGTACAAAGTGACTACTGAACTGAGGTTGGTTGTATACATAAGCCTTTAATAAAAAAATTACCCAACACTAATATAATTTGTTTTGGTTAATTTACATCACGGCAACGCCGTATAATAATATCGAATAAACCAAGCCCTATTTATGTGTACTATGTTTGAACAACAAAATAAATTACAACAACAATCAGCATATTTTGTTGAGAAAAATTTGTAATGTATGGTGGTTGGCTCTTGGATGTAACATTTGGATATTTTTTTTTCTCTAGAATATAAGTCGAGAATTATTTTTTCGATTTAATTTATAGGTTTTATGTTGTTAATTCTCCTGTTTTTCTGAATAAATAGTATTTTATTTGTTCGAGCTTGAATTAAATAATTCAAATTATGTTTTGAATTACTTAATTTTTCTGCCTAGTGCAATTTTTGTTGTAAATTTCTCAATAAAATACGCTAAATATTTGTTCGTCATTCGTTATTCGAGATTCGAGATATGTAAATGTTTGATCAAAATGATTCGCTTGGCGTTTACCTAAGAATGTCAGTGTAATAAATAATTAAATTTATTTAGTTTTAATGAAATAATTTAATTAATTGTACACTAGAAAACAAGATGTCATATGTTTGTCGTACAGATGTTTTCGATAATGCACTCTGTGTGTAGTGTGTTTGATTTAACTACACGTTAAATATAAAAGTATTAAGGCACAATTCGATTTTTAACATCAAGACATCTTTTAAATTTATATTATCTTAATTATTTTTTTATTAAATTCAATAAATGAATTTGAACTAATACAATATTTTTGTCAAGAGTGTAAAAATAAAAAGTAAATTATGTGTTTGTATGAAAATAAATAATATGCAACGTTGCTGTCGTCATTTAGTTACCAATGCTACCTTCAGTAGTCGTTTTCATTCATAACAAAACAAACTATAATTCGTTTGGAATTATAAATGTTTTTGATGAAAACAAACAAAATGTTGAATATACTTTTTTTTCTGAAATAATAATGAGTTTGTTGATGTTATTTATCTTGCTTTTTAAATGCTTTCTGATGCGTTTTCGTAGGTGCAATGAATAAATACAATAATAAAATGGATAATACATTTCATTAAAATAAGAATTGATAATAATTTAGCTATGTAGGCTAGGTAGGCATATCACTTTTAAAGTACCGTAAGTACAGTAATCGTCCCGTAATTTAAATTTGTCAGTCATATTTATATAATTTTTGGTTTTGTTTTCTTCATACTACCGCATTTGCTTTTTTTTGGAGAAGCTTTTACTTTAGTAATACATGTATGTAAATATTTTGTTTTATTTCACCTTGATCTTTTAAACAAGGCCAAAAAGTAAATAAAATTTATATTTTGGTTATCCTAAATTAAAAACAAAGACAGGTGCACAAACACCGCTGCTAGAAAGGAATACAAAATTATTTTATGTATTTGGTTTTTAATTTACTAACAGTAAAAGCATATGGTTGATATGGTTTCCTCTTTTAACATTTTTTCGCAGTCAAAATAATAATACATCAGCTGATTTTGTTTACATTTTTATTTTGTTGATAAAATTATGAACGGATTAGGATTTTTCATCCAAATAGATATTAACAACATAAAGAAAATTGTAATGTTTCGTATATCGTTTTTAGTTTATTGTTAATTTACATTAAAAACTGTTGTTATGTAAAATATGTTTAGCAAGGCATAAAATAATAAAAATTATAAAACATTAACAACCTTGACAAATAAAATAAACAAAATTTCGCACTAGAAGCCTTAAACATAATATAATATTGGCATGCACACAAACAAAAAATGTTAAATTTCAATTTAAGTCTAGTGGCTTTGGTGCTAGAAAAGGACAATAATAGAAAACAAATTGAATTAATTTGCGAATGAACTTATTTAGGGAAAATCAAATGTTTAGGTATTGTGTGTGTGTTCATATTCATTTTTTGGCGCAAAACCAATTGAAAAAAATTGTTCACATCACGTGTTAATTTGCTCGCTCTCTCATTCTCTCGCCAAATTATTTTTATATAGACTAGACTCTCGTTTTTTTAATTTTACGGCTCTCTTTGTTTTTATTTTCGAACACGTGCCGCTGTCAGCTGATCAGTGATCAATCTACCTCACAGTACACATATATAAGGTAATATACTCAGCGGTTCTATTTTGGTTCACTTTCGCGCATCTGTCAAAAATAAACCAATATGGCGGAGAAAGTTACAAACTAATAATTACGATTATAGCGTTCTAGTGATTTAATCAGTATTTGTGTATTTTTGTGAATTTTAAAGTGAATTTTAAATTAAATTTTCTTAATTTTTAATTATGAGGTGTGCAGTTTATGGTTGTAGTCAGTGTACTCCATATAAAACCGGAGAAATTGCAGATACTAAAATATCTTTTCATGTATTTCCGAGTAACAAAATTGTTTGTAAACAATGGGTGCGTTTGTGCCGCAGAAAAGACAAGATCAATACAAAAAATGCTCGAATTTGCTCGAAACATTTTAGATCGGATGATTTCATAACGCCAAACCCAGTGTATGCGCAACATGGGATGGAAATAAAGGCGCAAATTAAACGAGGCGTAGCCCCATCACTGTTTTTGCCGATGCAAAAGCAGCTAAATTTATCAACGCCTCGAAATATCAGAAGCATGAAACGAACTTCAGCAAAAAATATCGAAGCAATGGAGACCGAAGTCGGTACTAGTGATTCTACATCAAATAATTTTGAAGTTGATTCTCCAGATCAAATAATGATTATAGAACCAATCTCAGTTGGTAAAATGGATTGTAGTACTACATGTAGTGATTCTACATCAAATAATTTTGAAGTTGATTCTCCAGATCAAATAATGATTATAGAACCAATCTCAGTTGGTAAAATGGATTGTAGTACACAAACAAAATCAGTGATTACTGAAAAATTTAACTGCACAGGACCAGTTTGTAACACCGGTACACAAACTGACTCAGATTACATTCCATACTCACAGTAAGTAAAATATAGGTCTGTATTTAATTACGTTCAACAATTTCCTGTTTGTTTCTTTTAGGTTGCAAGAAGAGGTGGCCCAGTTAAGGCAAAAATGTCGGAAACAGCAAAACACCATTAATTCGCTAGGGCATATATTTACAAAAAGGCAAATTCTAAAATTGGAATACCCTGAAAAGCGCGCGACATGGACTAGTGACGATATTTCCAATGCAATCACAATTCACGCTGCCGGACCGCGAGCATATCGATTGCTTTTACGAAACAAATATCCACTGCCAGCAGTGATTACATTAAAAAAGTGGTGTGCTAAAATTGGCGTTTACCCGGGAATATTGCAGTGCGTATTAAATATAATGAAGCAAGTAGATATGACAGTTATTGAGAAAATCTGCGTGCTTTCATTTGATGAAATGAAGGTGAAAGAGAAAATCGTGTACGACAAGACGAAGGACGAAACCCTTAAAGCAGCGAAATATGTACAGGTCGCAATGGTACGAGGTATTTTTGGAAATTGGAAGCAGCCAATCTACTATCAGTTTGACCAAAAAATGACCCAAAGTATTTTATTTGAGATTATAAAATCCATTGAAAACTGTGGATTTCGTGTAGTAGCCACTGTCTGTGATTTAGGGGGATCAAATCAGGGCTTAATACGCGACTTAAATATCACAGTACAAACACCTTTTTTTATAAATCCGTTAGACGATTCAAAAAAAATTTATATGTTCGCTGATGTACCACACCTAATGAAATTAATTCGAAATAACTTCGTTGATAATGACGGGTTTGAAATCGATGGAGAAGTCATCAATAAAAATGTCATTGAAGAATTAATTTCTAAAACGAATAACAAATCCGACCTTAGCATCGCTTACAAAATTTCAGCGGCAAATTTAAACGTGAGAGGCGCAGAACGGCAGAAGGTTAAACTGGCAACCAAACTTTTCTCTCACACTGTCTCATCTGCAATTATTCGTGCTGGAAGCTTAGGAGAGCTGACATCAGAAAGTTGGCTGAAATGTGCTGAATTTTTCAAACAGGTAAGCAAATATCACCAATTTATATTGTTTAACAACATACAATAACATATGATAACACTTTAGGTTAATGATTGGTTTGACTGTCTCAATGTAAGAGTGCCATACAAAGACAGTCGAGAGCGAGTACAGGGAGTTGGAATTTCGGAGTCAACACAATTTGAAATTGTGCAGCAAATGTCTGATGTCATGTTGAACATGCGTGTCAAAGGGAAGCGAAATATGATGCCATTCCAAAAAGGTATTTGGTAATAATGTCATAGAAATCCTTCTATACTAATTAAAATTTACTATAGGTGTAATTATGACTAACAACGCACTTAGATTGCTGTATAAAGATTTAAAATCTCAATACGACGTGACATACCTGCTGACATACCGCCTAAACCAGGATGTACTCGAAAACTTTTTTGGAGTTATTCGAGCCAAAGGGGGTCTCTACGATCATCCAGATAGACTTGAATTTATGTATAGGCTGCGCTCATATATTCTTGGCAGAAATGAGGGTAGCCTATCATTAAACGGCAATACTTTGGTAGATGACACGCCAGATTTGGAAACGGCCGACAGTTTGAGCAGCAATTTCTTCAAAAGCTTAAATAGTGGAATAAACATATCAGAAGAAGCGCCTGAAGACGATTTGAAATCTCTCCAATACGACGGGTTGGAACATTTAGCTGGTTATATTTGCCATAAAATGAATAACCCAGAACTGGTTATAGATAATAATGCAGTCAACACAAATAAAGATAGTTCGTTTACATGGACAAATCAGTTATCAGAAGGTTTCCTCCAAAAACCGACTGAAAAAATGATGCAAGAGATGCAAGAACTGGAATTCATTTTCCAACAATTCAATGGTGACCACATCATATATTGTCGGAATTATATAAAAACACTGATGGAATTATCATTACATGTTCCTTCTGAACCCAAAATAAAAGAATTATTTTTTCGGTCCCGAATGTATTTTAGGATCAAACATGCTAATACTAGCATAATAGACAACAGCAGGTTAAGCACAGAAAATCAAATAAAACAATTTTGTAACATAAAAATCTGTTTTAATTTATTAATTTTATATGATTGAAAATCCCCATCCGCAAGTTTTTTTACTATTTCTTTAATCCAAATCCTTATTAACATAATTAAATCACCATTTACTGTTTTCTACTACTATCCGTAATACATAATACAATAAAATTGTCACGATTTCCGCCATATTGAAACTTGTTGTTTTTGTAATTTTTTGACAACCTGCGCAATATATTACCTTATATATGTGTACTGTGAATCTACCTATTCTATTGTATAATACTTACACATACATACATATTTTATATTTGAAATCTCCTCCTGTATGAAAACTAAAAAAAATGTTGGTTATACATATGTATTTTTTTTTCTGAAATGAGTTTGTTATGCGCTTTAGGTCATTCACCTTTTCTATTTGGATGTTATTTATCAAATGCTTTCTGATGCGTTTTTCTAGGTGCAATAAACAAATACAATAATAAAAGGGATAATAAATTTGATTAAAATATGAATTGAGAACAATTTAGCTAGGCTTATCATTTTTAAGGATATGCCACAAAACATTTTTTGTTTCTTTGCTATTTGAAGAAATAAAAAGTTAGAATAATTAATTGTACGCAGTTTTCCGTTATGAATGTGTTTTACTTTTACCGACTTGAGGAGAACGGATAATACTACATTATTATTTATATCGAATATGATCAGATCACTCACTCACACGACTCAAACATAAAACATATGATATTCAAGTTGATAATAGTCGCTTCATCGGTGCTTCCCAACATAACATCCCTCATTTAACAATAACGGAGGATGAGATTACCAAGGCGCTTATAGATTTTAAGGATGGCTGCGAACCAGATGGAATACCCTCATCTATTCTTAAGTCGGTAGCATCCTACATAACTACGCCTTTATGCTATCTGTTCGATCTATCTTTAGCGAGTGGATATTTCCCAGCTACTTGGAAAATTACCCACATTGTTCCAATTTATAAAAAAGGCGATCGCTCTGATATATCAAACTATCGGGGTATTTCAATTTTGTCTACAATACCAAAACTTTTTGAATTAATAGTGCCTAACTAATCATTTGACATTTTATACAAAACAAATCATCTCATCTTTCCAGCATGGTTTCAGTAGTGGTAGATCAACATCTACTAACCTTTTACAGTTTACAAAATTCGTTATTGAATCAATAGAGTCTAAGACACAGATTGATGCAATTTATTTTGATTTTGCTAAGGCTTTTGACTTAATTGACCACAAAACTATTATAAAAAAACTTGCTGCGCTTGGGATTGATCCAAGGTTTCTAAAGTGGATTGCATCTTACTTAGTAGACAGGAAGCAGTTTGTTCTATTGAATCACATCAAATCAAATTTTATCTATTGCCATTCGGGTGTTCCTCAAGGATCCCACTTGGGCCCAATTATCTTTTTTTTATTTGTGAATGATGTCACCGATATATTTAAATTTTGTAATGTTCTATTGTTTGCTGACGATTTGAAGATTTTTATGCGAACTCGGTCTTTAGTTGATGTTGATATACTACAGTCTGAAATAGATAGTTTATCTAGATGGTGCTCTGCTAATAGATTGTTTGTTAATATAAACAGATGCAGTGTCATGTCGTTCTATAGGACTTCTAACCCTATAATTTCTAACTATTATTTTGACGGTAATCAACTTAGCAGAGTAACTTCAATAACGGATTTGGGAGTTGTATTTGATACCAAAGTAACTTTCTGTTTACATATTATCCAATCCTTGGATCATCCCATTATTCGAATGACAAAGAAGTTTCATGATATATTCTCATGTGGAAGTCTATTTGTTCCTTTGGTTAGATTACATCTTGAGTATGCTGTGGTTGTATGGTAACCCCACCATGCAGTACACATCGATAGATTGGGGTCAATTCAGAGGCAATTTACCATTTATAATTTAAGGAAACTCAGGGTTCTCTCTGATCGTAGTCAGCCTAGGTGGAAACAGATATGTGGCCTGCCGTCTTATGTTGATAGGACACTTTAGAAAAACGTCGTAAAATTGCCGCGGCTATGTTTGTGGGAGATTCTTTATGTGGACGGATTAATTGTTTAGACCTCACTTCTACCTGGCGCATTTATGTTCCCGAATGAAATCTACGCCAAAGGGAATTTTTATATGTCCCATGCCACAGGACTGATTATGGAAGTAATGTATACCGACGGCTTCTATGTCTAGAATATTTAATATGAATGAATACATATAATATTTTTTTCGATTTTTCGAGGTCAAGAGGTATTTTCCGTGTTGCAATTCGTAAGTGTGATTGTTAACAATCAATTTTGTCTGTATTATACATTTGTAATTAGTATTTAAGTTAACATTTTATTTTCTAAATTATTTCGTGATTTTAAAAGTTTTTATATTACTATTCATTAGGTTATTTTACTGTAGAATAGTTTGTAATCCTATAAGCAAGGTAACTCGAGTTACTTATGTAGTTTTTCAAATTTATTAATAATCAGAACAACTGCATGAAAAGATCATTTTGATAAAGGTGAAACAATTCTCACGATAACTAACAGTTGACATTATTTCGCATATATTCCTATTGATGGGGTCGAATCGTTCACTTTTTAAATTCTAGAAACTAAAAAAAACTTTTTACATACTGTTAGTAAAAACAGGTTTAGAAGGGAATTTATTTTTATTTATGATAGTTTGAGTCGCCGCTTCATAAATTATATTATGCTAGGTAGTAGGTATAGTCTCGTCATAAAACGTATTTAGGTGTTTGTGGCATGAAAAGTGGCATGTCTCAACATTTCATTTATTCTTAATTTTATGAATTTGAAAAACTATATATGTAACTCAATTTATGTTGCCAAAGAATTAATGAATTAAATAAAAAATTCGACTGTATTTGAGCTTCGCAAAGACCTCTGAAATCTGTTAAGACCTCTTACAAACTTATTTATTATTGATTTGAACCAGTGACGTAAATTTGCACACTTTTTCTGTGGAAGACACTGGTAAACATAATCTAATAATGCAATTAGCAACGATCAAGCGAGATTATCAGATTGTAAAATTTTAACATAATTTCTTTTTTTTTTCAATTTCCGATAGGATTTAGTTGTTGTGCAAGGTTATTAATTTCGTGACCATCAATTTGAATTTTGAATGTTTTTCTGAAAATGGCATATTTAGGGGTCGAGACAAAAACAACTCGCATTATTGTGCTCGCAAATATAATTGCTCATCAAATAAAGTATCACTTTTAATCCTGATAAATTAGCTATGTACTTAAAAAATAAAAATACATACATACAATACTAAAAATAAGAAAACAATAAAAACCTCGACAAACAAAATAAACAAGATATTCGCACGCATGATTCGCATATTCGCATTCCAATATTTTGTACATTACATTATTATATATACATCAACAAACCAATTTATGATTGTAGATGCCTTAAAAACAAAACCTTCTACAATTCTATCTCTCTTCAAGAGAGAATTTTAGCAGGTTTTGCTTAAAAATAATAATATGTACATAGTATATTGGTGTATGCACATACACAGAAAAGGCTACATTTCAATTTAAGTCTAGTCGCCTTGTATTGGGTATTATTGCTTTTCCCTCATTTTCTATAAATTGAAAATGATAAATAGAAAACAAATTGAATTAATTTGAGCATGTACTTATTTAGTGAAAATCAAATGTTTGTTGTGGATGTGTGTGTACATATTTATTTTTTGGCGCAAAAAACAAGAAACAAATTGTTTGCGTGCTTAACTTTGCTCGCTCTCTCATTCTCAATGACTTTATTTTTTTATACTTTATTCTCAATGATTAATTTTAGTTTCTATTTATACTCTCCTTGTTTAAATAGCAAGGTAGAGTTCACCTTGAACTTGAGTACGGTGATTATTCGATTTCGGCCCTTTCCGAAGTTTTACTTATTTATTTAGACATAATTATTTAAATAAGTATGTTGGCGAGGTAACTTAAAATAAGTATATTTCTATTCCTTTCTTACACAAAACAATCTAAAATGAAAAAAAAATTATTTTTTTTTGTAGATTCATACTTATTTTAAGTTACTTCGCCAACATACTTATTTACGTACATAATATGTATTTATACATATTATGTATAAATAAATAAGTATAACTTTCGGAAACGGCCTAATCCATTTCCAAACACTAAAATTAAATAACCAAATGAAAAAAACCAAAACATCTATGTATGTATATTTAATAAAAAACATGCTACAGATTTTAAAAGCAATATAAAACCATATACATACAAGGTAGATTTTAGTTTTTACGTAAAATGACAATAATTGCAATTGGTAACGTTGTACTCTTTGTTCTTTATGTATTTTCTTGGTTTTAATATTTTTTTTGTCAGTCATGCTGCAATGTTGCCGTTATTTAAATTATTTTTGTTTGTGATTATAATAATATTATAATCTTTGTTTTTGTTCTCTTCATAGTTCATACTACCGCATTTGTTTTTTTTTGGAGATGCTTTTACTTTAGTAATACATACATATGTATGTAAATATTTTGTTTTATTTCACCTTGATCTTTTAAACAAGGCCAAAAAGTAAATAAAATTTATATTTTGGTTATCCTAAATTAAAAACAAAGACGGGTGCACAAACAGCGCTGCTAGAAAGGAATACAAAATTATTTTATGTATTTGGTTTTTAATTTACTAACAGTAAAAGCATATGGTTGAAATGGTTTCCTCTTTTAACATTTTTTCCCAGTCAAAATAATATTACATCAGCTGATTTTGTTTACATTTTTATTCTGTTGAGAATACAACTTTCACAAAATATGCCATGGGAAATTTTACGAAAAAGCGATTATTACAGCAATAGTATTTAGATTGCCATGCAAAATACAAACAACAACACGTTATTATAGCGGTAGTTTTACAATTTTCACCATGGCAACGCGATAGTTTTACAATTTTCACCATAGCAACGCGATAGTTTTACAATTTTCACCATAGCAACAAGAAAATCCTAAACAATTATCTCTAATTTGTAATTGTATTTCAATTTTTCTTATTATGATTGAATTTTTTATATACACATCAAAGGAAAAGCCGTGCAAACAAAAGCTTGTCAAATAATTTGCATACAACATGACACAAATGGATGAATTGTAATTCAATCGCTGACGGGAAAGTTGTATTCTCTTACTAAATACAACACGTGCTGCAATTAATGATCTATAATTTTTAACTCGTAAAAAATTATCGATAATAATTGAGCACTAGTTGTATTACGAATGATAAAATTATGAACGGATTAGGATTTTTCATCCAAATAGATATTAACAACATAAAGAAAATTGTAATGTTTCGTATATCGTTTTTAGTTTATTGTTAATTTACAATATTTAAAACTGTTGTTATGTAAAATATGTTTAGCACTGTAGAGGTCAAATATTGATATTATATATAGTGCTTCCCGTGATTAAGAAGAATAATGCTAAAAATGTAGTTAAACCACTGATTAGCTATATAAGATTAGATTTTTCAGTACAAAAAAATGTCATTCGAAATTTCAAAACGTATTATTTTGTGATGGTACCGATGAAGCGATATATGCTTCCTTTTTTCGCATTCTTCAAAAAAATACAAAACAAAAAATAACAAAATAGTAGTAAAAAAAAAAATTCATGAATGAAACACAAATAAGGTCATTAGTTTGGTAATTTTGTTTGTATAATTTTGTATATTTTCGAGTATGTATGATGCACGTGCAGACGATCAGTGATCATAATATATATACCTATTGTATTAAATCCATACATACACACACATACATATTTTATATTTGAAATCTTCTTTAAACTAAACCAAATTTTGGAACAATATACATTTTTTTCTGAAAATTAGTTTGTTGATGATTTTTTTTTTTTTGTAACCTTCATCCGTCCCTCGCTTTAAAAGCTTTAGTCTTTTTAATAAAATTAAAAATAAAGGTGAATTTTGTACATATTTGCTTAGCGTAAATTTACTGATGAATTTATTTTGGTAATTTTTGCACAAAGGAATTTTAGTGTTACTTTTTTAAGGGACGGATGAAGGTTAAGGTCATTCACCCTTTTGATTTGGATGTTACATAATATTTTTCTTGCTTTTGAAATGCTTTCTGATGCGTTTTCCTAGGTGCAAGAAACAAATACAATAATAAAAGGATAATAAGTTTGATTAAAATTTGAATTGATAACAATTTGACTACCTAGGCATATCATTTTTAAGTAACATATGTGCCTTAAAGCATTCTTTATTTGTTTCTTTGCTATTTGACGAAATGAAAAGTTAGAATAATTATTTGCAGTTTTCTGTTATGAATGTGTTTTTTCCGACTTGAGCAGAACGGATCATTTATATTGAATATGATCAGATCACTCACACAAAAATCATTTATCAAAATAAACATTTTGAATAAAACGAACTATTATAATCTTGAATTTGTGCAAATCTATTTATAAAATTGAATCAACTTTTACATTGTACATACATAATAATTTTTATGAAAATGTTATAGTAATTACCAATTCTACACAAAGGTCGATCTGTTAATGATATAAATCTTTTAAGATTTTTTACATCATCAAACATTAATTGGTTAAAAATTTAGTCAGATTTGGAGAACAATTTTTATTTAGGGGGGCGATTAGACGAGAGAGAAGGAACGCAACAACTTCAACAACGATGTCAACAACATTTACATGCGCTTTGTCGTACATATTAAATCAATCAAATCAAATCAATCAATCATTTGGAGAACAACAATTTGTATGGTAATATTTTTGAAAAAGCTCTACCAAAGATCGAGCTATGTTGGTAAATTCAGCAGGAGCACTCAATGAACCAAAATTTGTCAGATCATTACAAAATATAACATCCGCATTAGGTCGACTAGCATTTATAGCTGTATATGACCTACTATTATTATTTAAATAACGGTTATTCCAGAATCTTCTCGAAAGAAGCCATGGACATCCCCGAATATAATTTTAATCTCACTGAGTCACAAATTTGTGTTACCTTCGCACTGCACGAATATTATGGGCCTTATACGATTATTTTAACATATTTTATTTAAATTTATTAATCCATTACACCTTTAACATCCAAGAAAATTACAAATAAAAATGATGCAATTTTTGGTATTTAATGAGGTTATGTCCGTTCAATCATTTACCACCTGACGATATCATTGAGGAAGCAGATATCCATGTTTTAAAGCAAAATGCGTTAGTGTACTATACAGGCTTACATGCTAGTGTATTTTAAAGAAAATTAATTGCCAAACCTGCCGGTAGAAGTTGGTGAGGAAAGATGACGAAACTTTTTTGGCGGAAATTTTTTTTAAGAAGAATGAGACAAATTTTGGTTCATTGAGTGCTCCTGCTGAATTTACCAACATAGCTCGATCTTTGGTAGAGCTTTTTCAAAAATATTACCATACAAATTGTTGTTCTCCAAATGATTGATTGATTTAATATGTACGACTCTTCATCCGTCCCTTAAAAAAGTAACACTAAAATTTGTGCAAAAATTACCAAAATAAATTCATCAGTAAATTTACGCTAAGCAAATACAAAATTCACCTTTATTTTTAATTTTATTTATTATAACGCAGTAATTTAATAAGATATTTCAAAAATAAAAATTCGATTTTGGTCAAAAATGAAGCGATTTCGAGCGATAATTTTCAGAAAAAAATGTATATTATTCCAAAATTTGGTTTAGAGAAGATTTCAAATATAAAATATGTATGTGTGTGTATGTATGTATTTAATACAATAGGTATATATATTATGATCACTGATCGTCTGCACGTGCATCATACATACTCGAAAATATACAAAAATATACAAACAAAATTACCAAACTAATGACCTTATTTGTGTTTCATTCTAGAATTTTTTCTTTACTACTATTTTGTTATTTTTTGTTTTGTATTTTTTTGAAGAATGCGAAAAAAGGAAGCATATATCGCTTCATCGGTACCATCACAAAATAATACGTTTTGAAATTTAGAATGACATTTTTTTGCACTGAAAAAACTAATCTTATGTAGCTAATCAGTGGTTTAACTACATTTTTAGCATTATTCTTCTTAATCACGGGAAGCACTATATATAATATCAATATTTGACCTCTACAGTGCTAAACATATTTTACATAACAACAGTTTTAAATATTGTAAATTAACAATAAACTAAAAACGATATACGAAACATTACAATTTTCTTTATGTTGTTAATATCTATTTGGATAAAAAATCCTAATCCGTTCATAATTTTATCAACAGAATAAAAATGTAAACAAAATCAGCTGATGTAATATTATTTTGACTGGGAAAAAATGTTGAAAGAGGAAACCATTTCAACCATTATAGCTTTTACTGTTAGTAAATTAAAAACCAAATATGTACATAAAATAATTTTGTATTCCTTTCTAGCAGCGCTGTTTGTGCACCCGTCTTTGTTTTTAATTTAGGATAACCAAAATATAAATTTTATTTACTTTTTGGCCTTGTTTAAAAGATCAAGGAGAAATAAAACAAAATATTTACATACATATGTATGTATTACTAAAGTAAAAGCATCTCCAAAAAAAAACAAATGCGGTAGTATGAAGAGAACAAAAACAAAGATTATATTATAATCACAAACAAAAATAATTTAAATAACGGCAACATTGCAGCATGACTGACAAAAAAAATATTAAAACCAAGAAAATACATAAAGAACAAAGAGTACAACGTTACCAATTGCAATTATTATGTTTTCTATTAAATATACATACATAGATGTTTTGGTTTTTTTCATTTGGTTATTTAATTTTAGTGTTTGGAAATGGATTAGGCCGTTTCCGAAAGTTATACTTATTTATTTATACATAATATGTATAAATACATATTATGTACGTAAATAAGTATGTTGGCGAAGTAACTTAAAATAAGTATGAATCTACAAAAAAAAATAATTTGTTTTTCATTTTAGATTGTTTTGTGTAAGAAAGGAATAGAAATATACTTATTTTAAGTTACCTCGCCAACATACTTATTTAAATAATTATGTCTAAATAAATAAGTAAAACTTCGGAAAGGGCCGAAATCGAATAATCACCGTACTCAAGTTCAAGGTGAACTCTACCTTGCTATTTAAACAAGGAGAGTTAATAGAAACTAAAATTAATCATTGAGAATGAGAGAGCGAGCAAAGTTAAGCACGCAAACAATTTTTTTCTTGTTTTTTGCGCCAAAAAATAAATATGTACATTCTACATAACCAAAATTTTTATTCGTAATAAAATTTCTTCTTTCAAAATAAATTCACTCGATAATGTGAAAACCTTTTATTTAAAAATGTATTAATTTTTAAAAAAATAATTTGTTTTCAATAAAAATCTATTTTTCTATTATAAAATGTTCACACTCTTAAATTGTTTTAATATTTAGCAAAAATATCGCTAGATGACATTATCTAGTTTTATCGAATACACAAAATACCAAAGTTATTGTTTATTTTCTGTCGAATATTAGAATTTCTTAATATTATCAAACAGGTGGCACTGCAATATGGTCATGTAAAAAAAAAAATTAAATGTAAAAAACTAGAGGCTAACTAAACATCCATAAAGAGTTACTAATATTTCATTTTATATTTGAATAATGGTTTTAATCGTTACATTTATGTTTTTATTAACTGTATACTTTAATTTTTCTGTTAATAACGTATTATTGTTTGTTATTTCTAAAAAGTTATAGTTTTTTACATATAATTTACATTTTTATGTATTTTACACAGTTTTTTACATTTTTTACATTTTTTGCATGTAAAATGTAAAAAATGGTTTTTTACACGAATATGCCCAACTGTGCCATTCATACAATAAATAAATATTAAATAAGAAAACACAATTTTTACACAATCTACATACATTACATACGTATGTACATATCGCATAAAAAATTAAAAATTTTGCTATTATTATTTAAAGATTAAATTTTTAAAACAAATACGATATTTGTTTATTTACAGAAAATTAGTTTAAAATTCGAAGCTTTTATAAGGGAATTAGAAACGAGGAAAAACCAAACTTTTTATTGTAAAACACACAAAATATATTGGAACTCACTTTTCTTCCTAAAATCAATTTTTAAATGAAAACGTTACAAATTCTTAATTATGATTTCTGAAATAATTTCATAAATGTTTGAGTTTCCACATATATATGAATGTCGTTTAAGTAACAACAGCATTTTTGTCAAATTGAAATGAAAGCTTACTAAAAATAGTGTGGTTATTAAGTCAATGACAGTGATGGCAGTAAAAATTTGGTAAAATCGTACCAAAAATTACCACCTAGGGAAATTTCAAGTTCAAAAATTGTAGGAAAAGCAAAACAAATTCAAAAAATATTAAGAACGTGTGAAAACGTGTGAATTTTGTGATTAATAATTTTTTTTCGTATTTTTCTGTAAACATTTTAGACATCTGACGTACACTAGTAAAACTAAAGATAAATTTAGCAAGTATTATTTTAATTCGTCAGAGCCAACTTTGATTTATTTTTCAAAATGAAAGTTCGAAAAAAATATTTTAGAAATAATTTAATATTAATATTTCTTCAATTAATATTTACTTAATACCAATATAGCCTTCTTGTATATATTGTTGTTAAAGATAGGTAGACAACTTTTATAAACAGTTTACAATATTTTTGCTTGTTTCAATAATCAACCTGACGCTAAAAAACAACATTTTGTACTATGGATTCCTATGGAATTTAATTGAAAAGTTATACCACTAAAAATACGTCATGATAATTAAGGCTCTATGCTCTAGAAGGCTCTGATAATACAGCAAAAAAAAAAAAAAGTAGGTGTCGGTTTTTGTTGTTCTCCCTTAACTCAAAATAGATTAATGCGTGTATGGTAAAAAATAAAAAATAAAAATGATGACGGAAAATACTTAAAAAAAAAAAAAAAAAATGATTTTACATTTTTTGTTGAGTGGATATAGATTTTCCATGTCATGCGGATGTAATGTGAAAAACTGAACAAAAGATATTAAGGTTACCACAACACATTTTTTATTCTTCCATTTTTATTTATGTTCTGCGGTATTATAGGGTTTGATATAACAATTTTTAGATAAAATCAAAATTTAAAGTTGAATGTTTCTCAAAGCAGAATGACGATCAAGATGATTTTTAATTTTTATTCATTTCGTTTATTTAATATAATAAATTTGTTTGGTTGTGGTGTTATAAAATTGGGTTATTTTTTGTTGTTGTTGTTTGTGATTAAAATGTTTTGGGTGTGGTTTTTTGTTCAATTTTGCTATTCATAAAAAGAAAAAAAAAATTTGGGCAACAATTTCTAAAGATTTATTTAACAGCAGTTATGAGAGATTCCACTTTGATGCGTGGGTGTTTTACAAAATATGTCAAATTTATTTAACATAAATATATTTTGTGTAGCTTTTTTAAGTGCTTATTATTAATAATGATGTTTTCGTACAAAAAAACACATACTTCCTATACATGTGTATCGAGATTATATGATGTATATAATTTAATGCGTACGTATGTATGTATATATGTATATATGTAGGTATATATAAATAGCTTTCATATAACACGTCAAACTTGGTATAGCGAACTTTTTGAGAATAGATAGTTTATTGTAACGGATAAACACAGTTTTTTTTATTAAGCGAGAAATAGAGCAAATAATTTTAAAACTTTAAAAAGCTAAATAACAACTTTTACCTGTGTACGAGTAGGTCGATTTAAAGGTGCGCACAGCATGTTTGATATTGCTACTATATAAACATAACCATAAACCATACTCAACCATCTCTTTGTATTTAGTTTTCGTGTAGATTCTGCGTTTTTCATACACCTCTAAGTTTTCATATTAAATATATGAAAGTTTCCTTTTATAGTGCTTATATTTTAAGCTTTTTTATGCTTGTATACAAACACGGTACACAATAATTTATTTTTGTTTATTTTATTCCCGAAAGTTTTTATTTTCCAACGACATTATTTTGTGTACCTTACGAGTACGAATATGTTGAACCATTAATTTTGAGTTTCGTATACACATTAAATTTATTTTTTATTTTAGTTTGTAAAAATTACACAAAAGTTTGGGAATTTATTGCAAAATTATTTATTAATTTTCCATATATCTACATAATGTTGTTTTCGTTTAACTAAATCGACGAGGCGTCGTACGTAAAATTTTTTTTATGTTTAAAAATAAAACTTAGCTCATTTAATGACTTCTGAAAAATAAATTCTCGTCTTAAATAAAACATATCAATTATTAGGATGATTCAATTAAATTTGAAGGATTTTATTACTTTCAAACGTAAAACACGAGTAAATTGATTTATTAAAAGGATTTAGATTTTCTGCTCGCAAATGTGAGTTTTAAGCAGTATGCTATGATTATTTCTGACATTTCTGAAGCTGATAAGTAAGTCACCCCCAGTGGTACTAGTAAATTTACTTCTATTGGCATAAATATGTCTGACGTTTTATTATTGTTCAAACGAAAGCTGTTGTGAAAATCTGAAATGCGCTATACCAATTCGCCAAAAATCGGTGTTGGAGTCAATCGCGCTATTCATCGGCAGAGTAATAAGTAAAATCTGGGAAACCGAAAATTAGAGATTGGGATAAAGAAATCCTCGTTCGCGAATTCCCTGCAAATTTATTAAATTTTGAAATCTCGTTTCATGGGATTTTTGGTGATTTTTCGGGATCGAGAAAAACTTTGTGAAGTGTTCTACATCTAAATAAAAAACTAGTACAAAACAAAATAGTCTTAATAATTTTACGGAGCCCAAAAATTGTTTAACTATTAATAGACGAACTATAGTCTTTGAATCAAATCCTTTATGAAATTATTAAAACTCGTCGAATCGAAATTTTTATTCTTCAAAACTATATTGCATGTTGGGAAACCTGCACTTTATCTGTTGCTTGATTATAAGCCCCTATTAAATACCAGACTTAAAATTCACAAAATTCAAAAAGGAGAAATACAAAGTTGCTCAATAATCTAGAACATTTAGGTTGATCTCAGATGAAGTTTATGATACCGTTGCAGATCCAGAACGTCCAAAAATAAAAACTTAAATATTATGGGGTCTCAGTTCAAGAGAGCTTATCTGGAGCTAGAGGTCGATCGAGTGATAGGTCACATTTTTATTTGTGAATTTATTAAAATGTTGTCGATTTGAAAGGTTGATGTTGAAAGGCCGTAAGGCTGAATGGGTCGGAAGGCAGAATGTCGAAAACCAAATGTTGAATGGTCGAAAGTGTCGAAAGGCCGAATGTCAAGAAATCGAATGGGTCGGAAGGCCGACACACATTTGTGGTTCATCTATCAGTAGACGCGATACTACTACTCTATCTGCTCTATCTGTGTCAGAAAGGTTGACGAACCAATTTCGATTATCGTAAAGATTAAGATGTTTCCAGAAAAAGTAAAATTTGATAGACATTTTAAAATTTTTAACATTACTTTGGTCCGCACTTTGATAATTGCGTTTCTGGATTTTTTGTTTCCGGATTTTTTTTTCTGGATTTTTTTTTCGGGATTTTCGGTTTCTGTATTATTTTTTTCTAGATAAGGTAGTCAACCCGTTTGGATTTCATAAAAATAAAAATTTTGAAAATTGTCATTCTAAAAAGATGATAAATTAAAATCAATTTCGACACAAACGGCCTTTCAACATTCGGCCTTTCGACACAAATGGCTTTTGGACATTCGGCTTTTCGATATTTGGCCTTTCGGTCTTTTGGCATTCGACCTTTCGGTAAATTCAGCATATCGGGACATTCGGTCTTTCGACATTCGGCCTTTTGGCTCTATTGCAATTTAACTTGTCGCATCATACTCTACTATACATATACATACTACATATGTAGTTAATCTGTTTCCTTTATTCCTCACTATTCTCACATCCAGTACACAAAATATACCAGTTTTGTTAAAATACACTTTTAGCCTCTTATATCATAATTTATTCACCAAATTTGTTGTATTTTGTTCCATTTTATATTTAGCACACAAAAAAGGATATATTCTGGGGGTAATTATATATTGTATGTATGAAGTAAAGAGATAACGACGGGAACAAAACTTTATGGATACAAGTATGTATATACACAGCAAGACAATTACCTTTAAAAATTCATTTCTATATGTTCCCAGAAAACAAAACAAAACAAAAAAATGTTAAAAATTGTATAAGAACAGATTAAGGGTATTAAGGTGATCACACACATAAAATGATAGCCAGTCAAGAGAGAAAAGTACACACATGGACGTACATATATGTACAAAATATTATATAGACTGACCAAATTTAATATTAGTTTTTTTTAGTTAATTTCACAAATGTGATAACACAAAAAGATATTACATAAATACATTAGGTACCGAGTAGAGCAGAACTGAAAAAAATTATTTCGTTTGGACAATTTTTCTAATCACAAACATACACAAATATACGTACATATAATATGTATCACAAAATACACAACATTGGACATACAGTTTGGAAAAATTTATATTTCTACTCTACTTTAATCTTAGATAAATGTAACCATTTAATCTTGAATACTCGTATGCCATCGCTATAATGGATAAAAATTTGTGTTGTACATTTTTTTTGTCAAGGATCCTGTATTTCACCACCCAGCTTAGTACCACTAGGAATATAAATTGTCATGACAAATTTAATAATTTTTTATTTTATTCATCGTCTTCTTCCTTATACCGTATAACATGTATGTATTATCTAAATTCATACTAATTCACATCGTTATGGAAATGATGATGACCATCAAGTTAATTCTTTTTTTACCTTTTCCGCTTTCTGATTATTACATTGTATTGTTTCATTAGGTCATAATATAAGATAACATTATTGTCATACTTTCAGTGTATGATTTCACATACTCGTACTAGAGTTCAACACAATTTGTCTTAAAATCTATAATAAATACAAATAAGGTTGATTCCAATTATTATTTTTTTGTTTTTCCAACTGTACGAGCTTATATCTGTGTTTAGCTATATACGACAAGTAATGGCTTATGAATTTTTTAACATTTCGTATAAAACAAATAAGCAAAAGTAACCTGACAACAACAAAAACAAAAAAAAATAAAATGGGCGATGTTTATAGGGGTGAAGTACAGAAAAAATATTTCAAAAGATTTGTCTCCTCAATTTATGTTGACTTTAATATTTATTTATATCTAACATTATTCTTACGTGTACAGCGTTAAGCGCGGCTTTGTTGTTTTTATTTTATAAATTTGAAATGAGGGCAGGTTCACAAAAAAACATATTTTGTAATTTTATATAAATTATGTATGAACTGTTTCTTATTTATGCATTAATTTGTTTTGCTTTTTGGTATCGTCTCAATTCGTGCAACAAAATAAATTTGAGGGAGAAGATGTGGGAGTAGGTTTCACCCAATTACTTATGTTTTAATGAAACGCCATGTACTATAGTGTACAGTAAACAAAGTCAATTACACAAATTAATTGCTTGAATTAATTAAGCCTATTAAAAATAAAAAAATATGAATACCAAAATTGTATTAATTATTTTGTTTGCTACTTGCGATTTTTTTACGACAGAGACTTAATAAGTGGCACTCAAGAAGAAATAAAAAATCAATTCGAATTATGTTATAAAAATTCAACGTAATAATTATAATTAAAATATTACGTAATTTTTTTTTTTTTGTGGGTTCATTAATACCAATTTGGACTTCAGAGATTTCAAATTAATTTCAAAGTGGAAATTACAAATTTTTGTTTATGCTTTATTGTCTTTTATTATTGTTTTTGATTTTTAATGAACAGCAGATTATTTATTCATTTGGGAACAAAATGCTGTAAATACATAACAACAAAGCGTGAAATTGATATTTTTGAAGATTATTAAATGAAGTGCTTAACTTGTTAAGAAATATTAATTCCGGGAAATTTACGATTAAAGCCTTGATTTGGAATTTGTTTCTATTTCAATGTGAAGTTTTTCACACAATCTAATAAAAATTGTAAGTGTTTCGATTAGGGTTGCCAGCTTCCTAAAAAAATCCGTTCGGCCAGAGGTAAAAAAAAATACACACGTTGGCTATAGAAACATAAATATTTTATCTTCATTTAATCATTTAAAATAATTTATTTACTACTTCAGTGAACTATACAATGGGAGCGCCCCGAAATCTTGCATTACAAAATCTTGCATTTTTTAAAAATCATGCAAATCAAAATCTTGCCAACCCAAAATCTTGCAGTTACAAAATCTTGCAAGTACAAAATCTAGCAAGTACAAAATCTTGCAAATACAAAATCTTGCAAGTACAATATCTTGCATTTAAAAAATTTTGCAGTTTCAGTATCTGTACCTGTCTTTAGTATCTAACATAATATTTATTGCGTATTCATAAAAGTTCAATATAATTTAAAAAAATAAAATAAAAAAAATTGTGCAGATAGCGATCCGGCTAACTATGCGTCAAGAAATACGGCTAATATTAGAATTAGAATAGAAATCTCCATTTTCCAGAATATATCAACATAATATTTTGGTTAAGAATGGAACAATATTTTGGACATTTGATTTTTGATATCTCAAGCAAAATTCTACTGTATAATTATCATTATACAGTAGAATTTTGTCAATGCGATTTGTTATTTTGCATAACAATTTCCCGTACATTTATAGAATCGTGCGGGCGATTCTATAAATGTACGGAAAATTGTAATGCAAGATTTTGCACTTGCAAGATTTTTTAATGCAAGATTTTGTAATGCAAGATTTTGAAATGCAAGATTTTGAAATGCAAGATTTTGTACTTGCAAAATTTTGTAACTGCAAAATGTTGGGTTGGCAAGATTTTGATGTGCATGATTTTAAAAATATGCAAGATTTTGTACTTGCAAGATTTTGTAATGCAAGATTTTGTAATGCAGCATTTTGTAATGCAAGATTAAGGGGCAAACCCCTATGCAATAGTACATAAATTTGAAAATATTGAGCCTTGTTAAAATGCTTGCCGTTTGAAAAATGTTGAAATGAGTCAACATACGATTTGAAGCAAGCTTTAAGAAAATATTATTTTTTGAACATTTTGTTTTTAATAGTATTCTGTAAATTCTGTGGCCCTTGGAAGCTGCAACTTCCGGTTGGCTAATTTTCACTATAAACTCCCAATTAAAGGTTAAATTAAATGTGCTGTAGAGAGAACACAGACTGACAGACCACCAGTTTTATTTTGTTTGTATTCTCGAATTGTGGATTTTCAACAAATACAAGAAAAATTTGTAACTGAAGCTAATTCATAAATATCGAAGATGGAAAATTTCGAATACGATTTTGATTGCTGTTGAACTCGTCTTAGTTCTAAATAATCTAACATTAATAGTGAGGATTTATATTCTCATGGCCAATTGCGATTTTGGGCAAGGGTCTCCAAATTGATGAAACCCAGTGAAATAGTTTAGAACTGCCCTTACTCAAACTAACAGAAACAATTTAAAAAAATATATATCGTGGGGAAAGTATCTATTTTGGTAGATAATCAGATGAATAATATAATTTATTTATAAAGTAACATTACGCATTCTTTTGCTATGTTTTGAAATGTTTGGCTTATACCAATTAGTTTAAATATCATAAACCTTGAAATATAAACTTTTGTAAATTTTTGCTTTCATAGTAGACCCTTTTAAAGTTAGTAGACAATTTTCAACCAAACGTAAAGATTCGATACGTTTGATTGCGCTAGCCTCTTTATGGATTGTATTTACAATAATTAGATAGCACCGAAGGACGCAGACGATCACAATCACCATGTTTTATAACGTTTGCGATAAGAAACGTTCCATAACAGATCTCGAAGCACTTGTCTAAATAATTTTATTTATTGGTATCATAGATGAATTGGTGATCGTGCTCATAGCTGCTATTGCAAAAATTTTACTCCGGCGCAAAATACACAATAGGAAAGTAACCCAGAATTATTCGATTGACTGTCGCAGCGACGAACAGGCAATTTAATTTTAACTGTCGCTTAATATTTAAAGTCACTAAGTAACAACTTAGCGTTTCTGATTGATACAGGTGCGGATCTATCCCCGTTTAAAAAATATTTACATAATAATTCACCTTGAGATGACAATTTAGTTTTACTCGCAGCTAATGGTTCGGTCATTAATACGTATGGTACGAAATTATTGAACGTTAATTAAAGATTTTGTCGTCATGCCACAAAGGCATATCCAGTATAAAGCTGCGTTCAATGGAATTCATATATTCTTAATATTTATCATTGATAAATTAATTCGATTGCCCGCTGCTGATATGGCAGCATAAGATTCGGAGTTTCTTGCGATATTACTACTAACCAAGAAAAGGTGTTAATCGAAATTTTTTGTGTGCAGCGGATTAACTTAATTGAATCTTATAAAATTTGAGCTACACCATACCAACCTTAAGCCAACGGAATGATCGAAGGGCTTCATTGTCTTTTGAAATATCTGAAGGTCACAGGAAATACCACGAACTGGAGTACTAACTTAGCATTTGTACTTCTTGGAGTATATGAAGCCATTAAAAACGACATTAAATGTTCAAGATGTGATTTGCCAAAAGCTATCGCTGGAAAGATATGAAGGTGAAATTTCCTGTGTGAAATTGAGAGCGTACTTTTCAATTTAGTTGTCATTTATAGAAAGAGTGCTTGAATTAATATGCGTTTTGCAAAATTTAAATTTGCACAGTGTTTTGTAGACTACTAATATTTTTCGAAAAGATGATAATTTTATTATTAAGATTACTTATATTTAGAAAATGTATTACCTACATTATAATTATATGTTTATATAAGTTCATGGACATACATATTCAATTTATGACAAAATTATTTCATTTGCAATATGAAAATTATTAAAAAATTATTCAAATCTATAAGTTCTTGCTTATTCTTAAAAAATTTTATTAAAATTGATTTAATTTCATTCAAAAAACCGAATTTTATGTTTTGACGGTTGGGTTTTAGCTTGACGACCGGCAAAATTTAAAATTCCGGTGTTTTGAATGAAAATAAATCTATTTTAATTAAATTTTCTAAGAATAAGGATGTGCTTACAGATGTGAACCTTTTTTTAATAATTTTGATATTGCAAAATGACACAATGATTGGCAAAAAATTGGATTTGATGGTTTGAAATGCCGTTTTGGTAGCTAAAACCACAGGAAAACGGAAAGAAAACCCGCAATGATCGCTATAATTCAAAAATTATTGTTTTATTTTATCTAAAAACTTTGTTTTCAAGGCCAATTAAATATTTTTTCGAATATCGGAAAAACTGAAGACAGTTTTTTTAGCGCTTTTCATTCAGAAAGAAGCCACTAACAAATCGTATAAGAAGTGTGAATTAGTACTGCTTGCTATGGAATCGGTAATCACAACCAGGCGATTTAAAGGCAAAGTGGGACAATATTTGCAAATGTCAACATTTATTATTAGTCGTGTCGGCCATGGCCATCGAAACCTGGTAGAAGAGTATACGTTTTTGGCCCAGAATTTTTTTTAGTGTTTTTCAATAAAAATTAAATTTTTCTATGGAATCTGTAATCACAACCAGGCGATTTAAACGCAAAGTGGGACAATATTTGCAAATGTCAACATTTTTAATTAGTCGTGTCGGCCATGGCCATCGAAACCTGGTAGCAGATTATACAATTTAAGCCCTGAATTTTGTTTAGAGTTTTTCAATAAAACTCAAATTTTTCTATGGAATTTGTAATCACAACCAGGCGATTTAAACGCAAAGTGGGACAATATTTGCAAATGTCAACATTTATTATTAGTCGTTTCGGCCATGGCCATGGAAACCTGGTAGCAGAGTATACATTTTTGGCCCAGAATTTGTTTTAGTGTTTTTCAATAAAAATTAAATTTTCTATGAAATCTGTAGTAATAGCTAGACGATTTAAACGCTAAGTGGGACATTATTTGCAAATGTCAAAATTTATTATTAGTCGTGTCGGCCATGGCCATCGAAACCTGGTAGCAGAGTATACATTTTTAGCCCAGAATTTTGTTTAGTGTTTTTCAACAAAACTCAAATCTTTCTATGGAATCTGTAATCACAACCAGGCGATTTAAACGCAAAGTGGGACAATATTTGCAAATGTCAAAATTTATTATTAGTCGTGTCGGCCATGGCCATCGAAACCTGGTAGCAGAGTATACGTTTTTGGCCCAGAATTTTTTTTAGTGTTTTTCAATAAAAATCAAATTTTCTATGAAATCTGAAGTAATAGCTAGACGATTTAAACGCTAAGTGAGACATTATTTGCAAATGTCAAAATTTATTATTAGTCGTGTCGGCCATGGTCATCGAAACCTGGTAGCAGAGTATACATTTTTAGCCCAGAATTTTGTTTAGTGTTTTTCAACAAATCTCAAATTTTTCTATGGAATCGGTAATCACAACCAGGCGATTTAAACGCAAAGTGGGACAATATTTGCAAATGTCAAAATTTATTATTAGTCGTGTCGGCCATGGCCATCGAAACCTGGTAGCAGAGTATACAATTTTAGCCCAGAATTTTGTTTAGAGTTTTTCAATTAAACTCAAATTTTTCTATGGAATCTGTAATCACAACCAGGCGATTTAAACGCTAAGTGGGACAATATTTGCAAATGTCAAAATTTATTATTAGTCGTTTCGACCATGGCCATGGAAACCTGGTAGTAGAGTATACATTTTTGGCCCAGAATTTTTTTTAGTGTTTTTCAATAAAAATTAAGTTTTCTATGGAATCTGTAGTAATAGCTAGACAATTTAAACGCTAAGTGGGACATTATTTGCAAATGTCAAAATTTATTATTAGTCGTGTCGGCCATGGCCATCGAAACCTGGTAGCAGAGTATACATTTTTGGCCCAGAATTTTTTTTAGTGTTTTTCAATAAAACTCAAATTTTTCTTTGGAACCTGTAATCACAACCAGGCGATTTAAACGCTAAGTGGGACATTATTTGCAAATGTCAAAATTTATTATTAGTCGTGTCGGCCATGGCCATCGAAACCTGGTAGCAGTGTATACATTTTTAGCCCAGAATTTTGTTTAGAGTTTTTCAATTAAACTCAAATTTTTCTATGGAATCTGTAATCACAACCAGGCGATTTAAACGCTAAGTGGGACAATATTTGCAAATGTCAAAATTTATTATTAGTCGTTTCGACCATGGCCATGGAAACCTGGTAGTAGAGTATACATTTTTGGCCCAGAATTTTTTTTAGTGTTTTTCAATAAAAATTAAGTTTTCTATGAAATCTGTAGTAATAGCTAGACAATTTAAACGCTAAGTGGGACATTATTTGCAAATGTCAAAATTTATTATTAGTCGTGTCGGCCATGGCCATCGAAAGCTGGTAGCAGAGTATACATTTTTGGCCCAGAGTTTTTTTTAGTGTTTTTCAATAAAACTCAAATTTTTCTTTGGAACCTGTAATCACAACCAGGCGATTTAAACGCAAAGTGGGACAATATTTGCAAATGTCAAATTTTATTATTAGTCGTTTCGGCCATGGCCATGGAAACCTGGTAGCAGAGTATACATTTTTGGCCCAGAATTTTTTTTAGTGTTTTTCAATAAAATTTAAATTTTCTATGAAATCTGTAGTAATAGCTAGACGATTTAAACGCTAAGTGGGACATTATTTGCAAATGTCAAAATTTATTATTAGTCGTGTCGGCCATGGCCATCGAAACCTGGTAGCAGAGTATACATTTTTAGCCCAGAATTTTGTTTAGTGTTTTTCAATAAAACTCAAATTTTTCTATGGAATCGGTAATCACAACCAGGCGATTTAAACGCTAAGTGGGACAATATTTGCAAATGTCAAAATTTATTATTAGTCGTGTCGGCCATGGCCATCGAAACCTGGTAGCGTAGTATACTATTTTAGCCCAGAATTTTTTTTTGTGTTTTTCAATAAAGCTCAAATTTTTCTATGGAATCTGTAATCACAACCAGGCGATTTAGACGCAAAGTGGGACAATATTTGCAAATGTTAAAATTTATTATTAGTCGTTTCGGCCATGGCCATGGAAATCTGGTAGCAGAGTATACATTTTTGGCCCAGAATTTTTTTTAGTGTTTTTCAATAAAACTCAAATTTTTCTTTGGAATCGGTAATCACAACCAGGCGATTTAAACGCTAAGTGGGACAATATTTGCAAATGTCAAAATTTATTATTAGTCGTGTCGACCATGGCCATGGAAACCTGGTAGTAGAGTATACATTTTTGGCCCAGAATTTTTTTTAGTGTTTTTCAATAAAAATTAAGTTTTCTATGAAATCTGTAGTAATAGCTAGACAATTTAAACAATAAGTGGGACATTATTTGCAAATGTCAAAATTTATTATTAGTCGTGTCGGCCATGGCCATCGAAACCTGGTAGCAGAGTATACATTTTTAGCTCAGAATTTTGTTTAGTGTTTTTCAACAAAACTCAAATTTTTCTATGGAATCGGTAATCACAACCAGGCGATTTAAACGCAAAGTGGGACATTATTTGCAAATGTCAAAATTTATTATTAGTCGTGTTGGCCATGGCCATCGAAACCTGGTAGCAGAGTATACATTTTTAGCCCAGAATTTTGTTTAGTGTTTTTCAACAAAACTCAAATTTTTCTATGGAATCGGTAATCACAACCAGGCGATTTAAACGCAAAGTGGGACATTATTTGCAAATGTCAAAATTTATTATTAGTCGTGTCGGCCATGGCCATCGAAACCTGGTAGCAGAGTATACATTTTTAGCCCAGAATTTTGTTCAGTGTTTTTCAATAAAACTCAAATTTTTCTATGGAATCTGTAATCACAACCAGGCGATTAAAACACAAAGTGGGATAATATTTGCAAATGTCAAAATTTATTATTAGTCGTGTCGGCCATGGCCATCGAAACCTGGTACCAGAGTATACATTTTTGGCCCAGAATTTTTTTTAGTGTTTTTCAACAAAACTCAAATTTTTCTATGGAATCGGTAATCACAACCAGGCGATTTAAACGCAAAGTGGGACATTATTTGCAAATGTCAAAATTTATTATTAGTCGTGTCGGCCATGGCCATCGAAACCTGGTAGCAGAGTATACATTTTTAGCCCAGAATTTTGTTCAGTGTTTTTCAATAAAACTCAAATTTTTCTATGGAATCTGTAATCACAACCAGGCGATTAAAACACAAAGTGGGACAATATTTGCAAATGTCAAAATTTATTATTAGTCGTGTCGGCCATGGCCATCGAAACCTGGTAGCAGAGTATACATTTTTGGCCCAGAATTTTTTTTAGTGTTTTTCAATAAAAATTAAATTTTTCTATGAAATCTGTAGTAATAGCTAGACGATTTAAACGCTAAGTGGGACATTATTTGCAAATGTCAAAATTTATTATTAGTCATTTCGGCCATGGCCATCGAAACCTGGTAGCAGAGTATACATTTTTAGCCCAGAATTTTGTTCAGTGTTTTTCAATAAAACTCAAATTTTTCTATGGAATCTGTAATCACAACCAGGCGATTTAAACGCAAAGTGGGACAATATTTGCAAATGTCAAAATTTATTATTAGTCGTGTCGGCCATGGCCATCGAAACCTGGTAGCAGAGTATACATTTTTGGCCCAGAATTTTTTTTAGAGTTTTTCAATAAAAATTAAATTTTTCTATGAAATCTGTAGTAATAGCTAGACGATTTAAACGCTAAGTGGGACATTATTTGCAAATGTCAAAATTTATTATTAGTCGTGTCGGCCATGGCCATCGAAACCTGGTAGCAGAGGATACATTTCTCGCCCAGAATATTGTTTAGTATTTTTCAATAAAACTCAAATTTTTCTATGGAATCTGTAATCACAACCAGGCGATTTAAACGCAAAGTGGGACAATATTTGCAAATGTCAAAATTTATTATTAGTCGTGTCGGCCATGGCCATCGAAACCTGGTAGCAGAGTATACATTTTTAGCCCAGAATTTTGTTCAGTGTTTTTCAATAAAACTCAAATTTTTCTATGGAATCTGTAATCACAACCAGGCGATTAAAACGCAAAGTGGGACAATATTTGCAAATGTTAAAATTTATTATTAGTCGTGTCGGCCATGGCCATCGAAACCTGGTAGCAGAGTATACATTTTTGGCCCAGAATTTTTTTTAGTGTTTTTCAATAAAAATTAAATTTTTCTATGAAATCTGTAGTAATAGCTAGACGATTTAAACGCTAAGTGGGACATTATTTGCAAATGTCAACATTTATTATTAGTCGTGTCGGCCATGGCCATCGAAACCTGGTAGCAGAGTATACATTTTTAGCCCAGAATTTTGTTTAGTGTTTTTCAACAAAACTCAAATTTTTCTATGGAATCGGTAATCACAACCAGGCGATTTAAACGCTAAGTGGGACATTATTTGCAAATGTCAAAATTTATTATTAGTCGTGTCGGCCATGGCCATCGAAACCTGGTAGCAGAGTATACATTTTTGGCCCAGAATTTTTTTTAGTGTTTTTCAATAAAAATTAAATTTTTCTATGAAATCTGTAGTAATAGCTAGACGATTTAACCGCTAAGTGGGACATTATTTGCAAATGTCAAAATTTATTATTAGTCGTGTCGGCCATGGCCATCGAAACCTGGTAGCAGAGTATACATTTTTGGCCCAGAATTTTTTTTAGTGTTTTTCAATAAAAATTAAATTTTTCTATGAAATCTGTAGTAATAGCTAGACGATTTAACCGCTAAGTGGGACATTATTTGCAAATGTCAAAATTTATTATTAGTCGTGTCGGCCATGGCCATCGAAACCTGGTAGCATAGTATACAATTTTAGCCCAGAATTTTTTTTAGTGTTTTTCAATTAAACTCAAATTTTTCTTTGGAACCTGTAATCACAACCAGGCGATTTAAACGCTAAGTGGGACATTATTTGCAAATGTCAAAATTTATTATTAGTCGTGTCGGCCATGGCCATCGAAACCTGGTAGCAGAGTATACATTTTTGGCCCAGAATTTTTTTTAGTGTTTTTCAATAAAACTCAAATTTTTCTTTGGAACCTGTAATCACAACCAGGCGATTTAAACGCTAAGTGGGACATTATTTGCAAATGTCAAAATTTATTATTAGTCGTGTCGGCCATGGCCATGGAAACCTGGTAGCAGAGTATACATTTTTGGCCCAGAATTTTTTTTAGTGTTTTTCAATAAAATTTAAATTTTCTATGAAATCTGTAGTAATAGCTAGACGATTTAAACGCTAAGTGGGACATTATTTGCAAATGTCAAAATTTATTATTAGTCGTGTCGGCCATGGCCATCGAAACCTGGTAGCAGAGTATACATTTTTAGCCCAGAATTTTGTTTAGTGTTTTTCAATAAAACTCAAATTTTTCTATGGAATCGGTAATCACAACCAGGCGATTTAAACGCTAAGTGGGACAATATTTGCAAATGTCAAAATTTATTATTAGTCGTGTCGGCCATGGCCATCGAAACCTGGTAGCAGAGTATACATTTTTGGCCCAGAATTTTTTTTAGAGTTTTTCAATAAAAATTAAATTTTTCTATGAAATCTGTAGTAATAGCTAGACGATTTAAACGCTAAGTGGGACATTATTTGCAAATGTCAAAATTTATTATTAGTCGTGTCGGCCATGGCCATCGAAACCTGGTAGCAGAGTATACATTTTTAGCCCAGAATTTTGTTCAGTGTTTTTCAATAAAACTCAAATTTTTCTATGGAATCGGTAATCACAACCAGGCGATTAAAACACAAAGTGGGATAATATTTGCAAATGTCAAAATTTATTATTAGTCGTGTCGGCCATGGCCATCGAAACCTGGTACCAGAGTATACATTTTTGGCCCAGAATTTTTTTTAGTGTTTTTCAACAAAACTCAAATTTTTCTATGGAATCGGTAATCACAACCAGGCGATTTAAACGCAAAGTGGGACATTATTTGCAAATGTCAAAATTTATTATTAGTCGTGTCGGCCATGGCCATCGAAACCTGGTAGCAGAGTATACATTTTTAGCCCAGAATTTTGTTCAGTGTTTTTCAATAAAACTCAAATTTTTCTATGGAATCTGTAATCACAACCAGGCGATTAAAACACAAAGTGGGACAATATTTGCAAATGTCAAAATTTATTATTAGTCGTGTCGGCCATGGCCATCGAAACCTGGTAGCAGAGTATACATTTTTGGCCCAGAATTTTTTTTAGTGTTTTTCAATAAAAATTAAATTTTTCTATGAAATCTGTAGTAATGGCTAGACGATTTAAACGCTAAGTGGGACATTATTTGCAAATGTCAAAATTTATTATTAGTCATTTCGGCCATGGCCATCGAAACCTGGTAGCAGAGTATACATTTTTAGCCCAGAATTTTGTTCAGTGTTTTTCAATAAAACTCAAATTTTTCTATGGAATCTGTAATCACAACCAGGCGATTTAAACGCAAAGTGGGACAATATTTGCAAATGTCAAAATTTATTATTAGTCGTGTCGGCCATGGCCATCGAAACCTGGTAGCAGAGTATACATTTTTGGCCCAGAATTTTTTTTAGAGTTTTTCAATAAAAATTAAATTTTTCTATGAAATCTGTAGTAATAGCTAGACGATTTAAACGCTAAGTGGGACATTATTTGCAAATGTCAAAATTTATTATTAGTCGTGTTGGCCATGGCCATCGAAACCTGGTAGCAGAGGATACATTTCTCGCCCAGAATATTGTTTAGTATTTTTCAATAAAACTCAAATTTTTCTATGGAATCTGTAATCACAACCAGGCGATTTAAACGCAAAGTGGGACAATATTTGCAAATGTCAAAATTTATTATTAGTCGTGTCGGCCATGGCCATCGAAACCTGGTAGCAGAGTATACATTTTTAGCCCAGAATTTTGTTCAGTGTTTTTCAATAAAACTCAAATTTTTCTATGGAATCTGTAATCACAACCAGGCGATTAAAACGCAAAGTGGGACAATATTTGCAAATGTCAAAATTTATTATTAGTCGTGTCGGCCATGGCCATCGAAACCTGGTAGCAGAGTATACATTTTTAGCCCAGAATTTTGTTCAGTGTTTTTCAATAAAACTCAAATTTTTCTATGGAATCTGTAATCACAACCAGGCGATTAAAACGCAAAGTGGGACAATATTTGCAAATGTCAAAATTTATTATTAGTCGTGTCGGCCATGGCCATCGAAACCTGGTAGCAGAGTATACATTTTTGGCCCAGAATTTTTTTTAGTGTTTTTCAATAAAAATTAAATTTTTCTATGAAATCTGTAGTAATAGCTAGACGATTTAAACGCTAAGTGGGACATTATTTGCAAATGTCAAAATTTATTATTAGTCGTGTCGGCCATGGCCATCGAAACCTGGTAGCAGAGTATACATTTTTAGCCCAGAATTTTGTTTAGTGTTTTTCAACAAAACTCAAATTTTTCTATGGAATCGGTAATCACAACCAGGCGATTTAAACGCTAAGTGGGACAATATTTGCAAATGTCAAAATTTATTATTAGTCGTGTCGGCCATGGCCATCGAAACCTGGTAGCAGAGGATACATTTCTCGCCCAGAATATTGTTTAGTATTTTTCAATAAAACTCAAATTTTTCTATGGAATCTGTAATCACAACCAGGCGATTTAAACGCAAAGTGGGACAATATTTGCAAATGTCAAAATTTATTATTAGTCGTGTCGGCCATGGCCATCGAAACCTGGTAGCAGAGTATACATTTTTAGCCCAGAATTTTGTTTAGTGTTTTTCAACAAAACTCAAATTTTTCTATGGAATCGGTAATCACAACCAGGCGATTTAAACGCTAAGTGGGACATTATTTGCAAATGTCAAAATTTATTATTAGTCGTGTCGGCCATGGCCATCGAAACCTGGTAGCAGAGTATACATTTTTGGCCCAGAATTTTTTTTAGTGTTTTTCAATAAAAATTAAATTTTTCTATGAAATCTGTAGTAATAGCTAGACGATTTAACCGCTAAGTGGGACATTATTTGCAAATGTCAAAATTTATTATTAGTCGTGTCGGCCATGGCCATCGAAACCTGGTAGCAGAGTATACATTTTTGGCCCAGAATTTTTTTTAGTGTTTTTCAATAAAAATTAAATTTTTCTATGAAATCTGTAGTAATAGCTAGACGATTTAACCGCTAAGTGGGACATTATTTGCAAATGTCAAAATTTATTATTAGTCGTGTCGGCCATGGCCATCGAAACCTGGTAGCATAGTATACAATTTTAGCCCAGAATTTTTTTTAGTGTTTTTCAATTAAACTCAAATTTTTCTTTGGAACCTGTAATCACAACCAGGCGATTTAAACGCTAAGTGGGACATTATTTGCAAATGTCAAAATTTATTATTAGTCGTGTCGGCCATGGCCATCGAAACCTGGTAGCAGAGTATACATTTTTGGCCCAGAATTTTTTTTAGTGTTTTTCAATAAAAATTAAATTTTTCTATGAAATCTGTAGTAATAGCTAGACGATTTAAACGCTAAGTGGGACATTATTTGCAAATGTCAAAATTTATTATTAGTCGTGTCGGCCATGGCCATCGAAACCTGGTAGCAGAGGATACATTTCTCGCCCAGAATATTGTTTAGTATTTTTCAATAAAACTCAAATTTTTCTATGGAATCTGTAATCACAACCAGGCGATTTAAACGCAAAGTGGGACAATATTTGCAAATGTCAAAATTTATTATTAGTCGTGTCGGCCATGGCCATCGAAACCTGGTAGCAGAGTATACATTTTTAGCCCAGAATTTTGTTCAGTGTTTTTCAATAAAACTCAAATTTTTCTATGGAATCTGTAATCACAACCAGGCGATTAAAACGCAAAGTGGGACAATATTTGCAAATGTCAAAATTTATTATTAGTCGTGTCGGCCATGGCCATCGAAACCTGGTAGCAGAGTATACATTTTTGGCCCAGAATTTTTTTTAGTGTTTTTCAATAAAAATTAAATTTTTCTATGAAATCTGTAGTAATAGCTAGACGATTTAAACGCTAAGTGGGACATTATTTGCAAATGTCAAAATTTATTATTAGTCGTGTCGGCCATGGCCATCGAAACCTGGTAGCAGAGTATACATTTTTAGCCCAGAATTTTGTTTAGTGTTTTTCAACAAAACTCAAATTTTTCTATGGAATCGGTAATCACAACCAGGCGATTTAAACGCTAAGTGGGACATTATTTGCAAATGTCAAAATTTATTATTAGTCGTGTCGGCCATGGCCATCGAAACCTGGTAGCAGAGTATACATTTTTGGCCCAGAATTTTTTTTAGTGTTTTTCAATAAAAATTAAATTTTTCTATGAAATCTGTAGTAATAGCTAGACGATTTAACCGCTAAGTGGGACATTATTTGCAAATGTCAAAATTTATTATTAGTCGTGTCGGCCATGGCCATCGAAACCTGGTAGCAGAGTATACATTTTTGGCCCAGAATTTTTTTTAGTGTTTTTCAATAAAAATTAAATTTTTCTATGAAATCTGTAGTAATAGCTAGACGATTTAAACGCTAAGTGGGACATTATTTGCAAATGTCAAAATTTATTATTAGTCGTGTCGGCCATGGCCATCGAAACCTGGTAGCAGAGTATACATTTTTAGCCCAGAATTTTGTTTAGTGTTTTTCAATAAAACTCAAATTTTTCTATGGAATCGGTAATCACAACCAGGCGATTTAAACGCTAAGTGGGACAATATTTGCAAATGTCAAAATTTATTATTAGTCGTGTCGGCCATGGCCATCGAAACCTGGTAGCAGAGTATACATTTTTGGCCCAGAATTTTTTTTAGAGTTTTTCAATAAAAATTAAATTTTTCTATGAAATCTGTAGTAATAGCTAGACGATTTAAACGCTAAGTGGGACATTATTTGCAAATGTCAAAATTTATTATTAGTCGTGTCGGCCATGGCCATCGAAACCTGGTAGCAGAGGATACATTTCTCGCCCAGAATATTGTTTAGTATTTTTCAATAAAACTCAAATTTTTCTATGGAATCTGTAATCACAACCAGGCGATTTAAACGCAAAGTGGGACAATATTTGCAAATGTCAAAATTTATTATTAGTCGTGTCGGCCATGGCCATCGAAACCTGGTAGCAGAGTATACATTTTTAGCCCAGAATTTTGTTCAGTGTTTTTCAATAAAACTCAAATTTTTCTATGGAATCTGTAATCACAACCAGGCGATTAAAACGCAAAGTGGGACAATATTTGCAAATGTCAAAATTTATTATTAGTCGTGTCGGCCATGGCCATCGAAACCTGGTAGCAGAGTATACATTTTTGGCCCAGAATTTTTTTTAGTGTTTTTCAATAAAAATTAAATTTTTCTATGAAATCTGTAGTAATAGCTAGACGATTTAAACGCTAAGTGGGACATTATTTGCAAATGTCAAAATTTATTATTAGTCGTGTCGGCCATGGCCATCGAAACCTGGTAGCAGAGTATACATTTTTAGCCCAGAATTTTGTTTAGTGTTTTTCAACAAAACTCAAATTTTTCTATGGAATCGGTAATCACAACCAGGCGATTTAAACGCTAAGTGGGACATTATTTGCAAATGTCAAAATTTATTATTAGTCGTGTCGGCCATGGCCATCGAAACCTGGTAGCAGAGTATACATTTTTGGCCCAGAATTTTTTTTAGTGTTTTTCAATAAAAATTAAATTTTTCTATGAAATCTGTAGTAATAGCTAGACGATTTAACCGCTAAGTGGGACATTATTTGCAAATGTCAAAATTTATTATTAGTCGTGTCGGCCATGGCCATCGAAACCTGGTAGCAGAGTATACATTTTTGGCCCAGAATTTTTTTTAGTGTTTTTCAATAAAAATTAAATTTTTCTATGAAATCTGTAGTAATAGCTAGACGATTTAACCGCTAAGTGGGACATTATTTGCAAATGTCAAAATTTATTATTAGTCGTGTCGGCCATGGCCATCGAAACCTGGTAGCATAGTATACAATTTTAGCCCAGAATTTTTTTTAGTGTTTTTCAATTAAACTCAAATTTTTCTTTGGAACCTGTAATCACAACCAGGCGATTTAAACGCTAAGTGGGACATTATTTGCAAATGTCAAAATTTATTATTAGTCGTGTCGGCCATGGCCATCGAAACCTGGTAGCAGAGTATACATTTTTGGCCCAGAATTTTTTTTAGTGTTTTTCAATAAAACTCAAATTTTTCTTTGGAACCTGTAATCACAACCAGGCGATTTAAACGCTAAGTGGGACATTATTTGCAAATGTCAAAATTTATTATTAGTCGTGTCGGCCATGGCCATGGAAACCTGGTAGCAGAGTATACATTTTTGGCCCAGAATTTTTTTTAGTGTTTTTCAATAAAATTTAAATTTTCTATGAAATCTGTAGTAATAGCTAGACGATTTAAACGCTAAGTGGGACAATATTTGCAAATGTCAAAATTTATTATTAGTCGTGTCGGCCATGGCCATCGAAACCTGGTAGCAGAGTATACATTTTTAGCCCAGAATTTTGTTTAGTGTTTTTCAATAAAACTCAAATTTTTCTATGGAATCGGTAATCACAACCAGGCGATTTAAACGCTAAGTGGGACAATATTTGCAAATGTCAAAATTTATTATTAGTCGTGTCGGCCATGGCCATCGAACCTGGTAGCGTAGTATACAATTTTAGCCCAGAATTTTTTTTGTGTTTTTCAATAAAACTCAAATTTTTCGATGGAATCTGTAATCACAACCAGGCGATTTAGACGCAAAGTGGGACAATATTTGCAAATGTTAAAATTTATTATTAGTCGTTTCGGCCATGGCCATGGAAACCTGGTAGCAGAGTATACATTTTTGGCCCAGAATTTTTTTTAGTGTTTTTCAATAAAACTCAAATTTTTCTTTGGAATCGGTAATCACAACCAGGCGATTTAAACGCTAAGTGGGACATTATTTGCAAATGTCAAAATTTATTATTAGTCGTGTCGGCCATGGCCATCGAAACCTGGTAGCAGGTATACATTTTTAGCCCAGAATTTTGTTTAGTGTTTTTCAACAAAACTCAAATTTTTCTATGGAATCGGTAATCACAACCAGGCGATTTAAACGCAAAGTGGGACATTATTTGCAAATGTCAAAATTTATTATTAGTCGTGTCGGCCATGGCCATCGAAACCTGGTAGCAGAGTATACATTTTTAGACCAGAATTTTGTTCAGTGTTTTTCAATAAAACTCAAATTTTTCTATGGAATCTGTAATCACAACCAGGCGATTAAAACATAAATTGGGACAATATTTGCAAATGTCAAAATTTATTATTAGTCGTGTCGACCATGGCCATCGAAACCTGGTAGCAGAGTATACATTTTTGGCCCAGAATTTTATTTAGTGTTTTTCAATAAAAATTAAATTTTTCTATGAAATCTGTAGTAATAGCTAGACGATTTTAACGCTAAGTGGGACATTATTTGCAAATGTCAAAATTTATTATTAGTCATTTCGGCCATGGCCATCGAAACCTGGTAGCAGAGTATACATTTTTAGCCCAGAATTTTGTTCAGTGTTTTTCAATAAAACTCAAATTTTTCTATGGAATCTGTAATCACAACCAGGCGATTTAAACGCAAAGTGGGACAATATTTGCAAATGTCAAAATTTATTATTAGTCGTGTCGGCCATGGCCATCGAAACCTGGTAGCAGAGTATACATTTTTAGCCCAGAATTTTGTTCAGTGTTTTTCAATAAAACTCAAATTTTTCTATGAAATCTGTAATCACAACCAGGCGATTTAAACGCAAAGTGGGACAATATTTGCAAATGTCAAAATTTATTATTAGTCGTGTCGGCCATGGCCATCGAAACCTGGTAGCAGAGTATACATTTTAGGCCCAGAATTTTTTTTAGTGTTTTTCAATAAAAATTAAATTTTTCTATGAAATCTGTAGTAATAGCTAGACGATTTAAACGCTAAGTGGGACATTATTTGCAAATGTCAAAATTTATTATTAGTCGTGTCGGCCATGGCCATCGAAACCTGGTAGCAGAGTATACATTTTTAGCCCAGAATTTTGTTCAGTGTTTTTCAATAAAACTCAAATTTTTCTATGGAATCTGTAATCACAACCAGGCGATTAAAACACAAAGTGGGACAATATTTGCAAATGTCAAAATTTATTATTAGTCGTGTCGGCCATGGCCATCGAAACCTGGTAGCAGAGTATACATTTTTGGCCCAGAATTTTATTTAGTGTTTTTCAATAAAAATTAAGTTTTTCTATGAAATCTGTAGTAATAGCTAGACGATTTTAACGCTAAGTGTGACATTATTTGCAAATGTCAAAATTTATTATTAGTCATTTCGGCCATGGCCATCGAAACCTGGTAGCAGAGTATACATTTTTAGCCCAGAATTTTGTTCAGTGTTTTTCAATAAAACTCAAATTTTTCTATGGAATCTGTAATCACAACCAGGCGATTTAAACGCAAAGTGGGACAATATTTGCAAATGTCAAAATTTATTATTAGTCGTGTCGGCCATGGCCATCGAAACCTGGTAGCAGAGTATACATTTTTAGCCCAGAATTTTGTTCAGTGTTTTTCAATAAAACTCAAATTTTTCTATGAAATCTGTAATCACAACCACGCGATTTAAACGCAAAGTGGGACAATATTTGCAAATGTCAAAATTTATTATTAGTCGTGTCGGCCATGGCCATCGAAACCTGGTAGCAGAGTATACATTTTTGGCCCAGAATTTTTTTTAGTGTTTTTCAATAAAAATTAAATTTTTCTATGAAATCTGTAGTAATAGCTAGACGATTTAAACGCTAAGTGGGACATTATTTGCAAATGTCAAAATTTATTATTAGTCGTGTCGGCCATGGCCATCGAAACCTGGTAGCAGAGGATACATTTCTCGCCCAGAATTTTGTTTAGTATTTTTCAATAAAACTCAAATTTTTCTATGGAATCTGTAATCACAACCAGGCGATTTAAACGCAAAGTGGGACAATATTTGCAAATGTCAAAATTTATTATTAGTCGTGTCGGCCATGGCCATCGAAACCTGGTAGCAGAGTATACATTTTTAGCCCAGAATTTTGTTCAGTGTTTTTCAATAAAACTCAAATTTTTCTATGAAATCTGTAATCACAACCAGGCGATTTAAACGCAAAGTGGGACAATATTTGCAAATGTCAAAATTTATTATTAGTCGTGTCGGCCATGGCCATCGAAACCTGGTAGCAGAGTATACATTTTTGGCCCAGAATTTTTTTTAGTGTTTTTCAATAAAAATTAAATTTTTCTATGGAATCTGTAATCACAACCAGGCGATTAAAACGCAAAGTGGGACAATATTTGCAAATGTCAAAATTTATTATTAGTCGTGTCGGCCATGGCCATCGAAACCTGGTAGCAGAGTATACATTTTTGGCCCAGAATTTTTTTTAGTGTTTTTCAATAAAAATTAAATTTTTCTATGAAATCTGTAGTAATAGCTAGACGATTTAAACGCTCAGTGGGACATTATTTGCAAATGTCAAAATTTATTATTAGTCGTGTCGGCCATGGCCATCGAAACCTGGTAGCAGAGTATACATTTTTGGCCCAGAATTTTTTTTAGTGTTTTTCAATAAAAATTAAATTTTTCTATGGAATCTGTAATCACAACCAGGCGATTTAAACGCAAAGTGGGACAATATTTGCAAATGTCAAAATTTATTATTAGTCGTGTCGGCCATGGCCATCGAAACCTGGTAGCAGAGTATACATTTTTGGCCCAGAATTTTTTTTAGTGTTTTTCAATAAAAATTAAATTTTTCTATGAAATCTGTAGTAATAGCTAGACGATTTAAACGCTAAGTGGGACATTATTTGCAAATGTCAAAATTTATTATTAGTCGTGTCGGCCATGGCCATCGAAACCTGGTAGCAGAGTATACATTTTTAGCCCAGAATTTTGTTCAGTGTTTTTCAATAAAACTCAAATTTTTCTATGAAATCTGTAATCACAACCAGGCGATTTAAACGCAAAGTGGGACAATATTTGCAAATGTCAAAATTTATTATTAGTCGTGTCGGCCATGGCCATCGAAACCTGGTAGCAGAGTATACATTTTTGGCCCAGAATTTTTTTTAGTGTTTTTCAATAAAAATTAAATTTTTCTATGAAATCTGTAGTAATAGCTAGACGATTTAAACGCTAAGTGGGACATTATTTGCAAATGTCAAAATTTATTATTAGTCGTGTCGGCCATGGCCATCGAAACCTGGTAGCAGAGGATACATTTCTCGCCCAGAATTTTGTTTAGTATTTTTCAATAAAACTCAAATTTTTCTATGGAATCTGTAATCACAACCAGGCGATTTAAACGCAAAGTGGGACAATATTTGCAAATGTCAAAATTTATTATTAGTCGTGTCGGCCATGGCCATCGAAACCTGGTAGCAGAGTATACATTTTTAGCCCAGAATTTTGTTCAGTGTTTTTCAATAAAACTCAAATTTTTCTATGAAATCTATAATCACAACCAGGCGATTTAAACGCAAAGTGGGACAATATTTGCAAATGTCAAAATTTATTATTAGTCGTGTCGGCCATGGCCATCGAAACCTGGTAGCAGAGTATACATTTTTGGCCCAGAATTTTTTTTAGTGTTTTTCAATAAAAATTAAATTTTTCTATGGAATCTGTAATCACAACCAGGCGATTAAAACGCAAAGTGGGACAATATTTGCAAATGTCAAAATTTATTATTAGTCGTGTCGGCCATGGCCATCGAAACCTGGTAGCAGAGTATACATTTTTGGCCCAGAATTTTTTTTAGTGTTTTTCAATAAAAATTAAATTTTTCTATGAAATCTGTAGTAATAGCTAGACGATTTAAACGCTCAGTGGGACATTATTTGCAAATGTCAAAATTTATTATTAGTCGTGTCGGCCATGGCCATCGAAACCTGGTAGCAGAGTATACATTTTTGGCCCAGAATTTTTTTTAGTGTTTTTCAATAAAAATTAAATTTTTCTATGGAATCTGTAATCACAACCAGGCGATTAAAACGCAAAGTGGGACAATATTTGCAAATGTCAAAATTTATTATTAGTCGTGTCGGCCATGGCCATCGAAACCTGGTAGCAGAGTATACATTTTTAGCCAGAATTTTGTTCAGTGTTTTTCAATAAAACTCAAATTTTTCTATGAAATCTGTAATCACAACCAGGCGATTTAAACGCAAAGTGGGACAATATTTGCAAATGTCAAAATTTATTATTAGTCGTGTCGGCCATGGCCATCGAAACCTGGTAGCAAAGTATACATTTTTGGCCAATAATTTTTTTTAGTGTTTTTCAATAAAAATTAAATTTTTCTATGAAATCTGTAGTAATAGCTAGACGATTTAAACGCTCAGTGGGACATTATTTGCAAATGTCAAAATTTATTATTAGTCGTGTCGGCCATGGCCATCGAAACCTGGTAGCAGAGGATACATTTCTCGCCCAGAATTTTGTTTAGTATTTTTCAATAAAACTCAAATTTTTCTATGGAATCTGTAATCACAACCAGGCGATTTAAACGCAAAGTGGGACAATATTTGCAAATGTCAAAATTTATTATTAGTCGTGTCGGCCATGGCCATCGAAACCTGGTAGCAGAGTATACATTTTTAGCCAGAATTTTGTTCAGTGTTTTTCAATAAAACTCAAATTTTTCTATGAAATCTGTAATCACAACCAGGCGATTTAAACGCAAAGTGGGACAATATTTGCAAATGTCAAAATTTATTATTAGTCGTGTCGGCCATGGCCATCGAAACCTGGTAGCAGAGTATATATTTTTGGCCCAGAATTTTTTTTAGTGTTTTTCAATAAAAATTAAATTTTTCTATGAAATCTGTAGTAATAGCTAAACGATTTAAACGCTAAGTGGGACATTATTTGCAAATGTCAAAATTTATTATTAGTCGTGTCGGCCATGGCCATCGAAACCTGGTAGCAGAGTATACATTTTTAGCCCAGAATTTTGTTTAGTGTTTTTCAACAAAACTCAAATTTTTCTATGGAATCGGTAATCACAACCAGGCGATTTAAACGCTAAGTGGGACATTATTTGCAAATGTCAAAATTTATTATTAGTCGTGTCGGCCATGGCCATCGAAACCTGGTAGCAGAGTATACATTTTTGGCCCAGAATTTTTTTTAGTGTTTTTCAATAAAAATTAAATTTTTCTATGAAATCTGTAGTAATAGCTAGACGATTTAACCGCTAAGTGGGACATTATTTGCAAATGTCAAAATTTATTATTAGTCGTGTCGGCCATGGCCATCGAAACCTGGTAGCAGAGTATACATTTTTGGCCCAGAATTTTTTTTAGTGTTTTTCAATAAAAATTAAATTTTTCTATGAAATCTGTAGTAATAGCTAGACGATTTAACCGCTAAGTGGGACATTATTTGCAAATGTCAAAATTTATTATTAGTCGTGTCGGCCATGGCCATCGAAACCTGGTAGCAGAGTATACATTTTTGGCCCAGAATTTTTTTTTACTGTTTTTCAATAAAAATTAAATTTTTCTATGAAATCTGTAGTAATAGCTAGACGATTTAAACACTAAGTGGGACATTATTTGCAAATGTCAAAATTTATTATTAGTCGTGTCGGCCATGGCCATCGAAACCTGGTAGCAGAGTATACATTTTTGGCCCAGAATTTTTTTTAGTGTTTTTCAATAAAAATTAAATAACTTGACGATATAAACGCTAAGTGGGACATTATTTGCAAATGTCAACATTTATTATTAGTCGTGTCGGCCATGGCCATCGAAACCTGGTAGCAGAGTATACATTTTTGGCCCAGAATATTGTTTAGTGTTTTTCAATAAAACACAAATTTTTCTATAGACTCTGTAATCACAACCAGGCGATTTAAACGCAAAGTGGGACAATATTTGCAAATGTCAAAATTTATTATTAGTCGTTTCGGCCATGGCCATGGAAACCTGATAGCAGAGTATACATTTTTTGCCCAGAATTTTTTTTAGTGGTTTTCAATAAAACTCAAATTTTTCTATGGAATCTGTAATCACAACCAGGCGATTTAGACGCAAAGTGGGACTATATATGCAAATGTCAAATTTTATTATTAGTCGTGTCGGCCATGGCCATCGAAACCTGGTAGCAGAGTATACATTTTTAGCCCAGAATTTTGTTTAGTGTTTTTCAACCAAACTCAAATTTTTCTATGGAATCGGTAATCACAACCAGGCGATTTAAACGCAAAGTGGGACAATATTTGCAAATGTCAACATTTATTATTAGTCGTGTCGGCCATGGCCATCGAAACTTAGTAGAAGAGTATACATTTTTAGCCCAGAATTTTGTTCAGTGTTTTTCAATAAAAAATAAATTTTTCTATGAAATCTTTAGTAATAGCTAGACGATTTAAACGCTAAGTGGGACATTATTTGCAAATGTCAAAATTTATTATTAGTCGTGTCGGCCATGGCCATCGAAACCTGGTAGCAGAGTATACATTTCTCGCCCAGAATTTTGTTCAGTATTTTTCAATAAAACTCAAATTTTTCTATGGAATCTGTAATCACAACCATGCGATTTAAACGCAAAGTGGGACAATATTTGCAAATGTCAAAATTTATTATTAGTCGTGTCGGCCATGGCCATCGAAACCTGGTAGCAGAGTATACATTTTTAGCCCAGAATTTTGTTCAGTGTTTTTCAATAAAAATTAAATTTTTCTATGAAATCTGTAGTAATAGCTAGACGATTTAAACGCTAAGTGGGACATTATTTGCAAATGTCAAAATTTATTATTAGTCGTGTCGGCCATGGCCATCGAAACCTGGTAGCAGAGTATACATTTTTAGCCCAGAATTTTGTTTAGTGTTTTTCAACCAAACTCAAATTTTTCTATGGAATCAGTAATCACAACCAGGCGATTTAAACGCAAAGTGGGACAATATTTGCAAAAGTCAAAATTAATTATTAGTCGTGTCGGCCATGGCCATCGAAACCTGGTAGCAGAGTATACATTATTGGGCCAGAATTTTTTTTAGTGTTTTTCAATAAAAATTAAATAACTTGACGATATAAACGCTAAGTGGGACATTATTTGCAAATGTCAACATTTATTATTAGTCGTGTCGGCCATGGCCATCGAAACCTGGTAGCAGAGTATACATTTTTGGCCCAGAATATTGTTTAGTGTTTTTCAATAAAACACAAATTTTTCTATAGACTCTGTAATCACAACCAGGCGATTTAAACGCAAAGTGGGACAATATTTGCAAATGTCAAAATTTATTATTAGTCGTTTCGGCCATGGCCATGGAAACCTGATAGCAGGGTATACATTTTTTGCCCAGAATTTTTTTTAGTGTTTTTCAATAAAACTCAAATTTTTCTATGGAATCTGTAATCACAACCAGGCGATTTAGACGCAAAGTGGGACTATATATGCAAATGTCAAATTTTATTATTAGTCGTGTCGGCCATGGCCATCGAAACCTGGTAGCAGAGTATACATTTTTAGCCCAGAATTTTGTTTAGTGTTTTTCAACCAAACTCAAATTTTTCTATGGAATCGGTAATCACAACCAGGCGATTTAAACGCAAAGTGGGACAATATTTGCAAATGTCAACATTTATTATTAGTCGTGTCGGCCATGGCCATCGAAACTTAGTAGAAGAGTATACATTTTTGGCCCAGAATTTTTTTTAGTGTTTTTCATTAAAAATTATATTTTTCTGTGGAATCTGTAATCACAACCAGGCGATTTAAACGCAAAGTGGGACAATATTTGCAAAAGTCAAAATTAATTATTAGTCGTGTCGGCCATGGCCATCGAAACCTGGTAGCAGAGTATACATTATTGGGCCAGAATTTTTTTTAGTGTTTTTCAATAAAAATTAAATAACTTGACGATATAAACGCTAAGTGGGACATTATTTGCAAATGTCAACATTTATTATTAGTCGTGTCGGCCATGGCCATCGAAACCTGGTAGCAGAGTATACATTTTTAGCCCAGAATATTGTTTAGTGTTTTTCAATAAAACTCAAATTTTTCTATAGACTCTGTAATCACAACCATGCGATTTAAACGCAAACTGGGACAATATTTGCAAATGTCAAAATTTATTATTAGTCGTGTCGGCCATGGCCATCGAAACCTGGTAGCAGAGTATACATTTTTGGCCCAGAATATTGTTTAGTGTTTTTCAATAAAACTCAAATTTTTCTATGGAATCTGTAATCACAACCAGGCGATTTAAACGCAAAGTGGGACAATATTTGCAAATGTCAAAATTTATTATTAGTCGTTTCGGCCATGGCCATGGAAACCTGATAGCAGAGTATACATTTTTGGGCCAGAATTTTTTTTAGTGTTTTTCAATAAAACTCAAATTTTTCTATGGAATCTGTAATCACAACCAGGCGATTTAGACGCAAAGTGGGACAATATTTGCAAATGTCAAAATTTATTATTAGTCGTGTCGGCCATGGCCATCGAAACCTGGTAGCAGAGTATACATTATTGGGCCTAGCATTTTTTTTAGTGTTTTTCAATAAAAATTAAATTTTTCTATGAAATCTGTAGTAATAGCTAAACGATTTAAACGCTAAGTGGGTCATTATTTGCAAATGTCAAAATTTATTATTAGTCGTGTCGGCCATGGCCATGGGAGTTTGAACATTTTAATTTCATTGCACAATCGGAAAATTTAATTTTGGCTGGTGAAAAAGTGGAATTTATGCACATTTAGAAAATAATAGAAGCTAAAATAAGAAAGCGCCTGTCAAATGTGATATTTTTTACTAAATAAAATGATTAAACGTACATAATTATAGGTATATATGTAGTTTGGTTTATTTATTGGTTTTGATTTTATAGTAGATCCGTGAAAATTATATTGTTATTTGTTTCTGGTTGTGATCGTGTCATTACACATCGATACATATGTAGATGCCCGAATTTAATGTTTATGCCTAGGGCCCGAAAATGTGTTAATACGGCCCTGAATACAGATGTTTGTGGTATGACGCAATTGAAACCGTTATAAAAACCTTGCAAATATTACACTTCATTTTTATCTGGTTATAGTCACACTACAAAATATTTTCACCTTTTTTTATTATCAGGATTTATTATAGAGGTATATAGTTGATTCAATTAACCATTGAGACGTATTTTACGCTAATGCGTTTTGTTATTAATGTTTTTAGAGAAAAAACGAAAATATATTCTAACAAAGATACACATACACAATAAATTTATATAGAGTAAAACTATACCAGCGAATTAATTTTCAATAATAATTAGTAGTGATGGGCTAAGTCGGTGCTTTTTTGTTAAAAACGTAAGAACAAATAAAGCAACAAAAGAAACGAATTAGCACGCATCACTATAATTTTTATAATTTCATAAATGCGCGGCGCATTGCCATTACCTCAAGAGCGCACAAGTTATTTATTATTACACTTTAATTTTATTAAAATTACACTGTAGTATACGAGAACTTATTTAAATTAATTAATTAATTATGAATATAACTTGATAAATCAATTTATTTAATTTTTGTTTCAATTTTATTTTATGTTAAATAGCTATGTATGTCACTAATTTTCACCTTACTCGTTTCGGAAGTCGGAACAAAATGATTTTTTATAAATGCGTTTTGCCTTTATTCATTTGTTAACAAGGAAAATGACATTATAAGTGCGTTAGTTCCCACAAAAATAGTGGGGAAATACATTTTTGAGGAAAAACGCACAGAAAAAATTGTAAATCACATTTACAGTGTAAAATACGAATAAATTGTGGAATATTCACACAGTTTGTTAGTACGTTGCGCATCTATAAGTGTAAACTGCGGCGATTGAGTGATTTACGTCATATTTGAATAAATCAAAATTCGTATGTTTAATATTACATGTCGTTGTGTGTTTTACAATAATTTTTTCTTGATATTTTACAATCACTTCTTAAAGTGAACAATTTCGAACAAATCGATTTAAGGCACACAGCCATATCTGATATTGTATAAAAGCCTAACCTAGACCCACTCCAAATTCGGAGTATAAAAAGGTCTTGAATCAATTGTTTAAAGTTTGAAATTTTATGAACATTAATATCCAATATGGCTTATTCTAACCAATGCTTTTCGTTATATTTAAACTCAAGCTCTTTGGTAATATAGGTACATAATCGATATATTTCAAAAATCTAAATAAATATTTAGAACACAAAAAATACCAATCGACTTTGAAAACTGGAAACTCTTTATATAGCGATAAACACAATATACAAGACTAATCAAGAATTTTTAATTAGCTAAGATATTCTGAATAAATTTTATTTCGCCAACGTTAAAAATGGAAATTACGTGATTAGGTACTATTGGTTATAGAATAAATATCCCAATTATTTGCAAATTTATATTATTCTCACGAATTTCCATAACAAAAAGAAAAGTTTTACGTTTTATTTTTTTGGAAATAAACTTTGTGGATTTCCAATTTTACATTGATTTCAAGGTACAATGATTAAATTGTATATAAACACCGCAGGAGGGAAACAATATGACTTCATTGTGTTGTTATGCAAAATAATATACGCAGCAAATAGCATATGGCTTTAAAATCGCGCAAATGTCATTTCACGCCATCATTGTCATCGGTATATTATAAATAAATTATGTTTTACTTTTCGAATAATTTTGAAGCAGGAGTATGTATAATAGGTACGCGGATGTACCAAAAAAAAAAAATTTGTATTCCCTACCTTACATAATAATACTTCATGTATGCATAATACATCAAATAAATTGATTTTACGTTTCTTATTTTTATTTATTGTTGCTCTGCCATACATTACAACGTCTACATACATATTTTATTCCTTCATAAATGTAATTTATTATAAACATACAGCATAAAAAAAACGGAAATGGTTAACCTAAATTCATGTGTTATTTTCATTTTACTTCCCCAATTACATTTTGCAAAACGAACGAGAAAAATAAAAAAAAAATATTGAAGGCGTGAAAATTCAATCGATCTTTCAAATACACAAATTAAAAAAGAAAATTGAAACGAATAAATAAAACTTGTATGGAACAGGAAAAACCATTTAATATATTATAAAAGATGGGATACATAAACCACCAATGCCGCCACCACCGCCGCCGCCGCCACCGTCAATATAATATTATTTTGTAAATAAAACATGACAACAACAACAACACAAGCATAAAATATAAAAATTGAAGTATAAGAAACTGAAAATAAAATTTACATTTTTATGTAACATTTAATCATATCAAAACTCATCCATTATGTACATACATACATATACCATATACGAGGAGTACATACCAACAAATAAAATGTTTTATGTTTTTATTACAACATGATGATGATACATAAATTAAATTAATTAAATTCAATTGGGGAGATGTTTATTTGCTTATCATTTGATATTGACTTTTTTTTGTTCCTTATAAGAGACACCTGGGGTATTATACAGTCGTTATATCATATTACATTATTTGGTGTTATTTACAAGTTATTTTCTCGTTTTATTTTTTTGTTGCTAATGAATGAGCTGAAAATTCTTGGAAAAATAATTGTCAATGTCATTCGTGTCTCTTCTTCCATCCTCGCTCGAACTACGTACATATATACATATAATATCGAGATGAATAATGTTTAATATAATTTTATTATACGCATAAATTTAATTACACATGGCGTATATACCATATTTTTTATGTTGGTAATTAGTCAAATTTATGATCAGTCTTATACATAATATTTTATGATTGGCTACTTGAGCATAAAAGTGATGAATCAAATGTGCTGAGTAATTAATATACACGTGTAGGTATAGGTGTAACATATATGTGGCCTTAAACAATTTTTATTTTTTTTTTTCTTATTGGCAATTAAATATGTTATGATTTTATCAAATGGTGACCTAACATATTTAATTTAGTATACACTTTACTAAATAGAAAAAAAAACAGATCTAATTAATCGCTTAGGGCTAAAAATGGTTAGGTCAAAAATATATCCGAAACATCATTTTTGTTTTAATGGAGCACGTTCGGTTTTATCTGATCGAAATTAAATTTTATGTTACGTATTCATAATTTTAATTAGAAATTGTAATTAAGTTTTATTAAAGTACAATTTATGAAATACTGTAAACTACCCTGTAAAATGTTGTATGCGGTTTCTTTTAAAGGCAGTATAAGGATTAATTTCAATGTATCTGAAAAACCTATAAATTTGGAACATTTCTATTGCGTACCTACCTACTAATTTTTTTCAGCTTAAAAATTAAAAAAATTAACTGTTAGAAATAGACACCATTTTGTGTTTTGAAAATATTTTTGAAGCTAATGCAAATACAGAGCAATTATGCACAAGTTTGAAGAGATTCTCTGCAAATATATAGACAACCCTATAAATTACTAAAGAAACGGCAAATACAATATTTTCATTTTTTGGCAATTACTTCGATTGCCAGAGTTTTTCCGACTTGTATTTTGCAACCACAACGAAAATCTTTCAACTGGCGAGAAATTGATTTATCTAATAAGCATATTTTTAGACAAAGTTCAAGATAGTATAGACTTAAATTACAAAGAGGAATTGGAAAAACTGAAAGCTCGGTGTGATAACAAGTAACTCGGCCCATATTTTGGTTTCGATTATTCCGGAATTGGAAATACTAATTCCGGAATTAATGATTTTCTATTTTTCCCACTAATTTAAGTATTTTAACATAAATTTTATGTTTTCGTTATCTTTATGTTTTCGCCTTATATAAATATTGTCAAGATTTTATTGTTATAATTTTCGACGCCATAAACTGTATGTTATTTTTTTCAATGACGAATTACAAGTGAAGAAAAAAATGTTTTTTTATTTCGTTTTAAGTTTTATTATTTTTTTATGTCATATTCGTTGTTGTGTTGGCACACCTGACATAATGGTGAATTCTTTTGATTTTGAACGTGTTCGAGAGTACGAACTAGCATTAACATTGTGGTGGCAAGTGAATGTATAAATTATTGAATAAATGAATGGAAATATATATGAGTAAATAAGTGAACCGCTACAGGACTCTCCCGCAAGTGATTATTCCCTTTTCTAGTGAATGATTGTATGATAGGGGGCAATGCGGACCGTTTTGTATGTTCGAGAACTTGATGTTTGATCAGGCGAACAGAGGAATGCCGGCTTGAGTCGATCGATTGAAATGTTATGGTTTTTATCATTAATCGATATGACGAAAAGTTGTCGTGGCCGCCGTATAATTTGGTACGGCCCTTCGTAGGGAGGGGATAATCCCGTGCGAACCTTGTCTGTTCTAATGAGTACAAAATCACAGTTTTTAAGATATTTTGGAGCAAAAATATCGTCTTGCATTGATTGAGGAGTGGGTTTGAGTACAAGGTTTAGCAAGAAGTGAAAATTCCACAGACCACTACTTTCTTGTAAAGACCATTTTATTGTAAAACAACTTAATATATTGGGTGTGTGAATTAATTTTTAGACTTTTTTTATAAAAAAGAAATGCTTTATAAAAGATAATGATACAGTATATTTAATCCAATATATTCGCCATCGTTAGCTATGACTTCCTGCCACCTCCTGCCACCTCCTGGGAAGTTTGTGGATTCCTCGTTTGAAGAAGCCTTCAACTTACCCGGCTATCCAGCCATCGATCCAATTTCGCACTTTTCCGGCGTTTCGAAAGCGTACGTCAGCCAGGCCAATTTGCATTGATCGAAACAAATGGTAGTCGGAAGGTGCAAGGTCTGAAGAATACGCAGGTTGCTCAAGCCGATCCCAACCGAGTTGCTCTACCTTGTTTTGAGCGGTTTTTGCACGATGTGGTCTGGCATTGTCATCATGAAACAAAACTTTATAGCTTTTGTTCGCTATTGCTGGCCATTTTTCGCCTAATGCTCGTGCCAAATTGTCCAGTTGGCGTCGGTAGCGATCACTTCTAATCGTTTCATTTGGATTTAACAGCTTATAATACACCACACCTTTCTGGTCCCACCAACTACTCAGCATAACCTTATCGAAATGAATATCTCGTTTTGCCTGCGATGGTCCTGTTTGGCCTGGATCGACGTAAGCTGCTTTACGTTTGGGGTTGTCGTAATAGACCCAATTTTCATCGCCAGTAACAATTCGATGCAAAACACTATGTTTTTTGTACTCAGCAAGATTTTTTTTGCATGCTTCAATTCGTGCTCTCAATTGATTTTCGGACAGTTGATGTGGGACCCATCTTCCTAGCTTTCGAATCTTTCCCATTGCATGCAAACGATGAGAAATGGTTGATCGGTCAATGTTTAACTGCATTGCAAGTTCTTTTTGCGTTTGACATGCATTTTCATCCAATAATGTTTGTAATTCGGCATCTTCAAACTTTTTTGGCTGACCTGACCGCTCTTGGTCTGTCAAGTCAAAATCACCACTTTGGAATCGATGAAACCAATTGAAACAGCTTGCTCTCGATAGACCTTGATTACCATAACTATCAGAAAGCAATCGGTGAGCTTCAGCGGCAGTTTTCTTGGAATCAAAAAAGAAAACAAGAACCCCCTCGAAAAAACCACTTATAACGATCCATTTTAAATCGATTACAAAAAAAAACCGTAATAAGAAAAATAACACTTTCGGCTCTGAATTACTTGTCAAACTCACGTAGCGACATCTAAATGTCGAGTCTAAGAATTAATTCACACACCCAATATTTGGCCCATTATTAAAAGGCGTTGTAGACAATTCGGTGTCTTTCGATACTTTGCTGAAGAGATTTTCCCTGGAATAAGTATGCCATAAATACGTCCAAGCGCCTAGGTAGATCCTCAGTAGCACATTTCCAAAATATTAAAAATTCAGATACTACAGATGCTTTTCGTGAATGCTGTACTATTTCAGGAACCGAAAAAGTCGCAATGTTGGAAAGATATGATAACGCTACAGATTTTGAAGAGAGGTCGGATGATTTTAAAACATTACACAAGATTTATACGATCTATGGCCGCAAGATTTATGGCCGCAGACACCATTAAGAAAGAGTTCAAAAGTTCAAAAAGACAATGAGAGTTTTGTCATTACCAAGTCATTATGGATAAAAGATGAAGAAACGCGAAAGAAGAAAAAAGAAAAATCGAATATCTCAAAGCCGAAAGGAACGCTGAAATAATTAAGAAGAAAGCATTTAAAGAAAAGGGAAAAATAACAAAAAAAAATCCGAAGGTAATACCAAGGGCCAAACAAAAAACCCAAAATAAAATTCCAAAACTTTTGCCAATAACAAAAAGGACACAAGAACCAACATCGCATACAATAACATCCGGTGCGTTAGCGTTATTACAATGTTGTTCACCAACAAGAAGTATAGCGGAAATTCAAGAAGAATACAGTCCACCACCTCACGTGCGAAAAATTGTTTCGCCCGAAAAAAAATTTGGATCGACTCGGAACCAATTCCATATGTCATGAGAAAATCTATTATGAATGCAAAAAATCTATGTCGAGGGGATATGAGCTCCGCAGCCTGTGGCATCAGGTGTTCAAACTGTACAAGGGAATACTACATTAAATACTTGAAGGAATTAAAATGCATGTATCTTCCGAAATGCAATTCGCATGTTTATTTAGCTATGGAAAATTCAGAAAGAGATTGAAGAAGCTAGTTAGCTATGTAGCTAGCTATAGCTATGATTTGAACTGATTGTATTATTTTATTTTTATGTTTAAATGAATTTTTATGTACCTAAGTATACACTACACTGAGTATAATAGTATATGTGTTTGCGCCGCTGAATGAGACTACGACGCAGCTAGAAGGTAGAACCCTATTGAGCTAAGATCAAGTGAAATATTGCCGAAGATAACCATTCAGCAATTTGATGGTGAATACAAAAACTGGCCAGCATTCGAGGATCCTTATAGATATTCGATTCATGAAAATAAATCTTTGTTTGATGTCAACAAGTTGAAGTTACTTAAAGGACTGTTGAGTGAAGGCCCGGCGATTTTTATCAAAAATTTAACTGAAACTGATGCAAATTATATAGAGGCTTGGATCAAATTAAAAGCCAGATTCGACAAAAAAAAGAAAAAATTTTGACTTCTCACATTGCCGTATTTCTTGATCAACCGCCAGCCATGAGTGGAAAAGCATCGGATATCGCAGTCTGTGTGATAAGGTTGATGAAATCGTGATTGGGATTCGGACAATGGGGAAAGAAGCTGAATATACAGATGCATGGTTAATCCAAATTCTGTTACGTAAATTGGACAGTGAAACGAAGCAGTTCTGGATAAGATAAATCGTCAACCAGGATTTTCCTTCACTTTCAGAATTTTTTAAGTTCATAAACAATAGGTGTGATGGACTTGATGATGGAGCTGAAGAAATAAGATCAAACGAGCAAACAACATCAAGGCAGTTTCAAAACTCATGAGGAAATCTTTTGTTTCGGTCATCAATTGAGTCATCTTTTGTTTCGGTGTCTGAAGTTTCGCGGTTATAGTATCAAACTTCATCGGAAATTGGGTAACCAAACTGGAGCTTGTTATAATTGTCTTCGAATCGATCATCAAATAGAACAATGTTCAGATGTAACTAATTGTCGAATATGTAATAAACGTCACCACACTCTGTTACATGAGTATGAGGCTCACAACAGCAGCAATGAATTTTATCGTCAACAACATTCCATAGAGCCTAATTCATTAGGTCAGATACCGTTCCTAAGTTAGACAGTACCACGACAAAACTGCGTGTGGTTTTTGACGGATCATGCAAATCGTCAACAGATCTCTCGCTTAACGATGTTCTTTTAGCAGGACCGATACTATACAAAACGACGTAATTACGATTATAACCCGTTTCCGACAACACTCAACGGTCTTTTCTGCAGATGTCGAGAAAATGTATCGACAGATATTAGTGTCGCCACCTGATACAGATCTTAAAAGAATAATATTGAGAGACAATGTCAATGAATCTATGAAAACCTATCGCTTCAAAACCGTCACCTATGGAACGACAATCATGTGCTCCATTTTTGGCTATCCGAACTTCAAAAAATCGCAGAAGACAACGAAGGTGTGGTTGCGACAACCCCAGTATCGCAAAGAAGTATGTTGAGATGGTCTGTCAGGTTTTGGAGGGAGCATGGTTCTGCTTAAGGAAATGGAAGTCCAATTCATCAGAGTTATTGACAAAAATTCCTAACGCATTAAAGAAGCCTTCAATGTTGACGTTTGACGATGTAAATGCAACAATAAAAAATCTTGGTATCCAAAAGAAGCCTGTCCGAGACGTGTTTTCATTTGTTATCAACATATCAACCATAAAAGCACGTTGAAAACGGGACTTTCTTTCAGAAATTTCCAAAATTCCCATTAGATTGGGTATCTCATCAACGATTTCAATGAAAATATTATTCCAATTGCTGTGGCTACGTAAGGTTGGATGGGATGATGAACTGCCAATCGATATAAGTAACGAATGGGATGCCATAAAATTGAATTTAACAGTTTACCTTCGGTTCGGAGATGTAGAAGGCAACGTCAAGACAACACTTATCATTGCCAAAACGCGTGTTTCATCCATTAAGCAAATCTCAATTCATAGATTGGAATTGTGTGGAGCCTGTATATTAACCAAACTCGTGAAATTCATAATAAGAACTTTCTAAAACCCTGGTCCTTCGAGCCGGAACAAGAAAATCGCCAGGATTTATCGAACTTCGCAAGGCCGAGACATTTTTTATCAAATAAGTTCAGAGAAAAACTTTCACTAGAGAGATATATCCTCTCTCAAAAATGGTACACAGTTAGATCGCAAAAGCCAATTATTATCATTAACCCCGTTTCTCAATAAAGATGAGATGTTGAGGTAGGGAGGTCATTTGGAAAAACTTGTTTGCGAAGTAGATATGAAGCATCCAATTCTTCTCAAGAATCATCGACTTACTGAAATGATTGTATATGAAACGCACATGGTGAACCTTTATCCTGGTCCATCTTTACTTTCCAGTCTCCTAAAACAAAAATATTGGACTATTAATAGCCGCAATGTTATTCGGCATTTTACTCAGAAATCCTTTAAATGTTTCCGGTGCTAGCAACAAGTCACGACACAGCTCATGGGAGATCTACCGAAACAACGGCTATATGCTGCACGCCCTTACACTATGACTGGAGTAGATTATGCTGGACTGATTAGTTTGAAATCAAAGATTGGAAGAGGTAGAGCTCCTGTCACCAAAGGCCATATTGGACTGTTTATATGTTTTACCACAGATGCTTTCATTGTGGGGCTGAGATGTTTCGTGAGTCACCGTGGAATTCCAGCAGAAATTGTTAGTGATAATGGCACAAATTTCATAGGAGCTGAACGAGAACTTCAGCAACTATTCGACTCAGTACAAAAGTGTGGAAACAATAAATTAATTTTCGATTTTTTTTTTTCGCAGAATATGATTAAATTTTCATTTAATCCAGCAAGTGCACCATATTTTGGAGGACTGTGGGAATCAAACAATAAATCCATCAAATATCGCTTGAAGAGGGTTACTACAGATGCCACACTTACGTTCGAGAAATGCACCACCCTACTATATCAAATCAAAGTGAATAATCTCAAACAGGTGGGTGTTATCGATATATTTACAGTATTTTCGTTGTAGTTTGGGACATAGACATTCATACTAGATTTCTCATTTCATAGTAACTAAAGAGAAAAAACAAAAACTTCTGATAATTCCAATGTATCGTTGTGTTGTGTATTTTATAAGGCAATGATTTTAGAATGCGTTGCAAATATAATACGTATATGCAATACACCGATAATATTTGAATGGAAAATTTTTGTTTTTATTTTCTATTTTTAGTCAAATGAGAGATCTATTATGATTGTCTATGGTTTGGGAGGCCACATCGATTTATATCAAAATCATGACGCATCACATTTTTTTGGTTACTCCGAAAATGTTCGTGATTTCCAGTTGTGGGCACTTAAATGTAACCGGTTGTAGGCACGCTCCTTTTTTCATTTAAAGCGTCGCCTCCCATCCCCCCAAAGAAGAGTAAAAAAGAAGGAACTCGTCGGCCAAATGCTTTAACATAAAAGAATTCTCCATCATCTGATGATGATATCGACTTTGCAATATCTGTTTGAAGCTTCTGCCATCGAAGTTTACTGAAGTTGAATAATTTTTTAAAAAGCTTTTTTTTTGTTAAGTCTGCCACTGAAGCCTTTAAAATTAATAAACCGAGAAATTCTTTCAAATTAGGTGCATTTTCCTTAAACTATTCCCATTTTCAGCGAATTTTCACACTGCTAATTTCGACAAATACGCAAACTACATTTTGCCGAAGACTCCGTACGAGTTCACTTTCGAAGAATCCGTGAACAATTTAAAGAAATTTTTTGGACCACAAAAGTCTCTCTTTCGAACGAGATTCGAATGCTTCCTAATGGAAAAGACTACAACAGAAGATTTTTCGTCATATGCTGCTAGGATAAATAAACAGTGTGAATAGTCGCAACTGTCCAAACTGACATTGGAACAGTTCAAATGTTTATTTTTTATATCTGGCTTGCGCTTATCCCGTAATTCCGACATTTGCACAAGATTGTTATTAAAAGTTGAAACAGATGACAACGTTACATTGTCGGCCGTTGCAGATGATTGCCAGATGGTTATCAATTTAAAAAAGGACACCGTCATGATCGAGAAACCCAATTCACCCTCGGTTAATGCAATTACGCAATCACAGTCCACATCAAAGACATCATCTGGTCCGTCAAATCATCAGAAGTCCAACAATAAAGCGCACCACAACCAACAAAAGGGTTCTTCACAGAAAGCACAACCGCATTCATCAAATAAACCAAGAAATCCATGCTGGCAGTGCGGTGGAATGCATTACTCAGCTGACTGTCCGTTCAAAAATCACAAATATCAGCGGTGCGGCAAAACCGGTCACAAGGAAGGTTATAAAAACTGTTCGGCTCAACATCATACATCAAAAGAGCAGATAAGTTCTTCTAACGGCAATAAACGATTCTCGAAAGAAATTTTTTCCATAAACAGCATTAACGTGGGTGCCAAACGCAAATTCGTATACGTCAGCATGAATGAAGCTTCTATAAAACTGCAAATAGACACTGCTTCAGACATCACGATTGTTTCGCAGGATACATGGAGTAGCATAGGTGAACCTGTTTTATCTGCAACTGAACATACAGCCCACACAACCTCAGGTCAACCAATGGAACTTTTAGGTCAATTCCGCTGTGAGATGACATTCCAAAATGATGTTAAAATAGGAGATTGCTACGTATCAAATTGCCCTAGTTTAAACATCTTTGGTATAGACTGGATTGAAAAGTACAACTTGTGGGACATACTAATCAACAGTATATGTTTGCAAGTTCAGTCAACCACTTCCAGCATTGACGAACTTAAGTTACAATTTACGGGTGTGTTCAGCGATACATTGGGATGTTGCAAGAAAACTCAAATTATTCTGCACAGAAAACCCAATTCCATTCCAGTGTTTAAGGCGAAGCGACCAGTTGCTTTTTCTGCTTTAGCAAAGATTGACGATAAATTACATCGACTGCAAGAGTTAGGAATCATAACTCAAGTCGATTTTTCCGAATGTGCAGCACCCATTGTTGTCGTGAAGAAAAGTAGCGGCGGTATAAGGATATGCGCAGATTATTCAACGGGGTTGAGCGATGCCTTAGAACCGCGCAATTTTCCTCTACCATTACCTGAGGACATTTTCGCAAAAATTTCCAATGGCGTCATGTTCAGTCAATTGCATTTATCCGACGCATTTTTGCAAATCGAAGTAGCTCCGGTGAGAACTCCTCACAATCAACACACATAGAGGATTATTTCGTTATAATCGGTTATCACCCGGTATTAAATCAGCTCCAGGTGGTTTTCAACAAATAATGAGTACTATGGCCGATAACATTGATGGGACAGCAGCATATCTGGACGATATCATCGTTTCAGGAAAACCTATTGTCGAACATAAGCGGAACTTGTATAAGGTTTTAGAACGGATACAAGAGTTCGGATTCCATCTCAAAATCGAGAAAAGCAGTTTTTACATGACGTCAATAAAATACCTAGGACACATCATAGATAAAAACGGGCTGCGACTCTACAATCATACTTAGGCGCCATCAATTACTACGGAAAATTCATAAAGTATATGCATGAGTTACGGAAACCATTGGATGTATTACTTGTCCAAGGCACTTCATTCAATTGGAGTCAAGAATGCCAAAACTAATTCGACTCATTCAAAGATATCCTTAAATCAGATTTAATGCTCACACATTACAATCCCAAATTGGATATAATCCAATGATGTAATACTGCCATCGGCGCATGTATTCTTCACAAATTTCCGGACGGAACAATGAAAGCCGTCAGTCACGCTTCACGCACACTCACGAAGGCTGAGAAGAATTATAGCCAAACAGAGAAGGAGGCATTGGGGTTAATCTTTGCAGTAACTAGGTTCCATCGCATGATTTTTGGTCGGCATTTCACGTTGCAGACTGACCATAAACCATTACTTGCAATTTTTGGTTCCTAAATAGGAATACCGGTATACACAGCCAACCGATTGCAGAGATGGGCATTGACCTTGTTGCTGTACGATTTCGATATCAATTATATCCCTGCTACTAAATTTGGACATGCGGATATACTACCACGATTAATCGATTCACACGACAAGCCAGACTAAGACTACATTATTGCATCCATTCAAATGGAAGAAGAGGTAAACCATACTCTCGCCGAGTCCATTGCAAAGGTACCATTGACATTTCCGATGATTCAACGCGAAATTGCAAAATGTAGAACTCTACAGGAAGTTATAAAATTTGTTCAGCACGGATGGCCCAATACTGTGAAAGAAATCAACAGTGATAAGGTTAGAGCATTTTATGCAAGACAACATAATCTGTCAGTCGTGAACAATTGTATCATGTTCGGTGAAAGAATTGTTGCACCTCAAATTTATCACAAAAAAATTTTACGTCAGCTTCATCAGAGTCATCAAGCCACATATACTGGCCAAACATTGATAGTGACATCAAAAAACTTGTTTCAGACTGTAGTGCATGTATGAGTGTGGCAAAATCACCAATCAAGTCAGAACTTGAATCATGGCCGATTCCAGAAGGTCCATGGCAACGCCTGCATATAGGTTATGATGGACCATATGAAGATCAATATTTCCTGGTTATTGTCGACGCATACTCTAAATGGCCAGAGGTCTACCGGACAAAGTCAACAACTGCTTCCAGTACGGTCGACTTGATTAACAAGTCATGCGCCCAATTTGGATTTCCAAAAATCATTGTATCTGATAATGGCACACAGTTTGTTTCACTGAGAAGAACATTGGGAAAGTCTACGGAGGGAGAAAAGCTAGAAGTCGCATTACAAAGGTTCCTTCAGAGCTACCGGGCAACAGCAAACCGTTGCGCACCAGAAGGTAAGTCCCCAGCTGAAGTCATGCTCGGGACGAAGATGAGGATACATATGGACTTAATGAGACAGCAGTCAGTCACATCACCACCTCCATTGGATTCAACACAATCACGAAGCTTTGATTCCAGAGACTAGATATACGCTAAGGTATATCGCCGTAATCATTACTATTGGTGTCCTGGAGAGGTCATCGAGCGCATTGGTAAAGTAATGTATAAGGTTCTTCTAAACGATAAGCGGGTGCATCGGGCACATATAAACCAGCTCAAACCGCGAACGTCAGAACAAAAGGAATCATCATAGGATATACTAATCGATGCTTTTAGTTTCAAACCAGCATCAAGTCCAGATATTGGAAGTTCCTTAGCACACGAAACAGCTAATAATACAATGTCTGAAATAAATCCTGATACTGCCGAATCAGAGAAATCATCAACAACCACAACTGCACCAGACCGAGAACCAAGTTACAATGAAGTCAGTCCGGTCCAATCAACTAATAATGCCGCCAGAGATCCGAGGAAACGAATAGTCTCTTGTCACTCTACTAAAAAGGGAGGTGTTGGCATCCCCTGCAATACAAACGAATGCAACTTCACACGAATAAAAATTAGATTCATTCTCAGAGAGCATTGTTCTTGGAATTCAGTCTTGTTTAACTTTTGTATTTTAAATATAAATATAAAATCAATAATATTATATGTTGTGTATCATTCCTATCATTTACCCACCTCGAAAACACAACAGTTGCTAATTAATTTTTCTGATATAAATAAATAAATAAAAATTAATAACTTGAATCTGCGCCATAATATTATAAATATTTAATAACAAAAAATCCTTTTGTAAAGTACCTTACGAATGTTGTAAAGTAGTCAAATTAAAATTTGTTCTTATTCTTCATGTTGGTATAGCAATCATAAAAATATCCAAAAAAAATAAGAAACATTTGTAAATATTATTTCTATAAACCCTTTTCGATACAGAATTAGAAAATTTATGAATCCCTCTTAATTAATAAGGGCATCCATCAAACACACAAAAGAAAAGGTACATAAACATTTAATTTTCTAATTACCCGATTAAATTGATCTTTGTGATAAATTCATCAAAAAAAAAAAAATAAATAATTAGATCGTTCTATCATTAAAAAGGTTCTTGTGCAAACAAAGCACAAATTACAAAATATTCCTTTTTCCTCATTAGTGTAATGTACCGCCTTCCTATATATCCATCCCATCAAATTTATTTTATATTGTTTATACAGTATGTAATATAGGTATGTATCAGATGACACTGTAAATAAATTACATACAAATATACGTACAGGGAGACAAGATCTTTAATATTATATTTCAAGTTTAATTTAAAATTTAATTTAAAATACTGACAAAAAGCTATCCTCATTCTATTATAAAATACTGATGCTGTTTATTTGCGTTCGTTTTCTTTGTATACATTATACGGTATTTGTTTGTCAACACACAAAAACAAATTGGGAATATAAAAAGCTCCAAGTTTGTACTCCTGCTTATTCTATTTATTTGCACAAAACTTTTTCGTTTTTCTTTTTCATCGCTCAAGGATACATTTTTGGTGACAGTTTGAAAAATTATACTGAACTTTTTGTAGAAGTTCGTCGTATATTTGCAGTATATTGGTTTCATTTGAAGTTTCTCATCACCGGAAGATACATAACAAAATAAATAGATAAAAACAAAATTTTAAATGAAGGGAAACTATTACATTGTGTGTATACGATAAGCCTATAAATAAATCGTTTTAGTTTGATTGAGTTATCTATTGACTCAGCACAAAAATAAAAAAATAAAAAAAAACAAGGAAACGATCGGAAATATTCCACAAGAATAAAAATACTTAGAGCATCAATACTTCTACTGTGTAATGTGTACGTGCTTCGAATTCTAACAACTATCCTCAACGAATTTGTAATGTAACCTCGGAAAAATTTTCTGCAATTTTGATTTTATATATAGTTTACCAATTTTCATCTCATTCTTTTTTATTTTGTTGAAAAATAAAAATAAAATAAAAAAATATTGATTACCCCCCGGCTAAAAAAGACTATCACCAACTGTATCAATATACTATATGTATAGAGTAGGTACATTGATATTTTTATTATCGCTAAGAGCAACATAAAATTGATACGAAATAATTAAATTAATATTTACCTGGCGCTTCTGGTTTCGATTTACATACTTACTCGTATATATAATACGATTGATGAATACGATTTGATTCGATGTTTTGAATGCATATCGTGGGGAAGAAAGGTTAATGAAATTTATGTTTTTAATGAAAACCCGATTTTTTTAATTTTCATCACAATTTTTTTTTTTACTTAATATTAATTAATCAAAAACGCATATAAATTCGATGGACATGCTTTTAAAAATCAATTACAAATGTGTCAATCTCACAAAATTTATAAAATATCCCAAAAACATAATTGATACCAACGCAATCAAGCGAATAAATAATTTTTAATGTAATGAAAATGTGTGGATGGGTTTTGGGTATTGCGTGTAACTATGTAAATGACCTTTTCTTTGTGTTAGTGTATTATTTGGTGAGCTTAACGAATAATTTAAATTCATTCTTCTCATCACCGTTCATTTATGTAAAGACTACCAGTGAAATATGAAATTAAATTATTTAGATTTTCTTGATGGAATATTCCGAAATGTATACAAGGGTTCAAACAGACATAATATCATTTTTTTTTTTTTAAGAAACGCAAAGTAATTAAAAACCCCGCTAGAGGCACTAGATTCGCTGTGAGCCCAAACCAGTTTGTATAATTAAATTTTAATTATGTTGTCAAAATAATACTAAAGAGGCTGCTAATGGATTCTTTTTTTTACTGTCAATACGCTACGAGTACATAAGATTAAGTATTTTGATTCGTAATTACCAAGTACAATTTTAAATTACACATTGTGTAGCTACATTGAATATTCACTGTGTGAGAGAAATTTGAGTCGGAAATCATCTAGATACATTGGAATTTTACCTTAAAATGTTTCCAAACTTTACAAAACTACGAAAATAAATATTTGCAAATTGATAAAGTGGACGACCCGGGATAGAAAATACAGTTTTTTCTCTCGAACTTGAAAGGCATCAAAAGGCATCCTTTAAATCCAAGCTAGAGATGAATTTGGTTTTATTTAACCTATACTCAGCTGACTCTCTATCAAAGGCAGAGAGTAGGCGTCCTTTTTGGTAACAGCGTTTAGTCTGTATACATTTATTTCTCAACAGCCGCGGACACCGCCAAAAAAGGTTGTTTAATGGCTGGAGCGTCATTGGTATCGATCGTATATTGGATTAAATGAGCTCGACCTAGACAGCTTTTCTAAAAATTTGGATTATAATCGATTACTGCTTTTAATCTTTGTAACAAACGCTGTACAATTAATATGTTTAATTTTAAAAAGTTTTGTTAACTGTTTAAATACTTGTGACATGAAATTTGATCCTTGATCGGTTACAATAACTTCCGGTAGGCCGTATTGACAAATAAATTTTTCAGCAAATGTTTTTGCTACGGACTCGGCTTCTTGATTTGGTAATGGGTTTGCCTGTGGAAACTTTGTCAAATCGTCCTGGATTGTAAGGATATAACGATTTTGACTATGTGAAGGAGGATTAATTGGACCAACAATATCTAGGAAAACACGTTCGAATGGAATTTTCGCAGTATTAGTTATTTTCATTGGTATCTTCATATTTCTTGAATACTTATTTCGTTGACACAATTCACAATTTTTGATAATTTTTTTACTTTATTAATCATATTTGGAAATTTATAATAGTATTTCAAACGATTCAACGTTCTACAAATACCTTGATGTACGCCGATTGGAGAAATATGAAAATCTTTTAGTATCTGCGTAATTTGTTCTTCATCATGCAGTTCGATTATTTTTGATTTGTTGTGCGAGTTCTTTGGTAGAATGGTTTCCGTATCTAAAATTAGTACATCTAAGTTCTTCTCATTTTCAGTTAAATCAGGTTCGTTCTGTACATTTGAATTAACTGGATTTTGTAAAGTCGAAATTTGGAAATTGTTTGAATTATCGGTTGAGTGTTGTTGTAAGTATTTTGACCTAGACCTTGTAACGACATTGATTGGGTAGCAATTCGGATAGATTAGGTAATTCGATACGAGATAAAGCATCTGCTCCAGTATTTAGTTTACCCGGTTTGTACTTTACTGTAAAATCGAAATCCTCTATTTCTAATCTCCATCTTAATAAAATTGAACTTGGCTCAGGTGTCGTATATAAATATGTAAGAGGTTTATGATCGCATTGTATTAACAATTTTCTGCCGTAAATATAAGGACGAAATCGACGTACTGACCATATTATAGCGAGGAGTTCTTTCTTTCCTGTTTCGTAATTACGTTCAGCATTATTCAAGGTTCTACTAGCGTAAGCTAGTTCCTTTGAATTTTTAATCTGCGACAAAATTGCACCTATGGCTTTTTATGATGCATCCGACGTTACTATAAAGGGACGCTAAAGTCAGGGTATTGAAGAATAGGTGGGTTACATAATTTTACATTTAATTTTTCAAATGCTTCTTCGGTATGTGCATTCCAAACGAATTTGGCATTTTTTCGTTTCATTGAAGTTAATGGTTCAGCGATTCGAGCGTAATTGTGTATGAATTGTCGGTAATAGCCTGACAATCCTAAAAATGTTGCGACTTCCTTTATGTTTTTGGGTTTTGTATAATTCAATACAGAATCAACTAATTTTGGATCTGGTTTCGTACCTTCGCGACTAATAATGTAGCGCAAGTATTTTACTTCGGTACGCAGAAAATTACACTTTCCTGGTTGAAGTTTTAATCCAAATTTTCGAAAACACTCGAATACACTTTGAAGTCGGCCGTTATGTTCATTTAAATTGGCTCCATACACGACAATATCGTTAATTCCGTTTAAACCAGTTAATACATGGTTGATAAATCGCTGAAATGTTGCCGGCGCGCCTTTTAATCCGAACGGCAGTCGTAAATAATGATGATATCCATACGTTGTTGAGAAAGCTGTTTTTTCCTTATATTTTGAATCCATATTGATTTGGTGGTATCGCTGGGCTAAATCTAATGTTGAAAAGTAACAAGCATTTGCCTTTAATGAAATCTTTGCATTCACCAAAGCTAACGCGTTTCTAAATTATTATTTGTGATGCCTTGAATCAAAATTCTTACATTAGGATAAACCCAAATATCTTTCCTAATAGCACGTTTTTTTATTAAATTAATTTCTGGACCAGTATCTATCATAAATAAATGGTCAATATTACTATCTTGCACTAAAATATCTATATTAGGTTTTACGTATTTAAGTTTCACATCATTGACACTAAAATATATATTGAATACTTTCGATGAGTTGATATTGAATTTTTGTTTGGCCCACTGGAACACATGTTTACGGAATTAAATTTTGAATCCGAACAGTTGTGTTCTGTTCCTGATCGAATTTCTGCTCGTTTCCCTAGCTACTTGGTTTGTTATCTGTAATTCTAGACGTGTAAATAGCTGATTTAATTCCCTGCATTTTATTATTGTTATTGAATTCTATTTTTCGACAATTTTCGATTACATGGCCGCTATTACGACAGTATCTACAAAATAATTTAACATTTGATGAATCGGACCGTGTACTATTGAATTGCGAATTAGGATAAAATGATTCATGGAATCGTTCACGTTGGAATTTTTCCGAATTGTATAATTTATTTGAAACTGTGCCTGGCTTTACAGCTGCTTCTAAACTATTAGCAAAATTTCTAGATTTGTAAGAAGATTTATTTTTCTGTAGGAAGCACTGCGAAGTTTGGTGATTATTTCTATGACAATTCTGACAATATATTCTATTATTCAAGTTTGGTAGTAGTTTTTGCGAAATTTTTTCATCATTAACTTGAGCTATTGCATCAGATAATGATTCAAAAGCATGGGCTTTGACGATAGTTTTCATTGATTCCGTTAAACCATTGATAAATGAATTAAGTGCTAAATCTTCATTGATTTGTTGCACTATTTCTGCTGATGCTGATCCTTGCTTCTCTATACAAATTTCGTTTAATTCGTACATTAAACTTTCAATTTTATTTGCAAATGACTGCACTTTTTCTCTCTTGCCCTGACTTAACTGAATTATTTCGGTAGAAACTGTACCCATTGAACGTTTTTTACAAAATTGTGATTCTAAGATTTTCTTTAAAGCCTTCCAGTATTTAATTTCTTTGTATCTTACTACATTAAATGCTTGAGTGTCCAGTTTTAATTTAATGAACTGCATAAACTTTTCTTTATCATCATTGATGCTTAATGAACCCCATACTAAATCGCCAGCTAATGAAAATTTAGGAAATTCTTGTGATTTACCAGAGAAGGTTGGAATTAACTTCAATTGTTTCTCTATTGAAGACATATTATTTATATTACTATCGCTTTCAGAATTCGAAACAATTTCAACAATTTTTGATTTTGATTCAACACTCACGATCGATACTCCAGGTGAATCGCCAGAATTTAAATCGTTATTGGTTTCCAACTTGATATTACTTGAGCTACCGTCAACCGTATTATTGTTATTATTTAATTATAAATGAGTAGTTAAATTACCTATTATGCACTAATAATTCATTGGAATTTTGTACATGATCTGAGTTTTTCCCTTGTCGCTTTGTATTGTTATTACCTTTACCCATTAATTAAAAAAAAAAACGATTTTAGCCTCGAATGAATTTCAGAATTTGAAATTGATAACACATTATAAAATTATCATTAAATTGTAGTGACGAAAAAAAAAACAAACACGGAAGCCTTATTTGCCTTAATTGTCTTTCGAATTCAAACGACCAACCATTTAAAAAAAAAAAAATTTTATGTTTTGTATTGTTGTAAAAAAAAATTAAGTGCTGTATAAATAAATAAAGCAACTAATACACTCACGAATATTTTGACATTTTTTTTTCAAATAATTTCAAAACTAAAATATTTTTATTTAATATAAAATTAGAATATATATGTTACTTAAATTATATCACCTCATATAGTTGAACGAGTAATCTGATTCGTTGAAAATAGAAAAATAATTTTCCTTTTGATTTTAGAGATGGTCACCGCCTTTGTACATCATTTTCTGGCTGAATTTAAATTGCTGACATATGTTTATACATGACCTTGCTATTATTTTACACAAACCATACAAATATGGTTATACAGGATACGTGTAAAAAAAACTGCTACGTCTTCCCCCGAAAATAAAGCCTAGGCATTATAAGTGAATAGTACGCCTACGGGGCGTTCTATTCGTTTACAACGCCTGTGCGTTCTATTACGGTCATAATAAATACAATTTAATCTTATGGGGGTTATAAGCGAATAACTTGTGTGTTGGACGCGTAAAAAAAAATGAACACCACGTTTATTTTATTTTTTAGAATTTTTATTTTTAACAAAAGATTTTATTCGTTTACAAAATTCACTATAAATTTTAGGAAAAGAAATATTTCCAAACACTGGTAAACGAAGCAAAACAATTAAAATTAATGGGAAAAATTAAATTAAATTTTTATTGAAAATTGTTCGCGCACGATATAAAAACTTATTAATTTTCTCCAACAATGGCGAGTCGTGTGATCACGTTGAAAAATACTCCGGTCCAATAATTATATATATATCTGTCTCTTTTTCGACGAAAGGAAATTATTTCATTTTTGTTTTCTTTTGGTGTTGACATACGAACAATCGTATGTCAAATCGTCGTTGTCGTGACAAGAACGAGATGGAGTTAAACAAAACAATAGTAAATCAAAGAAATTTCTGATACTGCTAGCGAAAACGAGATGGAACAAATATCACTAAAAATAATTTTAGAGTTCCGCATCATTTACGCTAGGTGAAAATGAAATTAGTTACGCTAAGAAGAATCTTGTGCGTAAACCCAAAATGTGTATGTGGTGGCGAATGAATTGCAATTTATATAAATCAAATAATTAATTTATATGATTGCAATGCGTGAGTCACTACAGGACTCCCCCGCAAGTGAGTCCCCCTCCCTACAGAAAAGTATCTGCGGCTGCGAAACGAACATGTTTATGTGAGCCATGAACTGATTTCGCATCAGTGGAACACAGTATGCCGTAAGCCGGTTTGAGCCGATCAATTGAAATGGTCTGATTCTTCCCATTAATTGAGACGGTGAATTGTTTCCGAAGGCGTCGAATGACTTTAAATGGGCCTTCATAGAGAGTGGATAAGCCTGTGCGAACCTTATCTGTTCTTACGAACACAAAATCGCAGTCGGCAAGTGCCTTAGGAACAAAAATGTCATCTTGTTTGGCTTGCCGAGTAGATTTTGGAATAAGGTTTTGCATTGTTTCACGAAGTTGGTCGATAACTGTGTCGCTGGTTGGTAGAGGTAAAAGAGGATTTTCGACGAAGAACTCACCTGGTAGCTTGATGGTTTGTCCATAAACCATTTCAGCTGGTGAGCACTTCAGATCTTCTTTTACTGTTGCTCGGATTCCCAGTAATACGATGGGTATTTCCGAACTCCAGTTGATCGTGTTTCCTCTGGCCATTAACGCAGCTTTAAGTTGCCGGTGGAAGCGTTCGACCATGCCGTTGGCTTGAGGGTGGTAAGCCGTTGTACGAATACGATGTGAGCCCAGGAGTTTTGTTAACTCGCTGAAAAGCTTGGACTCAAACTGCGTTCCTTGATCAGTAGTGATATTAAGGGGCACGCCGAATCGTGAGACGTAATTGTTGACAAAAGTCAAGGCAATGGTTGCAGCTGACATGTTAGTCATGCAGTAGGCTTCGGGCCACCGAGTAAAACGATCGACACAAGTTAATATATATGAATATCCATTGGATGGAGGAAGTGGTCCTACGATGTCTATATGGATATGTTCAAAACGACCAGATGGTGTTTGGAATTGTCCATGGATAGATTTAGTATGCCGTTGAACTTTGGCACGTTGGCAGGATAAACAAGACTAAGCCCATTGGCTTACGTCTTTGTTCATACTAGGCCAAAAATATCGAGCAGTAATCAATTTACGAGTAGCACGAACACCAGGATGCGAAATGTTATGTAAAGTATCGAAGATAGTTCGACGCAGTGATTCTACGATAAATGGGCGGTTGTACCCAGTTGATGTCTCGCAGATGATTTCGAGGCCAGGCAATTGAAAAAGCGCCAGTTTCATTGATGAACCAGAGTGACATTCGGAACCAGAAAATAAATCCTGAAGTTCTAGGTCAGCTTTTTGTAAAATTGCAATTTTGTTTAAGTCGAATTGTGTCTCGACTGCGGCCGTTTCATTGTCTGTTGTGCGAGAGAGTGTATCTGCAACAACGTTGTCGTGTCCGTGAACATGCTGAATGTCCGTGGTAAATTGACTAATATAATCCAAGTGGCGAGCTTGCCTCGGATTACGTTCAGTTTTAGACTGAATTGCTCTAGTCAGAGGTTTGTGATCGGTAAATATAGTAAATTCCCGACCTTCTACAAAATATCTGAAGTGTTTTACTGCCAGATAAATTGCTAGTAATTCCCGATCGAATGCGGAATATTTCTTTTCAGCATCCGATAATTTCCTTGAGAAAAATCCCAATGGCTCCCAACACTCATTGTTATACTGTTGCAGTACTGCCCCAACGGCAGTATTAGATGCGTCAGTAGTTAAACTAAGCTTTGAATCGCTCAGTGGATGTGCAAGCAGTGTTGTTTTCGCAAGTTCAGCCTTAAGTGACGTAAATGCCTGTTGACATTCGTCAGTCCAAGAGAAATTCTTTGGAGTTTTGGGTTTACGTAGAAGTACGACCAGATGGCTGTGAACAGGTGCGAGTATTTCAGCAAGCTTTGGTATAAATCGGTGGTAGTAATTTACCATACCGATGAATCGCTGAATATGCTTGATTGAGCTTGGAGCTGGAAATTCCCTAATGGCGTTAATTCGTTCTTCAGACGGCAGAATACCATTAGGAGTTATTTTGTGGCTAAGGAAATCAAGAGTTGCTACGCCAAAGACGCATTTCGAACTGTTGATATGAACATCAAACTCAGATAACCTTTGGAAAAGCTGTTCCAGGTGGAGTTTGTGCTGTTCCTCAGATTGTGATGCCACAAGAATATCGTCAATGTAGACGAAAACAAAGTCTAAGTTGCGAACGACTTCGTTCATAAAACGCTGAAATGTTTGAGCGGCATTACGTAATCCAAACGGCATTCGAGTAAATTCGAACAGGCCAAAAGGAGTTGTAATTGCTGTTTTAAAAACATCATCAGGTGAAACGGGAATCAAATGATAAGCTCTGACTAAATCAATCTTAGAGAAAAATTTGCATCCATGCAAGTGCATGGAGAAATTTTGAATGTGTGGTATCGGGTAGCGATCCGGTGTTGTTACCGTGTTTAAACGCCGATAATCCCCACATGGTCTCCAATCATGATCTTTTTTCCTAACCATGTGCAATGGACAAGAGACAGGAGATGCAGATGGCCTGCAAATTCCTAATTCCACCATATGTTGAAATTCAATAAATGCGGCTTTATGGCGGACTTGATCTAGTCTTCTTGGTCGTGATACAGGGAGATGTCCTTCTGTAACAATGTGATGGACCACATTGTGTCGGACTGGCAATTTATAATTTGGTTCTGCTGTAAGTTGAGGAAACTTTTTAAGCAGAGTACCATAGCCGTTGGTGATGGAATAATGGATCGGAGTCGGTGTGTCGACATGAACCATTGTGGCGTCGATTGACAGCTTTGTTGCTGAATCAACCAGCCGTTTATTCCGTAGATCAACCAAAAGTCCGAATTTTACCAAGAGGTCGGCACCAATGATAGGACGATTCACAGCAGCTAGAATGAAAGCATGCGTGAATGTTCGTTTTAGTCCTAAATCCAACTGAAGCAACTTTGTGCCGTAAGTATGGATATTCGTGCCATTGGCGGCCGACAGTACTAGATTCGAATTGCGTTTGATTATATTAAATTCATTTTTAAAATTGAAAGCTGGAATAACCGAAAGGTCAGCGCCAGTGTCGACTAAAAAAGTGTATCGATTTATTCGGTCGAAAGCGAATAAACGAGAAGTATTAGGGTTTTGCTTTAATGGGATCCCGACCCAATGTTGTGATCGTTTTTTGAGTTAGTCATATCAGCGTCAAGCTCGTTGAGCTGCTGAGACGTCGATTGTTTCGACGTATTGTAATTACAAGGCGGAACACACTTCTTCGCTGCTGGACCAAACTTAACGTGGTACCAACATCTACCGTGCCGGCGCGAGTAATTACTCGAGCTGCGTGATCGCGCTCGTGACTGAGATTTCGATCGGGTTCGGTCTCGAAACATGTTATCGATCTTTGCTTCAAGCCGAGAGACCCTGGATTCCAATGAACCAGTGTTTTGACTAGTAGTCGGAGCTCGATCAGTCCTAACAATTGGGCGGGATTGCCTGAATGAGACTTGGGATATATTCGATTGCTGGCCGACGTTTATAACGTCGTACATTTTGTCCGCGGTTTTAGCCAGTGACTCTACACTCATTGTTTCTGGTTGCGCGACAAGAGCTAATCTTATAATCTCAGGCATTTTCTTTATCCACAGAGATCTTATGACTTTGTCTGTGAAATTAGTGCCCGCGAGAGTACGTATTCGTCTAAGCGCGTCGGATGGTTTTCGGTCACCAAGATCTTGGTCCGAGATGAGGGCCTCCAACTGCCTCTCAAACGACGGCGCTAATCGTTCCAACAGTAGTCTCTTTAGGCAAGTGTATTGCTCCGCGTTTGGAGGTTTCGCAAGGAAGTCAGAGATACTGTCGCAGGTTTCCGGCGACAGTACAGAAAGTGTTTGTAAAAACTTTATTCTCTCTGATTTAATCCCTTGGAGATCGAAAGTTATTTCGGCCAGTAAAAACCAGTTGTGCGCCTTATTTGGCCAAAACGGTTGCAATTTAATTGCATTACTTGAGGCTGATATCTCCAATGGCTCGGTTTGATCCATCTGATCGGACGCTTGCTGATGGAGATTGGGGTCTTTATGCTCATCACCGTTGGGCATTTTGAAAATTTTGTATATAAAATGCTTCTAAATTTAAGCTTTTAATGAATAACGAACCCAATAACCAGAAATTTTACAGCAAAAATAAATAAACCGAGTGTTAACCAAAAACAAACTTTTTACTGATTATTAAATCTAATAATCTTCGACCCGACCCGTAAAAAGATACTTGAAATATTTAATGAAAATAAAAAAACTATAATAATAATAAAAGAATGAATACCTCGAAGCAGATGGCTTTAAATGATTATTAAAGGAATGGTTACCTTGTTTTACAAAAATAATGATCGCACGTATTGGCCGATGAGATACCCCCGAATTACTAGACGAGTGTCACAGCGTATTGGGGGGGCTCGTTGAAATTTAAATAAATATTGAAAAAGAGATTCGCTTTCTAGAGAAAGCAATATGAATCGTTCGCGAGAATGTTTTCTTCTGATTCTATTAATCGTATAGGTACGTATGGATGAATTCTATGATCACTACGAGACGAGCTTTTAGAGATTTTACGTTACGTAATTTACCAACTTTTAATTTTCAGCGATAAATGATAATAAAAAGAACGACCATGAACAAAATAAATTGATAAAACCGAGTATGATTGCCTAAAATCAGTGGTTGGAAATTTACAGAAATATTTTTGAAAGATTTACAAATTTAATGATAATAATTTACTCTATCTCTTGTTTTTATGTAAATTAAGCAAAAAAAAAAAACTATATAATATGCTTAAAAAAAAAAAAACTCAAAAATAAAAACTTGCGATTTTGTTTCTCGTTGCAACTGCTACTGATGAAGGTGCTGGTCTCGTTCTGTTCCGGTTGATACTACTGGTACTGGTAAAATTGTTGTTTTAAACTCGTTGATTCTCATATGTAAATACGTGTTAATACGATGCTCGTACGTATACGTTGCATAAATGAATCTTAATAATTGTAGTCTACCGCACGTTTTATTTTATGTATCCATGCACGTAAACTGTATTTGATGTGACTCCATATACGTGATGTTGTTGTTTTACATACGACCTTGTTTGCGGTTACGGTACGTATCACACGGTCGCAATATAATATAGTATATGTGTAGGTGCGTGTTGTTTGTCTCACTTGTTGTTGTTAATACGGCTTCTGTTGCCGTTGGCGTCGCTATTCCCCAATGTACAACACAGATGGTACGATCCAGAAATTACACAAAGGAAAAACAAATGAAAAAAATTGCGTATTAGAATTTTAATTTTCACTTGTACGAAGTTTTAATATTGTAAAACGGTACATACCATTGTATCTGGCACGGCCTAGCGCACCAGATTTCCGTTGTAATAAAACTTAATTTGTGTGTCCTGTTTATCCTCGTGTGTTGTAATTATCGTTGCGGCCCTAAACAGGGACGTTCGGGTGTCACCACTTATGGGGGTATATGCGTAGGACGCGTAAAAATTAAATGAACACCACGTTTATTTTATTTTTTAGAATTTTTATTTTTAACAAAAGATTTTATTCGTTTACAAAATTCACTATAAATTTTAGGAAAAGAAATATTTCCAAACACTGGTAAACGAAGCAAAACAATTAAAATTAATGGGAAAAATTAAATTAAATTTTTATTGAAAATTGTTCGCGCACGATATAAAAACTTATTAATTTTCTCCAACAATGGCGAGTCGTGTGATCACGTTGAAAAATACTCCGGTCCAATAATTATATATATATCTGTCTCTTTTTCGACGAAAGGAAATTATTTCATTTTTGTTTTTTTTTGGTGTTGACATACGAACAATCGTATGTCAAATCGTCGTTGTCGTGACAAGAACGAGATGGAGTTAAACAAAACAATAGTAAATCAAAGAAATTTCTGATACTGCTAGCGAAAACGAGATGGAACAAATATCACTAAAAATAATTTTAGAGTTCCGCATCATTTACGCTAGGTGAAAATGAAATTAGTTACGCTAAGAAGAATCTTGTGCGTAAACCCAAAATGTGTATGTGGTGGCGAATGAATTGCAATTTATATAAATCAAATAATTAATTTATATGATTGCAATGCGTGAGTCACTACAATCTTTATTGCTTAAACAAATTAAAATTGTAAAAAAAAATTCTGGTAGCAAAATTGCAATTACAAAAATGCTTTATTAAAACATCTGCGAAAACTGTGAAAATCTTACAGTGACGACACCAAATATAACAATTTTAAGGCATCAACTGGTTGGTGAGAACGTTTTAAAATCGATGTAATCGATAAACAAAAAAATTAAACCGTGTAACGTAATTAACTTTGACAAAATTCCACGGTATTTTGAGTCGGAACATAAGATAACAATTACCACTAAAGTCACACAAAGTGTTTTGATGAAAAAAACCAATTCAGGCCATAACCGTTTTACTGGAAGATAGGTCATAACCATGGATGGAAACTTTCTTAAACCCCATTTGCTGTTTTCAAATCTGAAAAAGAAACCAAACGTTAACATTAAGGGTGTGGTCGATGTAAATAAAACAGGAATGTTTAATGACATACTTAAAAATTATTTAAAGGAAATAATTCTTAAAAGGCCACAAACAAGCCTTGCTCGAAAACCCACTTTGTTAATTATGGATTCCTATGGTAGTAACGTCAAATTGCACAAGAGTAAATATCTTGAAAAATACAATGGTTTTGTGATACTGGTTCCACCAAATTTAACAGGCATATTACAACCATTGGACGTCGCTATAAATCGTACTTTCCATAAATACTTAAACTCACGGTATGATGAATACATAACAAAAGCATTAGAAAATTCAGAGTTACTGGGAGGTAATAGATTGGATAGCCAGTAAAAATAAGGGTTTCGTCAAAAATGCGTTTAAATTTTGTGGAATAACAGCGAAGGAAAGTATAAATACTAGTAATACTTACTAACAATTTTATTAAATATGATGAGTTTATTCAAAATAATCCCAAGTTACCAGTGAACGAGGCAAGCTTTTTTGAAACAATTGATGGTACAGGTGATTGGTTTTGGCCAAATCAAGCGGCTACAAGGTTTGTTTCCTTGTATTCATTAAATAAAGCAAAAAAATTCATTATTGGATCAGTTTATTTAACATTACTCATCCAAATTAATTAATTTTATTAAAAACACCCAGATACAAATACAACAGAAATTTTGGATGAAGATGACGAAAACCTTATTACATTGGGTGTGGCCTCATCAACAAATTTAGAAATTTTTGGCAGTTTCCAAACTAGAAAAATGGAATTTGAAAGTAACTGAAATTGATAAGAATTGTATCGAAATTAATTCTTTTAATTATTTAGCCGAATAATGTTCTGAAAGAAATTCATTTGGTTAGATGGGGAAAATATTAAGCATGTGAAGTTATCCCAGTTTTTCATCCCAGAAAAAATTAAAATGTTCATCAGGTAACACTATCTCATCCCATCCCAGTTTTTTTCTATACATATACGAAATCAAATGAAAAAAAATATTACGAAATTTAATTTATTTCATCCCATCCCAGTTTTTTCTGATGTACTAAAAAGTTTAATTATAATATATTTCTGTTTATAATGATTCTTTATATTCTAAGTAGACTACACTAATAAATAAAACTAATTATTATCCCAGCATCAGCCGTTCATTGTAATTTGCACAATCGGCCAGCTTCCAAATGGTCCCATATAAATTTATCATAATTTTAAATATTTTTGAGCCTAACTCCTAAGATCTCAGAGGGCCGGAAATGATTCTTTATGTTTTGAGTTGGCAATAGTATGGGTCAACTCTGATAAATATATCAGCATCAGCCGTTCATTGTAATTTGCACAATCGGCCAGCTTCCAAATGGTCCCATAAAAATTTATCATAATTTTAAATATTTTTGAGCCTATCTCCTAAGATCTTAGAGGGCCGGAAATGATTCTTTATGTTTTGAGTTGGCAATAGTATGGGTCAACTCTGATAAATATATCAGCACCAGCCGTTCATTGTAATTTGCACAATCGGCCAGCTTCCAAATGGTCCCATATAAATTTATCATAATTCTAAATATTTTTGAGCCTAACTCCTAAGATCTTAGAGGGCCGGAAATGATTCTTTATGTTTTGAGTTGGAAATAGTATGGGTCAACTCTGATAAATATATCAGCATCAGCCGTTCATTGTAATTTGCACAATCGGCCAGCTTCCAAATGGTCCCATATAAATTAATCATAATTCTAAATATTTTTGAGCCTATCTCCTAAGATCTTAGAGGGCCGGAAATGATTCTTTATGTTTTGAGTTGGCAATAGTATGGGTCAACTCTGATAAATATATCAGCACCAGCCGTTCATTGTAATTTGCACAATCGGCCAGCTTCCAAATGGTCCCATAAAAATTTATCATAATTTTAAATATTTTTGAGCCTATCTCCTAAGATCTTAGAGGGCCGGAAATGATTCTTTATGTTTTGAGTTGGCAATAGTATGGGTCAACTCTGATAAATATATCAGCACCAGCCGTTCATTGTAATTTGCACAATCGGCCAGCTTCCAAATGGTCCCATATAAATTTATCATAATTCTAAATATTTTTGAGCCTAACTCCTAAGATCTTAGAGGGCCGGAAATGATTCTTTATGTTTTGAGTTGGCAATAGTATGGGTCAACTCTGATAAATATATCAGCATCAGCCGTTCATTGTAATTTGCACAATCGGCCAGCTTCCAAATGGTCCCATATAAATTTATCATAATTCTAAATATTTTTGAGCCTATCTCCTAAGATCTTAGAGGGCCGGAAATGATTCTTTATGTTTTGAGTTGGCAATAGTATGGGTCAACTCTGATAAATATATCAGCATCAGCCGTTCATTGTAATTTGCACAATCGGCCAGCTTCCAAATGGTCCCATATAAATTTATCATAATTTTAAATATTTTTGAGCCTATCTCCTAAGATCTTAGAGGGCCGGAAATGATTCTTTATGTTTTGAGTTGGCAATAGTATGGGTCAACTCTGATAAATATATCAGCACCAGCCGTTCATTGTAATTTGCACAATCGGCCAGCTTCCAAATGGTCCCATAAAAATTTATCATAATTTTAAATATTTTTGAGCCTAACTCCTAAGATCTTAGAGGGCCGGAAATGATTCTTTATGTTTTGAGTTGGCAATAGTATAGGTCAACTCTGATAAATATATCAGCACCAGCCGTTCATTGTAATTTGCACAATCGGGCAGCTTCCAAATGGTCCCATATAAATTTATCATAATTCTAAATATTTTTGAGCCTAACTCCTAAGATCTTAGAGGGCCGGAAATGATTCTTTATGTTTTGAGTTGGCAATAGTATAGGTCAACTCTGATAAATATATCAGCATCAGCCGTTCATTGTAATTTGCACAATCGGCCAGCTTCCAAATGGTCCCATATAAATTTATCATAATTCTAAATATTTTTGAGCCTATCTCCTAAGATCCTAGAGGGCCGGAAATGATTCTTTATGTTTTGAGTTGGCAATAGTATGGGTCAACTCTGATAAATATATCAGCACCAGCCGTTCATTGTAATTTGCACAATCGGCCAGCTTCCAAATGGTCCCATAAAAATTTATCATAATTTTAAATATTTTTGAGCCTATCTCCTAAGATCTTAGAGGGCCGGAAATGATTCTTTATGTTTTGAGTTGGCAATAGTATGGGTCAACTCTGATAAATGTATCAGTACCAGCCGTTCATTGTAATTTGCACAATCGGCCAGCTTCCAAATGGTCCCATATAAATTTATCATAATTTTAAATATTTTTGAGCCTAACTCCTAAGATCTTAGAGGGCCGGAAATGATTCTTTATGTTTTGAGTTGGCAATAGTATGGGTCAACTCTGATAAATATATCAGCATCAGCCGTTCATTGTAATTTGCACAATCGGCCAGCTTCCAAATGGTCCCAGATAAATTTATCATAATTTTAAATATTTTTGAGCCTATCTCCTAAGATCTTAGAGGGCCGGAAATGATTCTTTATGTTTTGAGTTGGCAATAGTATGGGTCAACTCTGATAAATATATCAGCATCAGCCGTTCATTGCAATTTGCACAATCGGCCAGCTTCCAAATGGTCCCATATAAATTTATCATAATTTTAAATATTTTTGAGCCTAACTCCTAAGATCTTAGAGGGCCGGAAATGATTCTTTATGTTTTGAGTTGGCAATAGTATGGGTCAACTCTGATAAATATATCAGCATCAGCCGTTCATTGTAATTTGCACAATCGGCCAGCTTCCAAATGGTCCCATATAAATTTATCATAATTTTAAATATTTTTGAGCCTATCTCCTAAGATCTTAGAGGGCCGGAAATGATTCTTTATGTTTTGAGTTGGCAATAGTATAGGTCAACTCTGATAAATATATCAGCATCAGCCGTTCATTGTAATTTGCACAATCGGCCAGCTTCCAAATGGTCCCATATAAATTTATCATAATTCTAAATATTTTTGAGCCTATCTCCTAAGATCCTAGAGGGCCGGAAATGATTCTTTATGTTTTGAGTTGGCAATAGTATGGGTCAACTCTGATAAATATATCAGCACCAGCCGTTCATTGTAATTTGCACAATCGGCCAGCTTCCAAATGGTCCCATATAAATTTATCATAATTTTAAATATTTTTGAGCCTATCTCCTAAGATCTTAGAGGGCCGGAAATGATTCTTTATGTTTTGAGTTGGCAATAGTATGGGTCAACTCTGATAAATGTATCAGTACCAGCCGTTCATTGTAATTTGCACAATCGGCCAGCTTCCAAATGGTCCCATATAAATTTATCATAATTTTAAATATTTTTGAGCCTAACTCCTAAGATCTTAGAGGGCCGGAAATGATTCTTTATGTTTTGAGTTGGCAATAGTATGGGTCAACTCTGATAAATATATCAGCATCAGCCGTTCATTATAATTTGCACAATCGGCCAGCTTCCAAATGGTCCCAGATAAATTTATCATAATTTTAAATATTTTTGAGCCTATCTCCTAAGATCTTAGAGGGCCGGAAATGATTCTTTATGTTTTGAGTTGGCAATAGTATGGGTCAACTCTGATAAATATATCAGCATCAGCCGTTCATTGCAATTTGCACAATCGGCCAGCTTCCAAATGGTCCCATATAAATTTATCATAATTTTAAATATTTTTGAGCCTAACTCCTAAGATCTTAGAGGGCCGGAAATGATTCTTTATGTTTTGAGTTGGCAATAGTATGGGTCAACTCTGATAAATATATCAGCATCAGCCGTTCATTGTAATTTGCACAATCGGCCAGCTTCCAAATGGTCCCATATAAATTTATCATAATTTTAAATATTTTTGAGCCTAACTCCTAAGATCTTAGAGGGCCGGAAATGATTCTTTATGTTTTGAGTTGGCAATAGTATGGGTCAACTCTGATAAATATATCAGCACCAGCCGTTCATTGTAATTTGCACAATCGGCCAGCTTCCAAATGGTCCCATAAAAATTTATCATAATTTTAAATATTTTTGAGCCTATCTCCTAAGATCTTAGAGGGCCGGAAATGATTCTTTATGTTTTGAGTTGGCAATAGTATGGGTCAACTCTGATAAATATATCAGCACCAGCCGTTCATTGTAATTTGCACAATCGGCCAGCTTCCAAATGGTCCCATATAAATTTATCATAATTCTAAATATTTTTGAGCCTAACTCCTAAGATCTTAGAGGGCCGGAAATGATTCTTTATGTTTTGAGTTGGCAATAGTATAGGTCAACTCTGATAAATATATCAGCATCAGCCGTTCATTGTAATTTGCACAATCGGCCAGCTTCCAAATGGTCCCATATAAATTTATCATAATTCTAAATATTTTTGAGCCTATCTCCTAAGATCTTAGAGGGCCGGAAATGATTCTTTATGTTTTGAGTTGGCAATAGTATGAGTCAACTCTGATAAATATATCAGCACCAGCCGTTCATTGTAATTTGCACAATCGGCCAGCTTCCAAATGGTCCCATATAAATTTATCATAATTCTAAATATTTTTGAGCCTAACTCCTAAGATCTTAGAGGGCCGGAAATGATTCTTTATGTTTTGAGTTGGCAATAGTATAGGTCAACTCTGATAAATATATCAGCATCAGCCGTTCATTGTAATTTGCACAATCGGCCAGCTTCCAAATGGTCCCATATAAATTTATCATAATTTTAAATATTTTTGAGCCTAACTCCTAAGATCTTAGAGGGCCGGAAATGATTCTTTATGTTTTGAGTTGGCAATAGTATGGGTCAACTCTGATAAATATATCAGCATCAGCCGTTCATTGTAATTTGCACAATCGGCCAGCTTCCAAATGGTCCCATATAAATTTATCATAATTTTAAATATTTTTGAGCCTATCTCCTAAGATCTTAGAGGGCCGGAAATGATTCTTTATGTTTTGAGTTGGCAATAGTATGGGTCAACTCTGATAAATATATCAGCATCAGCCGTTCATTGTAATTTGCACAATCGGCCAGCTTCCAAATGGTCCCATATAAATTTATCATAATTTTAAATATTTTTGAGCCTAACTCCTAAGATCTTAGAGGGCCGGAAATGATTCTTTATGTTTTGAGTTGGCAATAGTATGGGTCAACTCTGATAAATATATCAGCACCAGCCGTTCATTGTAATTTGCACAATCGGCCAGCTTCCAAATGGTCCCATAAAAATTTATCATAATTCTAAATATTTTTGAGCCTAACTCCTAAGATCTTAGAGGGCCGGAAATGATTCTTTATGTTTTGAGTTGGCAATAGTATAGGTCAACTCTGATAAATATATCAGCACCAGCCGTTCATTGTAATTTGCACATTCGGCCATGAACAATGCAATTTTTAACCACGGAATAGCGATAATTACGAGTAAAAACAGAAAATTTAAAATTTTACGAGAGTATATAAAGAAATTTTTTTGTAGTATCTGTTTCATTTACTATTCAGACTTTGTGCTGTACGTTTCGATTTCTGTTTTTTGTGATTCTCGTTATTTTTCTGACATACAAACAAGTTTTTTTTAAAACTATCGACTTTGGCTATATTTGGACTTCCTTTAAAACGGTTTATAATTTGTGTATTTTGTAATTTGTGTAACACGTGTTATTTTACTTATTTCGATCTTGGCTTTCTCGTGGACACCCTTTAAAACGGTTTAATATTTTTGTGTTTTTTGTAAAATACGTTGTGTTATTTTACTTATTTCGATCTTGGCTTTCTCGTGGACACCCTTTAAAACGGTTTAATATTTTTGTGTTTTGTAAAATACGTTGTGTTATTTTACTTATTTCGATCTTGGCTTTCTCGTGGACACCCTTTAAAACGGTTTAATATTTTTGTGTGTTTTGTAAAATACGTTGTGTTATTTTACTTATTTCGATCTTGGCTTTCTCGTGGACACCCTTTAAAACGGTTTAATATTTTTGTGTTTTGTAAAATACGTTGTGTTATTTTACTTATTTCGATCTTGGCTTTCTCGTGGACACCCTTTAAAACGGTTTAATATTTTTGTGTTTTTTGTAAAATACGTTGTGTTATTTTACTTATTTCGATCTTGGCTTTCTCGTGGACACCCTTTAAAACGGTTTAATATTTTTGTGTTTTTTGTAAAATACGTTGTGTTATTTTACTTATTTCGATCTTGGCTTTCTCGTGGACACCCTTTAAAACCGTTTAATATTTTTGTGTTTTTTGTAAAATACGTTGTGTTATTTTACTTATTTCGATCTTGGCTTTCTAGTGAATATTCTTTAAAATATTCTAGTTTATTTGTTTGATAATAAATATTAAAAATGCGGTTCAAACGATTTGTTCTAGACCAATCGCAAATTGATAAAATACAGCAAATTGTAATGAGAAATATTGCCGATTTGGACAATATAGATTTGTGCCAATTATTCAATCAAAGATTGTTTGCCATTTTATGTCGAGAGATTGACAGTTTGTACAATAATGACGCTTATCGAAGGAAACTGCAAAAAGTTTTTAAGTCGAAGCATTTTATAGAAGCTTTGATGCAAAAAATGTATAGAAAACGATCTGAAACCGATCAAGCTACCATGGACAAGTTACCTGTTGATTGCGATAAGCAGTTTAACGATGGCATATTTGAGCATGAGAAAACTCCCTCAGAAAGATCGCTAATTCTAAGTGAGAATGACGTTTTCAAAACAGTTCAGCCCAAAGGTGCCCGCAAAAAAATACGACAGCAACAACTGATTAAAACGTTCAATATTTATACCGTGGCGATTGGAAAATTGGAAATTTCCGGTGATCATTGGAATGCCGCTAATACACCCAAACAGCATAAGTTAGCCAAAAAACTATGTCCAAGCGTTGTAGCTAACATTTTGACCAAAAAAACTGGTTGTGTGATCAACATAAAATCAATTGATTATGGCAAAAATTGCTTGAGTATTCGAGCTTATTGTGGCCATAATAACTGCAGAAGTTACAAATTAAAGAATTCTAACCTTGAAAAGGGTATTTTTGAAGTGTTTTCTACTAATGTGCCCATATGTCACGAGATATTAAAAACACGCCAAGTAAGGGGAACTGAAAGAACTATCTTAAAAAGAAAACTTGTGTCAGAGAATTATGCTGAACAAATTTATGAGAAAATGGTCGTTGATGAGGACGAAGACTTTGTAAAACTTACCAAAACTACAAATGTCAAATCCTTAGACGTGCTTCGAAAAATGCGTTCTGAGGCACTTAGAGCCGATGATAATGATTCAAATGATTTGATGGACATCATAGGGGAAATTTTTAAGAATGAGAACCTACTTCAAAAATTTTCTATAAAACCACTTATTTTAATAACTTACGGCAAAATTCAAATAGAAATGTTGAGAATTATGCTTAAAGAAACCGATAACAATTTAGTTGCTTATTTAGATGCTACCGGAGGCTTAGTTAGAAATCCATTGAAAACAGAAGCTTGTATATTTTATTATGCTCTTGTTATTCCAATTAAGGTTCATGACAATGAAAAAAACGATCCGTTTCCTTTAACTGACATGATTAGTTCCAGCCACAATTTGGATTCCATTGGAGGTTGGTTGAGATCCTACCGAATCGAAATTCAAAAACAATTTAAGACTTGGCCTCTTATTAAAACCATTGTGACAGATTTTAATTTCGCACAAATAAATGCAGTCTTAGACGCATTTAATAGAATGGATATCGTCCAGTATTTGAATTTCTGTCACAGCTGTTTAAGATCACTATCTAAAATGAATAACTTGGTTGATGTGCGCCTGTGTGTCTCTCATTTAATGCATTGCATGACTGCAGATGTCAATAAATGTTTTAAAAAATCAATGACAAGCAATACAATTTTAAAAGAAGTTATTGCTTCATTATACTTGATTAATGATTATGCCCTATTAAAACAAGTTTGGGTGGATTTATGTATTATTTTGAAAAGTAAATTCCTTACTGCGTCTGTATACAATGCGTTAGACAAAGTTCTTCTACATGTAACAACGCTTCCTCAGTCAAAATCATTTGAAAATAAAGAACAAATAAACAGTGATAATGATGATACATTTAGCCGGCAATTAACCGAAGCATTATATTTACAGAGTAAGTTTTATCAAGAATTTAATTCTATCACAGATTCTATCACTGTAGAAGACATTCTTGACAAAAATAGTCCTTTTAATTCAAATTTTAGCCCGGAATTTTTGCAATTGTTTTTAAAGAAATATATTACTTATCTACCGTTATGGTCAACGATTTTTAATAAAAACATATTTAGTAACGGGAATGTTGAAAATTATTTTTCCGTGATAAAACGCCGATTGGAGCGGACAATGACCGTTGGGAAACTTCCAGCAAAACCAATACGATTTGTCAAAGAGATTGAAAACCGTAACAATTTTTTAATTAAAAGGAAAACTATTGGGATACCTAAGTATAAACAAAAGGCCGAGATTTTAATTAATGCTACAAATGCTGAAGAAAAAAGTTTTTCAGCTGTTCTGGAAGAGGAAGAAACATGGCGAGGTCAACCCAAAACTTCTAAAGGCTATTTTTCCCAGAATGCAATCAAAAAATTGAATGCATCGGAAGAAAAAGAACGAAAAGGTGCTATTATAGGTTATTTAAGTTCCAAAAATGAACAAACCGAAACTCCCAAGAGATCTAAAAGTGTAAAAAAATTGAAAGTGTTTAAAAATTTAGAAACCGACCATTTTTGTTTTTTGAGGAATGGAAGCCTCAAAAATGATCACTATCACAACACATGCGCATTTGATTCTTTTATGCAATGCATGATAAACACAGATACTACAGAGTTTAAGAATAAAGAGAAACACTTTTCTAATTTGATTGTTGCTTTATTAAATTGGAAAGAAGATTCAGCAAAAGTCCATCGGCATGCCATATTAGCTAAGCTTTATGGTTTGGAATGGGACTGCACGGCAAACATATCCAAAATATCCACACACTTTCTAAACGAAATGAAATATTCCAGCATTCAGACGATAGCAAAATGCGGGTCATGCGACAAAGTTGGAATGGATTATTATAAATACCTACCAATTGACCTTGAAAAACTGGATAGACTCGGCATTCAATTAATACAAGAATGTATTAAAGAACCAGAGATGCTTTATTGTCGTTGTGGCAATGAAAAAACGATAAACGAAGTTTTTTCCAGTTCAATACTTTTTGTATACTGTGAATCAACTATCGAGGCACTCGAGAGCCTGAGTATATCCAAGATCCCAACTGTTTTGACAGCATACAACGAAAATTTTACAATAACCGGATTTGTCAGCTACATTCGAGCATCTGCTCATTATATAGCATATTGTTACCACAACGACAGATGGGAAAAGTACGACGACTTGGCGGAGAATGCATTCAATGTAAAATTTCCAAATACTCATAATGTTACCCCACATTTATTAATATACCGAAAAATTTCTCCACAATCTACAGTAAAAAAACAATAATAACACATTAGGTACTAATAAGCACATATAAATACACCACATCGTTCAGAAACATCATAAACACCGTATAAACAATGAGCAATATAAACATCTATAATCCACCAAATACAGTTGCCCGGCTGGGGTTTAACTTTAGATATACTTTAGATATACTCGAACGCCAACACTATGAAATAAAATGTGATGAAATTGGGGTTTGACCTATATCATTTTTTTTTTTTTTCGCTGGCGCTACATCCCATAGAGGGATTTGGCCGCTTCATATTGAAGTTTCGTAATCATTTTTTTCTAACGGATAATAAGTAATTAATTCATTGATCCTACATTAACCAGCCGTGATTTTTTCATCACTCGCCGGGAATCGAACCAGGGACCTCCGGGGCTTAAAGCAAGCATGCTAACAACTGTGCCACCGGGGCGGCAACCTATATCATTGCCAACTTAAAATATACAGTCTCGTTTCCGCCCTTAAAATATTTAAAATTATGATAAATTTATATATGGAACCATTTGGAAGCTGGCCGATTGTGCAAATTACAATGAACGGCTGGTGCTGATATATTTATCAGAGTTGACCCATACTATTGCCAACTCAAAACATAAAGAATCATTTCCGGCCCTCTAAGATCTTAGGAGATAGGCTCAAAAATATTTAAAATTATGATAAATTTATATGGGACCATTTGGAAGCTGGCCGATTGTGCAAATTACAATGAACGGCTGATGCTGATATATTTATCAGAGTTGACCCATACTATTGCCTACTCAAAACATAAAGAATCATTTCCGGCCCTCTAAGATCTTAGGAGTTAGGCTCAAAAATATTTAGAATTATGATAAATTTATATGGGACCATTTGGAAGCTGGCCGATTGTGCAAATTACAATGAACGGCTGATGCTGATATATTTATCAGAGTTGACCCATACTATTGCCTACTCAAAACATAAAGAATCATTTCCGGCCCTCTAAGATCTTAGGAGTTAGGCTCAAAAATATTTAGAATTATGATAAATTTATATGGGACCATTTGCAAGCTGGCCGATTGTGCAAATTACAATGAACGGCTGGTGCTGATATATTTATCAGAGTTGACCTATACTACTGCCAACTCAAAACATAAAGAATCATTCCGGCCCTCTAGGATCTTAGGAGATAGGCTCAAAAATATTTAGAATTATGATAAATTTATATGGAACCATTTGGAAGCTGGCCGATTGTGCAAATTACAATGAACGGCTGATGCTGATATATTTATCAGAGTTGACCCATACTATTGCCAACTCAAAACATAAAGAATCATTTCCGGCCCTCTAAGATCTTAGGAGTTAGGCTCAAAAATATTTAGAATTATGATAAATTTATATGGGACCATTTGGAAGCTGGCCGATTGTGCAATATATTTATCAGAGTTGACTCATACTATTGCCAACTCAAAACATAAAGAATCATTTCCGGCCCTCTAAGATCTTAGGAGATAGGCTCAAAAATATTTAGAATTATGATAAATTTATATGGGACCATTTGGAAGCTGGCCGATTGTGCAAATTACAATGAACGGCTGATGCTGATATATTTATCAGAGTTGACCTATACTATTGCCAACTCAAAACATAAAGAATCATTTCCGGCCCTCTAAGATCTTAGGAGTTAGGCTCAAAAATATTTAGAATTATGATAAATTTATATGGGACCATTTGGAAGCTGGCCGATTGTGCAAATTACAATGAACGGCTGGTGCTGATATATTTATCAGAGTTGACCCATACTATTGCCAACTCAAAACATAAAGAATCATTTCCGGCCCTCTAAGATCTTAGGAGATAGGCTCAAAAATATTTAAAATTATGATAAATTTATATGGGACCATTTGGAAGCTGGCCGATTGTGCAAATTACAATGAACGGCTGATGCTGATATATTTATCAGAGTTGACCCATACTATTGCCAACTCAAAACATAAAGAATCATTTCCGGCCCTCTAAGATCTTAGGAGTTAGGCTCAAAAATATTTAAAATTATGATAAATTTATATGGGACCATTTGGAAGCTGGCCGATTGTGCAAATTACAATGAACGGCTGATGCTGATATATTTATCAGAGTTGACCCATACTATTGCCAACTCAAAACATAAAGAATCATTTCCGGCCCTCTAAGATCTTAGGAGTTAGGCTCAAAAATATTTAAAATTATGATAAATTTATATGGGACCATTTGGAAGCTGGCCGATTGTGCAAATTACAATGAACGGCTGATGCTGATATATTTATCAGAGTTGACCCATACTATTGCCAACTCAAAACATAAAGAATCATTTCCGGCCCTCTAAGATCTTAGGAGATAGGCTCAAAAATATTTAAAATTATGATAAATTTATATGGGACCATTTGGAAGCTGGCCGATTGTGCAAATTACAATGAACGGCTGATGCTGATATATTTATCAGAGTTGACCCATACTATTGCCAACTCAAAACATAAAGAATCATTTCCGGCCCTCTAAGATCTTAGGAGTTAGGCTCAAAAATATTTAAAATTATGATAAATTTATATGGGACCATTTGGAAGCTGGCCGATTGTGCAAATTACAATGAACGGCTGGTACTGATACATTTATCAGAGTTGACCTATACTATTGCCAACTCAAAACATAAAGAATCATTTCCGGCCCTCTAAGATCTTAGGAGATAGGCTCAAAAATATTTAAAATTATGATAAATTTTTATGGGACCATTTGGAAGCTGGCCGATTGTGCAAATTACAATGAACGGCTGGTGCTGATATATTTATCAGAGTTGACCCATACTATTGCCAACTCAAAACATAAAGAATCATTTCCGGCCCTCTAAGATCTTAGGAGATAGGCTCAAAAATATTTAAAATTATGATAAATTTTTATGGGACCATTTGGAAGCTGGCCGATTGTGCAAATTACAATGAACGGCTGATGCTGATATATTTATCAGAGTTGACCCATACTATTGCCAACTCAAAACATAAAGAATCATTTCCGGCCCTCTAAGATCTTAGGAGATAGGCTCAAAAATATTTAAAATTATGATAAATTTATATGGGACCATTTGGAAGCTGGCCGATTGTGCAAATTACAATGAACGGCTGATGCTGATATATTTATCAGAGTTGACCCATACTATTGCCAACTCAAAACATAAAGAATCATTTCCGGCCCTCTAAGATCTTAGGAGTTAGGCTCAAAAATATTTAAAATTATGATAAATTTATATGGGACCATTTGGAAGCTGGCCGATTGTGCAAATTACAATGAACGGCTGGTACTGATACATTTATCAGAGTTGACCCATACTATTGCCAACTCAAAACATAAAGAATCATTTCCGGCCCTCTAAGATCTTAGGAGATAGGCTCAAAAATATTTAAAATTATGATAAATTTTTATGGGACCATTTGGAAGCTGGCCGATTGTGCAAATTACAATGAACGGCTGGTGCTGATATATTTATCAGAGTTGACCCATACTATTGCCAACTCAAAACATAAAGAATCATTTCCGGCCCTCTAAGATCTTAGGAGATAGGCTCAAAAATATTTAGAATTATGATAAATTTATATGGGACCATTTGGAAGCTGGCCGATTGTGCAAATTACAATGAACGGCTGATGCTGATATATTTATCAGAGTTGACCCATACTATTGCCAACTCAAAACATAAAGAATCATTTCCGGCCCTCTAAGATCTTAGGAGTTAGGCTCAAAAATATTTAGAATTATGATAAATTTATATGGGACCATTTGGAAGCTGGCCGATTGTGCAAATTACAATGAACGGCTGATGCTGATATATTTATCAGAGTTGACCCATACTATTGCCAACTCAAAACATAAAGAATCATTTCCGGCCCTCTAAGATCTTAGGAGATAGGCTCAAAAATATTTAAAATTATGATAAATTTATATGGGACCATTTGGAAGCTGGCCGATTGTGCAAATTACAATGAACGGCTGATGCTGATATATTTATCAGAGTTGACCCATACTATTGCCAACTCAAAACATAAAGAATCATTTCCGGCCCTCTAAGATCTTAGGAGTTAGGCTCAAAAATATTTAAAATTATGATAAATTTATATGGGGCCATTTGGAAGCTGGCCGATTGTGCAAATTACAATGAACGGCTGATGCTGATATATTTATCAGAGTTGACCCATACTATTGCCAACTCAAAACATAAAGAATCATTTCCGGCCCTCTAAGATCTTAGGAGATAGGCTCAAAAATATTTAGAATTATGATAAATTTATATGGGACCATTTGGAAGCTGGCCGATTGTGCAAATTACAATGAACGGCTGATGCTGATATATTTATCAGAGTTGACCCATACTATTGCCAACTCAAAACATAAAGAATCATTTCCGGCCCTCTAAGATCTTAGGAGTTAGGCTCAAAAATATTTAGAATTATGATAAATTTATATGGGACCATTTGGAAGCTGGCCGATTGTGCAAATTACAATGAACGGCTGATGCTGATATATTTATCAGAGTTGACCCATACTATTGCCAACTCAAAACATAAAGAATCATTTCCGGCCCTCTAAGATCTTAGGAGATAGGCTCAAAAATATTTAAAATTATGATAAATTTATATGGGACCATTTGGAAGCTGGCCGATTGTGCAAATTACAATGAACGGCTGATGCTGATATATTTATCAGAGTTGACCCATACTATTGCCAACTCAAAACATAAAGAATCATTTCCGGCCCTCTAAGATCTTAGGAGTTAGGCTCAAAAATATTTAAAATTATGATAAATTTATATGGGGCCATTTGGAAGCTGGCCGATTGTGCAAATTACAATGAACGGCTGATGCTGATATATTTATCAGAGTTGACCCATACTATTGCCAACTCAAAACATAAAGAATCATTTCCGGCCCTCTAAGATCTTAGGAGATAGGCTCAAAAATATTTAAAATTATGATAAATTTATATGGGACCATTTGGAAGCTGGCCGATTGTGCAAATTACAATGAACGGCTGATGCTGATATATTTATCAGAGTTGACCCATACTATTGCCAACTCAAAACATAAAGAATCATTTCCGGCCCTCTAAGATCTTAGGAGTTAGGCTCAAAAATATTTAAAATTATGATAAATTTATATGGGACCATTTGGAAGCTGGCCGATTGTGCAAATTACAATGAACGGCTGGTACTGATACATTTATCAGAGTTGACCCATACTATTGCCAACTCAAAACATAAAGAATCATTTCCGGCCCTCTAAGATCTTAGGAGATAGGCTCAAAAATATTTAAAATTATGATAAATTTTTATGGGACCATTTGGAAGCTGGCCGATTGTGCAAATTACAATGAACGGCTGGTGCTGATATATTTATCAGAGTTGACCCATACTATTGCCAACTCAAAACATAAAGAATCATTTCCGGCCCTCTAAGATCTTAGGAGATAGGCTCAAAAATATTTAAAATTATGATAAATTTTTATGGGACCATTTGGAAGCTGGCCGATTGTGCAAATTACAATGAACGGCTGATGCTGATATATTTATCAGAGTTGACCCATACTATTGCCAACTCAAAACATAAAGAATCATTTCCGGCCCTCTAAGATCTTAGGAGATAGGCTCAAAAATATTTAAAATTATGATAAATTTATATGGGACCATTTGGAAGCTGGCCGATTGTGCAAATTACAATGAACGGCTGATGCTGATATATTTATCAGAGTTGACCCATACTATTGCCAACTCAAAACATAAAGAATCATTTCCGGCCCTCTAAGATCTTAGGAGTTAGGCTCAAAAATATTTAAAATTATGATAAATTTATATGGGACCATTTGGAAGCTGGCCGATTGTGCAAATTACAATGAACGGCTGGTACTGATACATTTATCAGAGTTGACCCATACTATTGCCAACTCAAAACATAAAGAATCATTTCCGGCCCTCTGAGATCTTAGGAGTTAGGCTCAAAAATATTTAAAATTATGATAAATTTTTATGGGACCATTTGGAAGCTGGCCGATTGTGCAAATTACAATGAACGGCTGATGCTGATATATTTATCAGAGTTGACCCATACTATTGCCAACTCAAAACATAAAGAATCATTTCCGGCCCTCTGAGATCTTAGGAGTTAGGCTCAAAAATATTTAAAATTATGATAAATTTATATGGGACCATTTGGAAGCTGGCCGATTGTGCAAATTACAATGAACGGCTGATGCTGGGATAATAATTAGTTTTATTTATTAGTGTAGTCTACTTAGAATATAAAGAATCATTATAAACAGAAATATATTATAATTAAACTTTTTAGTACATCAGAAAAAACTGGGATGGGATGAAATAAATTAAATTTCGTAATATTTTTTTTCATTTGATTTCGTATATGTATAGAAAAAAACTGGGATGGGATGAGATAGTGTTACCTGATGAACATTTTAATTTTTTCTGGGATGAAAAACTGGGATAACTTCACATGCTTAAAATATTTTGGGATACGGCAACATATTAGCACATAAATCTTTGCTTTATATAAAAAATTAAAAAATATGAATTTTCAAAATTATTTTCACTAAAAACCAAATGTAATTGTTACGTTTTTATTTATATATTTTATTTGACCATTTATTTTGTTGTTGCGAGTATTATATATTTTATGAATAACTTTGCAAATGAATTGCTATAATACCTGCTTATGTAGACTTTGCTATTTAGTTATTTAAATATGTATGCTGTTAATGAATTAAAATGCCCATAGGCGTTATATATAAAGGGGCGTTATATTCGAAACAAATGAAAAAGATTCGAAAACTGAAGAAAAAAAGGTTATTCGAATTTAACGCCTAGGCGTAATTTTCGGGGGAAGACTGAGGACTGATTCAGCAAAATTTGTAGTTTTCCTTATTTTTTGTTTTTGTAATGTAACAAGTTCCAACTTGCATTAATTAATAGTTGTACTTTATTGAACTTTTCCACTTTCGATCCCGTTCACTGTAGCTTCATTGACTCCGGTTTATTTTGTACCGTATTATAAGTAATATTTTACATTCGAAAATTGAAGCGTAATTCAACTTTTCGAAAATGAATGCATTTATTCGAAATCGAATTGCAGGATTGTAAAATCACTAATTAAATAATTTAAATTTTACTTTTCAAATTAGCTATCTATGTTTCAACAGACTTTATTATATTTGTATATTAAATTTTTATTTTATTTTAACTTGTAATGCCTTGAGGAGGGAAAAATGTAGCGTGGTATACCGCTGTCACCAAATTGTAGTATGTCTCTACTGGAATATTGTTATATCCCCTTTTTAATATTTAATCAAGTTTAGTAATAATTAGCATATTAATTTCTTTCTTTTTTTTTATTAATTTGTTTGTATGTATGTATATATAACTTTGTTACAATTTATGTATTGTAGTTTTAACAATTACTTAAAATTAATATGTGTGCTTTTTGTAATTTTATACCATTAAACTAATTCTTTTTATTTACACCAGGTGTATTTGTATGTTCGGCTTGTGGGGGTTAACACATTGATGATCAATGCATCATGACAGGATTGATGAAAGTTGAACGTTTAATAGCGAGGTTTTACTTAACGGTGATTGGTATTGTTGTTGCTGCTGGGTTTTGGATTGTTCAGAGCAAGACTTTTGAGTGCAGGAAATCTGGGTCTGAAACTCTGAGATGAGCTCGCCCGGAAATGTAGTAACCCAGGATTCCTCATTTCCATTCCCAGGATTCCCCGTAAATATGAATTACAGGTCATGCAATATGCTTGAAGCACTCCTGGAACTCCACATCCTAAACAAAATATTATTAACGGGACAATGCAATGAAATGAGTATATTGGTGACCAATTCTTTGGCAATTCCAACATTGGAACACTGTAGTTTTAGAACTGGTTTCTGGCGAGAATCCAGACCTGGTAGGCTGATGAGTTGCTAGAGGCTTTTGTGATATTGCTTCAACAAAGGCTACATTTGTTGCATTCGAAAAATATGGGTTTAATAGCGTAGAATTGCTAGGAGAATTTGAGGAAATCTCATGGATAATTTTCGAAGATAAATTCATGTGTAGCTCAGGCTGGTAATTCATTCTCCTCCAAACTTCGACTTTTAATAAAAATCTACAAAGGGTTCCTTCATTTTCTGATTTCTATTTTCAAGAACTTGTTTGATATCCAGGTCAGTACGCCTTTCTTGGAATCTATGAAGAATTTCATTACGAAATTCATGCCAACTATGACTCGGGTTTCGTTCCAGAATTAACCGGTAGTGTTGTTTTCCGGGACCATCTAACAAGCAATTAATATTAGCCATTGTCATCTCCTCGAATTTTAAAAACGTATTTCCTGTTGCCTTTAATAAATGCGTTAGCCTATTTTTGGTTCCGACAAAATTTGTTGCGTTGTCCGACATTATTTTCATAGGTAAGCCTCGCCTACCAATGAAACGTTTGAGAGCTGCAATAAAGGCATCTGTTGTAAGATCCGATACTACTTCCAAATGGACCACTTCAGTAGCTAAACAGACGAATACTGAGATATAACCCTTTACATGCTTTGCACCTCTTCCTCTTTTTGTGGCGAGTATAATGGGTCCCGCAAAATCTACCCCGACCTGGTAGAACGCTCTCGGAGTTGTAACTCTCGATGGTGGTGAATTACCCATTAATTGTGTACTTGTTTTTGCAGACTGCCGAAAACAAATAAAGCATTTATGAACAATTTGACGAGCCATGCTACGTGCACTCAAGATCCAAAACTTTTGCCGAATAAGTATAACATTAAGGAAGGTTCAGAATGTAGGTTATGGAATGCGTGTAAACTGATTGGATATTTCGCGTTATAATGCAGTGATGAATTGTGCAGTCTGCCACCCACTCGCATGATCTCAGCTGGATCAATAAAAAGGGCCAAAGATGTCAACGTGTCTTTAGATGATAGTCCCTTTTGTGTGAATAGAGTGTTTATTTGATTTCGAAATGTATCCTTTTGTGACCAAATCAATAATTTGTTTTCTGCTTCTTGTATTTCGTCGCCAGTTAGAAACCCTTGACGTTTACTGATTGTATCATGTTTGTTGGCCTTGCAGTTATTTATGAAACTTTGACCAAAAGCCACTACCCGCCAAATCGTACGCCAACTTGAGATCTTGTTCATTAAACTTCCGAAAACGGACGTTACGTTCATTTGTTGGAAAACGGCTATTTTTGTGGGCTTGGCTTCCTTGCAAACTACAATAGCAGCTTATCATGTTTTGAATCAAACTGTGACCAGGCTTCACGGCGTTCTTTCATACCACCAAAGATCAAACTTAACTAGATCAGCCGGAGAGAGTCCTCGAGTTGCGCAATCTGCAGGATTGTCTTTAGATGGAATATGATTCAAGTGTTCACGTGAAATAACATCAAGTATTTCTGAGGTGCGATTAGCTACAAATGCCTTCCATTTGCTTGGATGTGTTGAGAGCCATGATAAAACCACCGATGGGTCTATCCACGCATAAAATTGCAATGGTTGATATATATATCCATCAGATTTAATCGACTTATTAATTTTGTCAGCAGATGTGCTTCACACAACTCTAGCCTTGGTAGAGATGCTGTTCTTACTGGTGCTACCTTTGTTTTAGCGGTAATCAACCGCACTTCTGTGTTCCCTGCATCGTCTTGACTGCGACAATATATTGCTGATGCGTAAGCTGACTAGCTCTGGCATCACAGAAACTATGAATTTCTGTATGTTTTCTGTGAATACCTATATGTGTCTTGGAATTTGTATACATTCCAGGCTTGACAGTTCTGCTTTTATTCTTCTCCAAACCATTAGAACATCCTTGGGTAGTGCATCGTCCCATTCGATTTTCAACAGCCACAACTGCTGGAATAAAATCTTCATCATGATTGTTGCTGGAGCAAGTCGTCCAAGAGCTTAAAGTAACTTTTAATCGGAAGCCACTGCAGTCCCAAAATTTTTATGGAACTTAATTCATCGTCAAAAGAAACTGCAGAAGGTTTATCGGTTGGATCACAAAGTTCTGCAATATTGGATTTCCATTTTCGCAATATTGGAAAGCTCCTGACGCCAACATATTTATTAATTTTAATTTTAAATCAGCCGCCTGCAATCAATTTTTGGCACCAGTGAGCAGATCGTCGACATAAAAGTCTCGGAATTCTATTTGAGCTGCTTCCGGATAATGCGAACTTTCATCTTGAGCTAACTGCTGTAAGATTCTGGTAGCCAAAAATGGTGCTGCAAAAGTTCCGTAGGTAATCGTGGTTAACACATAATGTTCCAGAGGTTGACTGGAATCTTCTCTCCACAAGATTCTCTGATAATTGGTATCGTCGGAATTCACTACAACCTGCCGATACATTTTCTCAATGTCGGCGACTAGAGCAATTTTATGGTTTCGAAAACGGATGAGAATTTCCCAAAGCGTCGATTGAATGGTCGGGCCGACCATACTAACCTTCCGTTAAGTGAAACACCAGTTGAACTCTTACTGGACCCATCGAAAACCACCCATATGTCACTATTATTTACATTTTTTTTTAAAACAGCATGATGTGGAAGGTAAAACGTGCGCTTATCATTTAATAACCTATCTTTAGTTGATAAAAGTTTCATGTGCCCAAGGGATTGGTAGGTATTCATGAATAAAATGTACTTCTCCTTCAATTTATTATCGTTAATGAACCGACGTTCCAATGACAGAATTTTGATCTTTGATACGCGTGAGTTTCCTAGAGATATTCCGTCCTTTTTGAATGGGAGCCGTTCAACATATCTACCATCCTTCTGCCTTATGTGAGTTTCCTTGTAGTGTGTTTCTGCATACTGTTCTTCCGAGGTGTGCGGATGCAATCAACCATAAGATTCCCGTAGCATCCTTGATTGAAACTATTGCAGTTGGAAGAATTGACTGCCGTTGAGTGATTGTTTAATGAACTGTAGTTTGACCATTTGAAACAATACCCGAGGAATTATGATTCGTAGTCGCGGAACTCGTTGAAAATGACAGTTCCTCAGCTGGTGATATGGAAGAATCCTCTGTACAAGCACTACTTGTGTTAGCCTGTATTTCTTCATGAAGTAGGGTATGATGTTTCCGGTTGTGTGTCCTTGATGGCAGATTGCGCATATTGGGGAATTAGGTTGTGGTGTAGCCGTGTATGGTTGAGCTGCTTGCTTGCTTTGGTTTATTGCAAGTGCTTCTCTCCAAACTTTGATAGCATGTTTCAAGGGCATCACACCTTGTTGTTAAACATGTGAGGAACTCATTGAATGTTGGATAGGTCTTGCCTCCAATATGTAATGACCATGATTGCTTGGTTTCAATGTCCAGTTTGTCCATCAACAAGTGACTAACCTTCTGCAGCAGTTCCCAGTGCTGCAAGGGCTCTTATAACTGCATCAGCGATGTTCGTGCAGATTCTAAGTCCTCGTGCTGTACCCTTAGTAGCTGGTATTTCTAGGAATTTAAAGATCAAGGACGATACGATGTGCCCCATACGATTATACCGTTCTTTAACTTTAATCCAAGCATTTTATGCTACGTATGATTATTATAAATGCTTACTTCAGATAAATCCTTGAACGACGTGAATTCGGAATACTCTCCACCACTGAATTGGGGAATATCTATCCTTGGTAGTGTATCATTTAGGGCGCTTTGAATTTGGGTTTGAATTGAATCCCTCCGCTTTGCCTTAATGTGTAATTTCTCCTTAATATCGCAATACTTTCATTTGGTTTGTAAATGCGAATAACTGGTCTTCGATACCTCCAAATTCGACGTAATGCTTTTCCAGTAGTTCCAAGCATACATTAATGGCCTCAATAGTGGTTGTAATTTTATTGAAAAAGTTATTCTATCATCTTGATCTTCTATTGTCTTATTCTGTCATAGGTAACGACGCCCAGTCTCTATGGCTTACCAGCACCAATACACCTTCACAAACTAACCTGTCTAATTCCTCACTAAGTATCTCATAAATAAACCAGAAAATAAGCCTTATAGAATTTAGGTTGAATCTCACCTTCAATTAAAATCTGTGCTTCATGTCCCACTATCGGATTTTTATTACTCGTGTCAACTACGCTCGGACGGTTTTTCTAACCTCGTCTAAAATATCATGTGAAACTATCATGAGTATCATTTATAAAAAAAGTTCTCCATCTTGGAAACATTTTTAACAACCTTATGGTAACACTTCATCCCTATTCCTCTGTCAATTCAGTGTCTAACCCTGTTGGACAACATTCATTATTATTCCGTTAGAGCAGGCCTCTGTTGTCCAGAGTTTTTTTCTTATGGTAAGATGTTCGGTCCATTTCTGCATCAGTGGTTTTACTATTCCTTTCTGTCCTACATTGCTGGGTTTTCTAATCTGATTTTTCTGCTCAAGTTTCACTATTTTTAAACCGTTTGTATTTTTTACCGAAACAGTCTCTAGATTATGGGTTCTTTTGGCATCTGAAGGATTGATTTTAACCACAACCGCTCTCACACAATCAGTTGTTGGCCCTACTTCTTGCCCAAAATTGTCCTACTTCTTGTTCTCCACTTGATCTTCACCTCATAAAGATTGGAGATTTTCTCCTTATTTCTCAACAGTTCTATAATATGAGACGTGATCTACCCCGGTGAATGCCCAACACCTAAGCTTACCAGAGTAATTCTATTTCAATTTGCTAAATGTTCTACTCTGAATAGAAACTTTTCAATAGACATCCCCACATGGAGTGCCATCAAATTTTAGCTTCCATTTGTGAATAGGGGTCGTGAAAGACGAGTTCTAGGAGCAATTTAGGAGCAATATGGTTGGGTTTTAATGTTTCTGTATGATGTGAGGGCGAACTCATGTGTGGTGGAACGTCTGATACGTTAGCCATCGATGGCATTGCTATTGGAGCAGGATCAGCCTGATTGAATAGCAAGTATGGATTCAACGGCGTAAAATTAGACGGGGGTATAAATTACGAAGGAAAAGATATTCAGCGTGTAAAAATTAGTTGGTGGTATGATCGGAACATTTCGGTTTGGTGGCTCATTATTCTATGATAAATCAGCTGACTAAATTTCCACAGGGTGAACAGGGGACTATTTTAGATTAAAGCTGTAGCAGGACTACTACCGTTTACTTCGTTACGCTCAGATTGGTTATTTGAATTAAAGTTTTTGGATCCCCAGCGTAAACCCAGATTTTTTTTTTCGTTTAATGGTCCCTCTCCACAGTCCAAAACATCACCAAGAAAACATTAAAATTTCCTCTGCCCAACAAAAAGTATTAACCCATAACGTGAACGTTACCGCGCGTAAGCTTAATAAAGCGCAACAAATTTAGCCTTTTCCCCATCTTCTTTTCAACTCACAAGAATTTATTAAAGTGATTTTGTATTGATCTCTGAACAAAATAACAAAAAAAAAATGAAACGAACCGTGTGATTCGTAACAATAGTTCACACATTCATGGACTGATCCGTCCCACACTCAGAATTTCCTGAGATGATGCAGCCAGCAATACCGACTAGGAGTTTGCTCGGAAGAATTTATCGTACCCGAGAAATCAAAACTTTAGAGCCATTTGGTTTCACCCAGTCCGCTAAGCCAAACCATCCAATCTCCAACCAATTTAATATAACCACCAATCTAAACCCAACAATTTTACTAATTCGTCTACAAAATCTCACATACTCACCAAAGTTAAATCTGTTAACAGCAAAGCAATAGGCACCTTTATTATTCATAATATTTCGCAGAAAACCAGATCGAAAGATTACTGGGAAACAAGAAAACTTCAGAGATAATATGAGATCTTATGTATGTCACTATTATTAATCAACCATACAAGGATTACTTTGATAGTGGGGCTAAGTGAGTGTTTTTGGAGTGGATCCTAGATCCAGCGCGGTTACATTTTATAATTTTTGAACTCATATTAGCATCGCTAGTGGACAACTCTAACGTGTTTGTGAATATATTAACGCTCTAGTGAGCTTAAATGCTCACTCCCACGCTATGTTGTTGTACATTATACCCTCATTGGAACAACCGCCTTATATGGTGATATATTTTTGGAATTAATTCAGGATTATTCCAAAATTATCTTCCTTGAATTTTACTCCCGGAAATTCAGAGACCACAAATTCGAAAAACTTACAAATTTTATCAATATAAGAACAGAAAAAATTAAAAACCAATATAGACAAATTCCGGTTAAGTTTGGGCCCGGGTAGGGCTTGGTTAGACCACCTTGTTAACTCATATCGGTGAAACAACGGGTTTTCTCGGTGTCACCAGCAAGGCAAAACCTATATATACATAAATGTATGACAAACTGGATAGGATATGATTAAGGAAAGTCAAAGCACTTGGTGCTCCCCAATAGCTCAAGTAATGCAGCCACATGGAAAAGTACGTTAATGTTGGATGCCTGTGAAATTAACTAGTCGTTCCTTAGTCATTAATATAGGATTTAATTATTCAAGCATATAATGCTCCTACATCTGCCCATATTAGTATGTAATATCACAAAAACCATCGAACGGCTGCAAAAATAATTTTATTGGAATGTCAGTTCAGGTGAAACAGTTTAATTTGAATTGTTCTAAATGCAAAATGAATAAGTTCGTAAATTTTTCGACGTACCCAGTAATGGGTGCCCAAATTGAATCCAATCGGTTTTTCAAAAATTGCATGTGCATATTTATGAACAGTACACGGAAAAAAATAAACTGGTCCTCAGCTAAGAAAACGGACTTTTAATTCAAGAAAATGTACTTTTTCTTGATTTAAGAGCTAATTTTCTTATTTCTTTCGAGTTTTTCTTCATTTCAAGAAACTCAATTCTTACATGAAGAAAAACTTGATAGAAATAAGAAAATTAGCTTTTAAATCAAGAAAAAGTACATTTTCTTGAATTAAAAGTCCGTTTTCTTAGCTGAGAACCAGTTTATTTTTTCCGTGTACTTGCACTCAAAGCGAGGAAAATCATTTGCGAAACGCTTGTGCTTCATTTCTGTGTTTATTTCTTAAAAATGAAGTTTTTGATAAGGCGGTGTGCAGTTTAACTCTAAATTGTGGGATTTTATTTTTTTTGGTGATTAACTGAAATCTTCCGCCAAATGCAGCAAAGGCAAATACAAAGTTTTAATATATGATTTACTTAAATTACAGAGGTGGTGTAGACCACGACCGCGTTAATTAATTTATCCACTGATTGAAAAAATTTAACTTCGTTATCTAACAAACCGGGAACATGAGGATTTTATTTATGGTCTAGGATATAGAAGTTCGATTTAAACATTTAACAAATAATTTGCGACCCATTGTTATACTCAGAAATTTATTTGTATTGAACGACCAGATCGAGAGAAAGGCTTGCTGAAAGGTGGAATTTGAGTCATAATTCCCACAAACTAAATATGCAAACATGTACGACAATTCTTATGTATCCCTATTCCGTTCATGTTATCAATAATCAATAATTTTTTTTTATGAAACTATTTTGATATAAATAACGTTATTACATAAATGCACAATTTTATTCCATTGTTTACATAAAATTGCGACAATCCCTTATCACATAAATTACATTACATTTTTTAAATGGTTTGCCTCTAATCTACAATCCATTATAAAATATATTTCTTATCAATTCAAGAAATAAAAAAATACGACAACGCAAAAAATATTTTTTAGTTTACAATTACTTTCTGTACCATTAACTGCTTCTTGTCGTTGAGAATAAATATAGTGTTTGGGGAAAGAAGCATAACCTGGACGGTCAAAGATGGATCCAAATAATATTGCCAATCCTTTCGACAAATCCACCAAAGAAGTGAAAGCACCTATTCCAAAAACTACTATATCAAATTCCTCATTTGATCCAGATTCTCGTCGTATCAATGGAACTAAGCCGTATCAAGGTGGAAGCCAATCAAAGAAGTAATTATGCTAATTTTGGTTCATTATCGTTATGTACCGGTTTATTACGAGAGGTGTATCTAAAATTTTACTTAAAATGATTAAATAAATAAAAAAACAAAAATGTGAAAATATTTGTGTTTGTTTTGTATAGTTTTCATCGTCTTTACTCTAAATTAGTTTATCAACAAATGCATGCGTTTAGTTTGGTAATTCCCAAATTTATAAATAATTCGTTATCGCCGAATGTGCTTCAATTTAAGCGATTACAGCATATAAGAGCAATTTTACAAACTCAGATAAAATGTTTCCATTTAATGACCTCGACTAAAACTGAATTTAATCTTTCGGTTAATTTGGAGAAAATAAAAATTTATAAAATTCATTTCTCGTGTCCACACATCTCGTTTACCGCTACCAAAATACTTTATCAAATTTTGTATATTTTACAATTTGTTGGCTATTCCTGGGTGTGATTATGGTAATTTTAAAGATTTGAATTAATTAAAGTCAGTAATACAACAGCATTCCAAAATCTTTCGTTTATTTAAACGGTTATTTGTGTGCTTTATCCCGTCAAAATCTCTGATTTATCGTAACGCAAAATTTCTGGATGACCGTCAAACTGACTATCATTGAGTGCACGACACATCACCCCAATTTAATGCCTTTATAAATATTTTATAATTTAACTACGTTAAGCCGCACATGCATACGTGAGATAGACCAGATTAAATGGTAATGATGGTTTGTTAATAACAGGAATACGTTAATTTAATTTTGTCATTGATGCAAACCAAATTCGAATAAATTCTTCTATTTGATACCCTACTGTCGTTTGAACTTTATTATTTTTTTCTGAAATAGTTTTCTTCCTTTTAATCTTAAAAATCCAAAATTCTGTGATATTGGCTAGAACGCCTTTAATAATTGGCTATCTCTGATATTGATTGGAACGTCTTTAATAATTGAGACAATTTTTTAAATTATACATAAGCCGGGATATAATTTTAAGAAACGCTTTTTATTTAATTAATTGGATCACATTTAAGCGGTGGTTCACATAGACCAATTTTTGTGTGGTCGAGACCAAAATAATCTTGTGTCGGCTAAAATTCTAATTGACATGTGTCACAATATAGTCTAAAAGCAATATACATATATATATATATATATATATATATATATATATATATATATATATATACATATATATATATATTATATATCATATATATATATATATATATATATATATATATATATATATATATATATATATATATATATATATATATATATATATATATATATATATATATATATATATATATATATATATATATATATATATATATATATAATATATATATATATATATATAATTACGTATTTCGTATTTTAAAAGTTGTTAAAAAAAATTTATTTTAATTTAAATTTTTTAATTTTTATTTTCTTAGAATGGTTTTACAAGTTGTTTCTTTAAAATCTAAAATCGGACTAATTTCTTTAAATCTAAATTTCTTTAACTCTTAACTTAAAATTACTAACTCATCAAATTTGCCTCGACTCGATGAACATGATTCTATGGTCACGTTGATCAACCATGCGCTTAAAACAGTTTATGTTTCAGAATTGGATTTGTTGGATTTGCTGCGCTAATTGTCTTATCAATCAAGTCACGTTGTTTATCTTTTGCTTGCGTGGCAGTTTCTATGGGAACTGTAACTGTAACTCCTCCCTGGGGTGAAGAAAAGTCGTCCTCGACTTTGGTTTTAATACCGGCTTCTTTTAACAATCTGTTATACGATATTTCCTTTTCTCGAATGATTTTATTTGCGTTTTTACCCTTTTTTGTCTTAAGGCACTTATATTTACACGTCATGTATGACACTAACAGAAATACGCATATTGATGAGAATGATGTACCTCCTGAAAGAAGCTGTAACCAATTTTGGTGGTTGTATTGTTTTAAATACATATGGTCTAGTTGTTTCTTGTTCTTAATGGCTTCTTGTTCAATTGAGGTTATGTTTTGACTCACTGTCCTTTGACGAAACATGTTTATATTATAGAGTGTTCTAATAATCTCCTCGTTCTCGCTTTCTATTTCGTAAGATTGAAATTTCTTTTTGTTGATCTCTACTGTGCAGTTCCAAATGTTTATTAAAAAGTTCCCTGTCAGGTTTCTGTTATCGCGTCCGCAGTTCGTCGATAGTTCGATGTTTTTTGCATTATTTATCAGTATTCTGCCTTCGGAGATCCATTGCACCGTTGTTCCTGTTTCTAACGTTACGTTGCATGTACTTTTATTTCCCATAACCAGCGGTTTAATACAATTGTCTTTGTATTCCTTTATCTCCGAGTGTCTCTGTACATAGCTATTGTAGTTTATTGTGGTGAATAATTTTTGTTTGTTTCTAATAAGGTATTGCGGATAATCTTCTATAATGCTGTTATTGATGTTTAATGGGATTACTCTTATTACTGTGGATGTCTCATCTTCCAATTTTGGTACCTCTAATATGTAAAGGAGCGTTTTATCATTGACTGCGATTTTTGGTGTAATGAATTTAAGTGCTTCGTCTGGTACTGTTATGTTTACTCCTTGATTAGTGAGCATGTTCTTTACTGCAATTATTTCCTTCAGCGAAAGGATCTTGCTGCTGGGTAGTGCTACTTTTGTTCTAATAATCGCATCCTGGATATCTTCTAAAATTTTATTGATTGTATCAATATGCATAATTGACGTGATTATTTCTAATTCAGTTAACGCGACTCTGTTAGCCATTGTTGTACTGGTTATCACTTCATTTATCGTGTTCGTTAACAGCTGTATTCTCTTGTTGATCTGTTCATTTATCCGGAATTGTTGATTATTTCCGTTTATGAGTTCGTTTATTGTTGTATTAATTATTCTTAGATCATCGGCATCTGGGTTTCCTGCTACCCATTTCCATGCTGTTCCCAAAGTATCCCATCTTTTCTGTCTGGGGCTTTTCGGTGGTTTTATTTGAATTAAGTTATTATATAAAGTTCTACTTTTCTGTTTGACTATACTATATAATTCCAATTTATCTTTATCTATCTTATTTATTACGTGGTTAGTAATTTATTCTACGGTAAGTTCTAAATTAGTAATGTTTATAGGGTGTATGATTCTAATGGATCCTGTTTGAATTTTACATTTATTTAATTTTATTAATAATACTGGATCCTCATGCATATTTCTTATTTCTAATTTTTGAGCAGCACAAACCAAATATTTTAAATTGATAATAATTAATAATTTCGTTAATAATAACATTCTGAAATGAAACAAAACATTTACAATTAATATTTCTTTAATCGTTTAATCTTATTTTTATTTCTTTTGATGGTTTTAAATGTTTTATACGTTATTTCTTTTGCTATTGATTTAATACCCCTCGGCTGTGTTTTTGTTCTTATGTTTGGCTTTAAGAATACTATTTGGTTTTCTGATAAATTTGGGGGTTCTTCTTTGACTCTATTTTTCTCTACTACTTTATTTTTTACTTTTTCTAAATTTTCGCATGTTTCTCTAAAAATGTTTTTAGCATTTTCTGTAATTTCGATGGGATCCACTACATTATTTTGATTGAAGATTATCTCGTTTGGCGTGAAGCCAGTTGATGCGTGGATCGAATTGTTATAGAGAGCTACTGCTAACTCTATAACACTTGCTGTAGTGCCATTAGGTAGTTTATTCTTGTTTGTATTATATATCTCAATAATGGTAGAATGGGTTTTTTCAATTTGGCCATTGATTCAGACGAGGATGCATACTCAATTTTTGAATTTAGTTTACTTAAATATTCTTTAAATTGGATTGACTTAAAAGTGGTTTCATGGTCCGAAATTATTATGTTCGGTATACCGAAAGAAGTGAAATATTTTGTTATTGCTTTTTCTATATCGATCAAGTTTTTTGATTCAATTTGAATCATCTGAAGGTGTTTAGAGAATGCGTCAATTATTGACAAAAAACTGGTTTTATTTATTGTGAAAATGTCAATATGCACTCTCTCTAGTGGTTTGTTGGTATTTGGCCTTGGAGATATTTTTATGTTATAAGGCTTTCGTTCATATTTATGTAGGTTACATAAGGTACAAGAATTTGTGTAACTACTTACTTTTTTAATGATGTTTGGAAAAAAGTATGCTCGTTTTATCTGATTTTCCACTTCTTTGATGCCTCTGTGAGCTCTTTCATGCTCTTTTCTCACGATTGCATCCTGTCGGTTCGAATTCGTTACATCTTCCACTATTTTAGTGGTAAATACAAAGTGGCCTTTTTGAGAAAAATTTTCTCGAAATGAGTCTTGAATTTTTTGATAAAGACTCTCTGGAGCTAATATGGCTGATTGTTTGCCATTATGGAATTTTTTTAGGATATTGGTAATATCGTCTTCATTGAAAGATTCTTTCACGATAATCACCCTTTTGAAGTTAGGGAACACTTCCTCATTGATTATTGTATCTAAGTTAGAAATCCTGAATATTATTTGGTTCTTGTAATAATTTATCGGGCGATCTGAAAAATGTACGTAGTAATCGCTCGATGTATCAGCGGAATGGATTGTATCAGATTCGCTAGGAGCATGATTTCTAATCGATTCATTTTCTGAACTAGTGTTTTCAATATCTGATTCGTCTGAATTGTGAAAATTTACCTCTTTAGTTTCTTTATCTTGTGGGATTCTACTGAGTGCGTCGGCTACTACATTGGTTTTGCCTTGCTTGTAGACTACGTCGTAGTCAAAATTTTCAAGCTCCAAGCGCCATCTCAGAATTTTGGAATTTTTATCCGAATTTTTTATGAAGGTAAGCGGTTTATGATCTGTAAGAAGCGTAAACTTATTTCCGTAAAGGTAGGGTTTGTATTTTTTAATGGCCCAAATAATGGCCAGCGCTTCTTTTTCATTCGTTGCGTATTTATTTTCAGTACTGTTCAGAGTCCTGGACGCGAATGCTATTGGTCTTTCTACTGTATCATGCATTTGTGAAAGCACCGCGCCTAAAGCATGTTCCGATGCATCCGTTGTAAGGATGAACGGTTTCGAAAAATCGGGATAAGCCAATATTTGATCGGTGGATATTATTTCTCTTAGTGTTTTGAACGATCTTTCGTACTCTGGGTCGGTTATGTTCACAACCATGCCCTTTTTTAAAAATTTTGTCATGGGTTTTGTGATTTTCGAGTAATCCCGAATAAACCGACGGTAGCACCCTGACAAACCGAGAAATTGTTTAATTTGTTTCTGAGTGGTCGGTAGCGGCCACTCTAGAATTTTTTGTATTTTGTCCGGATTTGGCTTGACTCCTTCCTGTGTAATTACATGACCCAGGAATTCGGTTTCTTTTTTAAAAACTCGCACTTGTCGAGTTGAATCTTTAGATTAAAATTTGACAGTCGTTTGAGAACTGTCTGAAGATTTTCTATGTGGTTGGCTAAATTGAATCCGACAAATCCGACAACTATAATGTCGTCTAAATATACATAACAAATCTTTCCCACTAGTCCGTGTAGGACATTATTCATGGCTCTTTGAAAAGTCGCAGGGCCGTTTTTTAAACCAAATGGCATTCGAGTAAACTCAAAGTGCCCTTGGTCGGTTGAGAATGCTGTTTTCTCTTGAGAGGATTTGTCTATCTGGATTTGATGGAATCCTGATTTCAGGTCTAATGTTGTAAAGTAAGTGGATTTCCCCAAACTATCTAATATCTCCTCTATCTGTGGTATGGGAAATTTGTCGTCGATAGTTTTATCATTTAATTTCCTGTAGTCAATGACTACCCTAATTTTACGTATACCTGAAGCGTCTGGTTTTTTGGGTACTACCCAAATTGGGGAGGAATAGGGGCTGCTTGAATTTCGGATTATCCCGCTATCCAGCATTTCCTGTATATGGTCCTCTACGTCCCTTTTAAAATTATGGGGGTATCTGTAGGTTCTAGTATATACTGGTGTTTCGTCTTTTGTTATTATCTTGTGCTTGATTACCGTTGTTGCAGATAGCTTTTCATTTTGCTTCAACAATACTTCTTGGTGATCGTAAATGGTATTCACGAGAATTTGCTTCTCGTTTTCGCACAAGTGATTCATCCTAATTAAACTTTTGATAGTTTCCTTATCTATAAGTGTATCTCCATACACTTGAATCGGTTTAATGGTCTCGAAATTATAGACATTTAAACCTAGTTTAGGTAGTTGTTTTGGAGGATCGGGGTCGTTACTAAGTATTTTCACTGTAGTTTTGAAATTTTTTGATTTGTACAATCCTGGTTGTAAAATAATGTTTTCTTTTAATTCTTGGTGATTAGTGACTAACCATTCACCATTTTTTGCGGTATCAAATGTTACCGTATGATGGTAAAAATTTTTACTTGGATAATATTTGTGGAATTTTATGATTATTTTATTCAATGAGATTGTGAGGGATTTGTAGTCAATTTTCGCATCTAATTGAGCCATTGACTGGGATCCAAGTATTCCATCAAAATATTCATGGAAATTAAGTTCGTAATATGATTGTGGTGGTAAGCTGTGTCCTAAAAAGTTAATTTTCCCAACTTTTGTTACTTTTTGTGTGCCTAATATGTTTTTTACTTCTGATTCTTGGGATATTAATAAGTGGTCTGGTATTATTTTTGGCCTAATTATATTTTTATTAGCACCAGTATCAATAAGCAGTTTAATTGTTTGGTTGGTTAATCTATTATGACATTTAAGAAAAGGAAGATAATTTAGTCTTCCGAGTCTGAATTGTGGTCCTCCCAAAAATTTTCGGTATTTTGGATTTCCACTTCTTGTACTTTATCAATGTCGTTAGGGATCTCTATATTATGAATTGCGTTTTTAAACGTCCTTTTCGAACGGATTGAGGGGTCGACCTCCATTGGTACTGATTTTTCCTGAACCGGCCAATGTTGGCTCTTTGAACTAATTTGTTCTGAATTTCTTTTCGGTTGAAAATTGGATTTTGCTTGGTTATTAAGTTTTTGTGAGTTTCCCGATATAACTTCATTGGAATTAAATTTACAAAGGAAGGCATAGGCTTCCTCTAAGTTTTGTGGTTAACGGCTTGAGCGTAACCGAAATATGGTCTCCTTAGACCCGACACAAACGCTGCTAATGCATCTTCTTCAATAAATGCATTGATAGCGTGCCATGATTGATTATATTGTGGCTTTTGTTTAGCCAATGATTTAATATTTTGAACTATTTCCTTCACTTTATTGAAATAGACGTGTACTGAAAAATCATTTTGCTTCGTTGACCAAAGCTGTGATTTATAAAATGGAAGTTCCTGTTTATCGCCTAACGATTCTAATAGGATTTCTTTCATTTCCAAAAATGTACGAGGGTTTCCAGCTAAGCAAAGTATATCCTTAGCTTTTCCCTCTACCTTGTTTTGTATTGCTTGTATGTACAAGCTAAATTGTTGGGGGGTGACTAATGGTTCGAATACTTTTAAAGTATCTTCCGCTGTGGTCAGCCACGCCGTCAACTGTTTTTTATTTCCATCGAAAGACGGAATTGATTTAATAGGATCAGGGATCCTAAATAAATCGACTGTAATTTTTTCCTCTTTTTGTGGAGGTGGAGGTACCTCCGTTTTTTGATTCAGATACGTTAGTAGCTGATCATGTTCACCTTGCTTTTGACCCAATTTTGCCAATTGGTCTGAGATTGCTGCGAGCTGTGCTGCAATTTGTTCCATATCCATTTGATTTTGCAAGTCTACTGATTCTATGTTTCTATTTGCAATATAAACTTCAATAGACTTCTTGCTTTTCATTCACTGGATTTATGGTAATTCAATCGTCTATATTGACTATAAGTGAATTTGTGTCTATCTAGCAGTGCACAAATTAAAATTATGTCTTTTCGTGTCTATTTAATAGTGCACGATGGTGACAGTTTCAGTAAATACTAATAGAATTTACAAAAAATTTGTTACCTGAGTCCGATTTCCTTTGCTGTCGTGTTCTGGTTCTGATTTTACTGGTGAGCTGTGGCGGAACCTCAAATCCTTCTAGCAGTTTTCACTTTAAGCTACGGACGTCTTTGAAAAGAAAAAAAAAAAATCACACGTAGATACACGTCTTCATTTTCGAATTAATTTTTAGTTGTTAACTAAATAATCAAAGATTTTTTTTTATTTTTTCCGACGGATTCACTTTCACACAAGTTTTTATTCACTTGATATTTGCACTTTTCACTAACTCACTATTAACCGAACGGCTGCGCCAATTACGTATTTCGTATTTTAAAAGTTGTTAAAAAAAATTTATTTTAATTTAAATTTTTTAATTTTTATTTTCTTAGAATGGTTTTACAAGTTGTTTCTTTAAAATCTAAAATCGGACTAATTTCTTTAAATCTAAATTTCTTTAACTCTAAACTTAAAATTACTAACTCATCAAATTTGCTTCGACTCGATGAACATGATTCTATGGTCACGTTGATCAACCATGCGCTTAAAACAGTTTATGTTGCAGAATTGGATTTGCTGCGCTAATTGTCTTATCAATCAAGTCACGTTGTTTATCTTTTGCTTGCGTGGCAGTTTCTATGGGAACTGTAACTGTAACTATATATATATATATATATATATATATATATATATATATATATATATATATATATATATATATATATATATATATATATATATATATATATATATATATATATATACATATATATTTATCACGTCTGAATTTGATTCATCATCGGATTCATCAGAATTCGATGTCTTATAGCAGAATTCGATATATAATTTTCTTAGAATTGTAAAAAAAAAAACATTTCAGAATTACAAATTTGAAAATATATAGATGCCTATTACAATAAAAATTAAAGTTTTGTTTACATTTCTTTATTAAAATACTAATAATAATCACTAAAGAATTATTTCGTATGTATTTCGTACGAAGTTTTCAGAATTAATCAATAAAAATAATTAAATATAGTCAGTTTATTTATTGTAATTTACGGTAAAGTTTTTCTCGTTTTTTTCATACATAATGTATAAAATGGCCTTATGTAAATTACACGATATTAACGCGTAAAAACTGTGTAAATTATATAGTGTAACTTCCTCGCCCAACCTTGGTCATAACTGTTGTGCAAAAATAATTTTCTTAATCAATCACTTTCTCGCGATTATTAACTTCAGGAGCCCCGTAATTAACAATCGGCTCTTTTTGGCTGTCACGTTATAATCCTCAGCGAAATCTATGATTTTCACAGAGATCTCCCTATAAAAAATCTTAATGAAATTTGTTGGATATGTAGGTAACTTCCTGTAGCTCAAGTAGCATAAATTAATTTAATTTCAATTATTTGTTGTTTTCCCCGAAAAACAAAAGATATTCAAATTTTCCCATCATTTTCTTAATTTGTTTGTTACACCGCAAAGTTTCAAAAACAAAATTCTTGTGTTTGTGATTTAGAATGGGCCCCCACTCAGAAAAACAATGTATTCCATATACATGATAGAATTTTATATAGCGGCGTGTTCAAGTATTTTATTTAGATTCTTTATTATGCTTAAAACCTGTGCTACCTACCTCTTCACAAGAACCAATATTGCAATCTAAAAATGAAGGGTATATTAATTTTATACATACACACACACAAACAAACAGCGCAGCACAGTGTAAAACAATAAAATATATTTACCCTTCTAAATTAGACACGAAAAATGGAAAAAATAAATAAAAATAAGATGAAAAATCTCTCTTGGATATATATACGGGGTGTTTTTGTATAAAGTGGAAGTGATGGTATACATGAAGAAGGAAAATACGAAAATATGTATAACCCTCTGAGATTAAAAACAAGCAAAAATAAAATTACGTAAAGTACAAAACATTTTCCAGTAAAATAAGTTGACTACCGTAGAGAGGAAATACACACACATAAAATTAAACATGGGTGGGTGGTGTTGGATTTTCCAGGTTTTACTTTACATTTTGTTTTCTTTTAACTTAACTTCTATCCTAGCTAGGTCTAATGATAAATTAGTTCTTATTATTGTTATTATTATTAGTATTTTTTTTTTGGGTTGTTGTTGTTGATGCTTTGTGTTTTTGGATCTTGTTGTTGTTTTGTTTTTTTATACATTTTCGAGATAAACTTTGTTCGTGCTCTAATTAAAGAAGGAAAAAATCTTCATAAAAAAAAAAAAAAAATGTTTTCCAGTTTCCTGTGCTCAAAATTTTCTTCTCTTGTATAAAAATTATTTCAATTACCATTTTTCCGTTTTTCATCTGTTTTATGAGTACACCAGCTATAGCATTTAGTATTTACGATGGGAGTTATATTATGAAAAATAATAGACCACTTCACAGGAATTGTGTGTGTGTGCGGGTATTTATTGTTTATATCCCATTCTGGTATTTATTTGGTGTGCCTGTATATATTCTTATTAATGACGGGAAAGATTTTCTATTTTATTTTGGGTCAGACTTGGAAAAATATAATCAACCACAATTTTACAAAAATGCTCAAATAACAACAACAACAATTGGAAAACTGAACGATTAAATATTCAATTTATCTTGTTAATTACTTTGGCTGGATTTCGGATGGATTAAGAAGTTTTAACTTTAACTAATTAATTTCATTCATTAAATTTCTCCTTCTCGCGACTCATACGCGTATTATTAATTTTCATCTACATCCATAACATACTTTATATACAAAAAAAAAAAAAAAGTCGGCAGACGGGAATGGAATTCCTAACAAACGTACTTCAAATTATTCAAGAAGATTTATTTTTATTGTTTCGTGCGTTGCTATGTTTTATTTCTACTTGAACTTTAATTTAAATTACTTTAAATAAAACAGAAGGTAAAAGAAATTTGTTCCGAAATTTATCAGATAGAGTCGCAGGTAAAATAAAAATTACCTAATTAGCTTTTTTTTCTTTAGAATGAAAAATGTATAAAATAAAATTAAATTCGTTAAATATCGCGCTCAGGGAAACCTTAAATCTAATTGGATATAACAATTTATTTTACTTTTGTTTAGTTAGTTTTAAAGTATTCGTATACGAAACAAGCAGAGCCAGAACAAATGTTGAAAATTAAACGGTAATGAATCAAAAGTGTTTATCGAAAGTACGTGGAGAAATGATCTTTCAACGGAAAGGGCTTTACTTTGATGTAGTACTTTGGAAAATTCTGTTATCAGCAGTGGCGGCAGGGTTTTTGTCTAGAAATTCGTATCCTAGAACTCCCGATGCTATACACATATTTGCAAAGCACATAATGCACTAATAAGTTCTCTTTGGTCCTAGGTAACACGACGTCAATTTCATAAAAACCCCTCCATGTTACATGATCCCAAAAATATATTTAAAACTGAGTGACATGTAAAATGATAAAAGCAAAAAACAAGATTTTAGCTCTATATATATGATGTAGGATATGATTTAGGATTATTTGCTCCAGTTGAATTTAGTTACAGAAGATATGACTGGTGAAGCATTATCCAGATGGAAGTGGTTTGTACTAGAGTCGATTTCTGATTCTTACGAATTAATGCCAATTGATGGAATAATCTTTAAGGTAATTTTTGTTTTGATTCTCCGAAAATTAATTTCTCGTGAACCTCTGCAAGGAATTGTTTATGGATCTATTGACATTTTTCAAATTGCATCCAATTGTAAGTTTCAGCATTTGAACAATTCTAATGAACTTTAGATTCCGGAATTTTTTATGGAAATTCTAGACCTAATCTCATATAAAAGATGGGAAATCGATTAAGTGTTTCGATCATTACGGGTAGAGCTATTAATCGTTATTCTTGGATACACAAAATGGATGTTACATTTTAGCTCAAAATACTGAAAATTGGTATTTCAAGAATATGTCTCTAAATTTGTTAAATAGTAGAACGACGTTTAAATATTAAATTTCGGTTTCAAACGAGGATATTTAGAGCCCTAGGATCGATTAAACGAATTTTAGATGTTTATCAGTTATAACAACCATGCTCTTATTCTCTCATAACGAATTTTACAATGTTTGCTCAAACTTCCAATAATTATTTAAAGCTCAACTTTCCCAAAAACCTGTAGAATTAAGAGCAATACAAACAGATTAATAAATTAAGGGTTACGAGACCTATCGTTATAGGTATTACACTTTTTTCCTAGTTTTAAACCGTGTTGGTGTGCGAATTAAGTTGATCGTTGAGTTTGGGCTTGAATTGAGAGTTTTGTTGGGGGTTAGGTTGTAGGTCGACTTGTACCTACTTGAGTTAAGCTTGATTAAATGTTTGATGGTTGCGTCAGGCGTCGATTTGAAAATTTAAATAAGGATGAGTTGAAGCTAAAGAGGAATTGATTGAGGGGTTCGATTAAGAATTGAATTAGGAGTCAAGAAAAAAGCTTAGTTGGAAATTAGATTGAATTCGCTTTGATAGAAAATAGCTATAGTTTAAATCTTGGTAATTTTTGTCTATTTAAATTTATTGATATGAATTTTTCCTTGTAAAATAAATTCGCTCGAATGTATACATTTTTAAACTCTATACAGACGCATTTTTGTTGTTGTTGTAAAATCTAATAATAATTTAAGATTAACTTCATTCGCATCAAAAATATCGGTTACTCAAAAGGATCCAAAAAAAAAAAAAATCAGCCTTGAGAGTGTATATCTGAAGATAAATCGTTTTTATGAAATCTGTCCATAGCTATCGCCTGAAAACTATTCATATAAGTTTCTCGTATAAAATCTTGAAAAATTCCATTTTCTAAAAATAATTAGAAGCTTTGTATAAAATCAGCCGTTAGAATATTTTGTTTAGAGATGGATTGCTTTTATGTGACTTGAGGCAGTCTAAGTTTCCTGTGGGAAATTTAGAGAAATTTGAAAAAGTTAAAGCCGAAAGTAAAAATTAAATGTACAAAATCAGCCTCTAGAGTGTTATATCTGGAGCTATCGCAGGACAAAAATTCATTCATTCAAGTTTCGCGTAGGTAAGTTGAGAAAATTCGATTTTCCAAAAATTAGAAACCTTTTATAATTAGATGATATGTCTAATCATGTTACTAATGATTTTTAAAAAATCTGACTTTCTCAGATTTTTCACTGAAAACCTGAACTAAATTATTATGCTGCGGTTGCTATTGACAAATCATATTAATGCAATCCAATTCCGCAGACAAAACACTCTAAAAGCTGATTTTATACAATATGTTTCTAATGATTTCTGGGAAATTGAATTTTTCCAGATTTTTCGCAAGAAACTTAAACTGAAATATTTTCATGCAACAAACATTGACGAGTCACATCGATGCAATCCAGCTAGAGACACAACACTCTAGAAGCTGAATTAATACATTCATTTTTACCAAATTTTCCCAGATTTCCCAAATCATAACCTGATTTTTTTTTGCGGTTGCTATTGGCAGGTCAAATCAATGCATCAGACATAATATTATAAAATCGAATTTTATCATATTCACGGCGATTTTTTTTCTTGCAATTGCTATTGACCTAACACTCAATAGAGGCTGATTTCATACCAATTAAATATTTTTTTGTATTTCGCGATTTCCACAATTTTTCACGAGGAACTGGAGTCAGGTTTTGCCACTTAAGTATATTGACAAAAGCCTTCAATGCTACACATGCAACCATTATAATTTTCGGTTAATGATTGGTTACGCTTTAATTTTTATTTTCAGCTAGAAACTTTCAGCTTGTTGTATATTTTGGAAACCCCTAAATTATAAATATTTTGTATGTGAATTGTGAATTGCAGTTTCAAATTGTATTAAGTATTGATGAGTATTATATAAAAAAAGATTGTAACTTGTTTTCCGCACAGAGAGATAGGAACAGGACACGGTAAAATAAGATCGTCAGTCGTATAAATCTATATAAAAATGGTGTAAAAAATGTATGTGCGCACATCAGTTGAGAACGGCTGAACCTTCTTACGAAAGAAAATTTTGGGAAAATCCTTCGGAAAAGTCGGAAAATTCGGAAAATCGAAAAATTATGTTTCTGTCTAGGATTTGGCTCGTAGCCAACCAGATGGTAAAAACCAGATGTTTTGTAGAAGAGAAAAATTGGAAAATCTGAGTGGAAAACTCGGAAACTTCGGGAAAAACTCGAAGAAAATTGAATTTTTTTTTTCAATGAAATTTTGAATATTTTGTATGTTTTGATTACCGATTAGGCTTATTCTTTTTTTATTGTGTTTGAAATTGCCAGGAGATGGTTCTTACAAAAGAAAATTTTTGGAAAATCCTTTGGAAAAGTCGGAAAATTCGGAAAATTGAAAAATTATGTTTTTGTACGAGATTTGGCGCGCAACTAAACCATATTGTCTTTTAGAAGAGAAAAATTGGGAAAACGAAGTGGAAAACTCGGAAACTTCCGGAAAAACCCGAAGAAAATTGAATTTTTTTTTTCAATGAAATTTTGAATATTTTGTATGTTTTGATGACCGATTAGGCTTAATCTTTTTTAATTGTATTTGAAATTGCCAGGAGATGTTTCTTACAAAAGAAAATTTTTGGAAAATCCTTTGGAAAAGTCGGAAAATTCGGAAAATTGAAAAATTATGTTTTTGTACGGGATTTGTAGGCCCAAATTTGTGTGGGAGTTTGAATCGACATTTCATTCACTTTTCAATACATTAGTGTTGAATTCGATGAGAATGGAATGGAATGTCCACTCAACTCAATCATCTACCTATTGAGAATAGAGTTGAGTTGTTTGATTTTTTCTATCATCAAAATCAATTTTCGTGAAGGACAAAAGTATTTGCTCGAAACGAAGTAATTTGGGGCGGGACGAAGTTCGTCGGGTCAGCTAGTATATAAATAAAAGTATAACCAAGTAAAAACTAATTGTGTGGTGTAATTATTATTCAAAGAGAAAAGACATAAAAAAGTGGCGACGAAGATGGGATAAAATACGTGTTTTTTCTTAATGAAAATAAAGTGAATGAAAGTTTATTTATTTTGATTATTTTTTTAATTATTTAAGTGAGAAATTAAGGCTTAAAATGGTCGGTAAAATTGAGCCGTGGAAGGCACCAGCTGGTTGGCTTATGAAGATAGGCTTAATCAATTTTTTATCGCAAATAATACAGAAGACGATACAAAAATGGCGACGTTCATTACGGTTATTGGTGCGAGACTTTACGAAACTCTGATGAAGTTAACAGTACCAAAATTACCTTCAGAAAAATCATATGAGAAGGAAAGGAAAAGGAATATACGAACGGAACGCACAGTTTCATAAATCGAAACAAGAGGAAGGAGAAACTGTTTCAGAATTTATTTTGAGGCTTAAATCTGTGGTGGCTTCTTGTGATTTTGGAGGAGTATTAGAAGGGAAAGATGTGAAATATCGTGAATTAAAAGATATTATCATACAAGAAGCTTTGCTAGATCGTTTTGTCATTGGAGTTCGTGATCAAAAATTTTTTCAATCTTTACTAAATACAAAGGAAAACGAAGACAGTTTTGAGGCCGCGTGTGAATTGGCCTTGAGTTTGGAAATGGCATTAGCAGAAAGTCAGCCGATTTTAGCAACAGTTAGTAAAATGGAGAGCATAAAAAACAACGTTAACCAACCATTTCGGGGAAGATCTCCAAATCAATATCGAGCAGCGAGATATAATTATTCATATCATGGAAACAATCGTAGTCCAAGTCCACGATCCTTCCAAACTAAAAGTAACAGCAAAAATCCTCATAAATACAAGATACGAAGAATCGATGCAAAACATGTGGGACATCTGGCAGACATAGGGATGAAAATTGTTCAGCGCGGAATTGGAGGTGTTTTAAATGCAATTTAGTTGGTCAAACTTCAACCGTTTGTTCAGCGCCGGCTTTATCCACTTAGCAGAATATGCCTCGCATAGGGGCGCCGACCAATTAGGGGCGCTGACAATCTTTCTCACACTTCGTAACAATTTCTTCTATTAAAAAAATAGTTTTCATTAGAAATTTTGAATTTCAACTCAACTCGATTACACTAGTTTCATCGAGTTTAAAATAGCTCAACGAAAACTTAACTCAACTCTGTTTCTATGAACACCAACTCGTTTTCAAACTACATCGAAACATGATAATGGTAACAGTTTCAATACTCGTCGTGCGAGAACAGTAAACACACAAAGAAATACAGAAAAGCTCACCTTTCAATACGCCGAGATCGGTGGTTATAATACTAATAATTTTTCAAAATCCCAGCCGAAATATAAATGAGGCAATCAAGGAGTTAAATAAGTTAATACCGTACATTAAACAAATGCGAACAGATGAACGTTTCAATCGTGTTCAAGAAACAGCAAAAGAATTAGCAACTGATTTAGAAATGAATCCTCAGTTTAAAGATAATGCTCTGCGAAGACGTAGAAACTTCCACTGCTCCACAATATGTATAAATTTAAAATTTCGTTTTATTTCCTATACTGGATACTGCACTTAATTCGTTAGATGAATGATTTGAGGGCATAAATGATCATATCAATAATTTACAGTTTTTACTCGATATTGAAGAAGTTTGTAAATCGAATGATGAGGAACTAAAAGCACATTGTGACGCGTTAGATAATATGTTAACCATTAGCGATGACAAAGATATTTTTGCGGTAGAACGATTTAACGAATTAAAGATTTTAAAGGACACAATGAAAAATACTAAGATCCATTGTATTTTATATTACAATACATTTAGTCTAATGCACTAGGGCAGTACTTCTCAAACTTTTTAATACTGCGGCCCCCGAAATCGAAAAAATAAAATCTAGGACTCCCAAAAATTTTATTCAATAATGTGTCCCGCTAATTTAGAAAAATAAAAAAATGTTCTACCAACCCAAAATATTCTTTCGGCTTCATACGATTTACAGGTAAAAATATTCATATGCGCAAAAATTGTAGAATTCCAGAAAATTAAGCTTGATTATAAATAACATGAGAGGGTTTTATATAAGGAACTATTTAAAATGAGATGTAGCTGTGAAAACTCAGGAACTAAATATTTTAGCTGGATATATGAGTGGAGCAGAACAGTTTCCGAAATGACTAAACTAAAGTTAAAGCTAAACATTTTTGAGCTTACGACTATTCTAAATTTGTCAAAATTCATTTTCAAAGTTTTTCTAATTTGACCGCAACCCAACCCGAATTTGGTCCGTTACTAATTTTTGTGTCAAATTATTTTTACTTAGGTATTTAAAACCAGTTATACAAAATTTTTTTTAGGTTGTTTCAACTACCAATTTTCAACGTAATCAACCAATTTGAAAGCTTTGGCCCTCTTAGCAATTTTATATTCAAAATTTGAAATTTTATTTATGATGAGTTCTTCAAAAAAAAAAAAAAAAAACGGAACGCGCCATAGTATAGAAAAAGATAGCTCAGTTCTCAGTACATGAGAGTAGATTTGTTTTTTTGCTACGGAATAGAAAATTACCGAACTTTTGAATTGTGGGGGAAGGGGTGATAATAAGGTTCCTGGTAATTTTTTAATTGTAAATTGTAATATCCTTAATTTGCCGAAAAATTGACTATTCTAGAAAAAAATTAAAGAATATTCCTACTTGCCTTATAAATTCTAAGTGAGCATATAATTTGTCCGAATTGAAAGCTCAATTTTTCCATTGTTAGTATTAGTAATATTTGACGCACAAACTTTAGTTCTTAATTTTTAGAAAACTGATTGACTTCATTATTGAATTTTATACTATGATTGAAAGGTTGGTTGGATTATCGAGTATAGCAATTGAAAAAGAAATTGGTGACAAAATCGATTTAAGTGAAATGATTGATAAATTTGCTACTTAAAGGTAAGAAAAGCTAAATTTTGTACCTGAGTTATAAAAAGGGCGCCTAAGAAGAACTTGCGTAGGGCGCTAAGTGTTCTAGAGCCGGCACTGTTGTTGGAATAATGCAGATTCACAGCAATTGAAAATCATAAATGGAATATCTTCAAAAAATAAACCAGTGTTAGTAAATTTCATCGTATAGATGGAAAAAATTTAATGTTTGAAATAGATAACGGTGCATCATCAACTGTATTGTCTAAGGATGAGTATTTAAATAATTTTAGTAATTGTAAACTAGTAAAAAATTTTGAAAATTTGTATAATGGTTCCGGGAACTGTATTGAGGTTATGGGAACAATTGCAGTCGAAGTTCAACGTTGTCATGAGGAGCAATCACAGTATTTAAATATAACGGTAATAAATACAAAGAAAACTTATAATTCCCTTGTCGGACGCGATTCGCTGGAAATTTTTTGGCCAAATTGGAGAAACACATTTTTTTCTGGAGTCGTTAATTTGGTAAGTGAGGATATGGATATTGTTGGAGAGATTATGGGATTGTTTCCTAAAATAATAGACCAAAGTTTAGCTAGCCCAATTGAAGGTTATATGGCGGATATAGTTTTAAGTGATGATGAAATTCCGATTTTTCCTGCGGCTTGATGAGGAAATAAATCGTCTTGTCAAGCAAAACATTTTAATGCCAGTTCGCCATAGCAGATATGCAAGTCCGGTAGTGGTAGTGCCAAAAAAATATGGTAAAATTCGATTATGCATAGATTGCAAAACCACTCTCAATCGGTTTATTTTGACCGAGCACTATCCACTGCCTAAAATTGAAGATATTTTTGCGAGCTTATCTGGGTGTAAAGTTTTCTGTGTAGTTGATCTCACTGGTGCTTATCAGCAATTGTTATTGAGTGAAAAATCTCAAAAGTACATGACTATAAATACCCATAAAGACCTGTTCAAAAAACCTGTTCAATTTCTCAAGGGGTAATAGATCAAATTTTAAATTATATGAAAAATGTTAAATGTTATTTGGATGACATTTTGATAGGTGGATCGTCACGGGAAGAATGCGAAAAAAATCTATTTGAAGTTTTGAAGAAGTTCAACGAACATAATTCTTTCAAAATTCAGTTAGATATCTGAGCTATAGTATTTCGGGGGATGGAATCCGGCCAGACGGATCAAAAGTCAACGCTATAGTTAATGCACCTCGACCACAAAACATTTAACAACTTCAGTCATTTTTAGGCCTTTTAAATTATTATGGGCGTTTTTTACCAAATGTGTCATCAAAATTACATATTCTCTATAATCTTCTACATCAAGATGTTCCATTCGTTTGGTCAGAAAATTGTCAATTAGTGTTTGAAAAATGTAAACAATTAATATTGAATAATAATATTTTAGAACTTTTTGACCCTCTAAAACCAATAATTTTAACGACTGATGCTAGTCCATATGGAGTGGGGTGCATATTGTCACATTTGGTAGATGGGGTTGAAAAACTAATAATGTTCGCGTCAAGCACACTCTCTTCAGCTGAACGAAATTACTCACAGCTTCATAGAGAAGCATTAGCGGTAATTTTTGGCGTAAAAAAATTTGAGAAATATTTGTTGGGAAAAAAATTTCTAATTTGCACGGACCATCAAAGCCTGCAGGAAATATTTAACCCAAAAATATTTAACCCAACCTGTCTGCTTATCAATGTTTTCGTATGAAATTAAATTTAAACCTGCAAGAAACGTTGCAAACGCAGATGCGTTATCACGTTTACCGCTAGCAGAAAACACGGGTGTAGATGATATTCGAATTTACTATCATATTTCAACCAAACTAGTGATTTTCCTTTGTGTTTTGATGACGTGAAAACAGAAACGAAAAATGATTTGGTTTTGTCTGAAATTTATTATTATATTTTAAATGGGTGGCCAAAATTGATTCCTGGGTATGCAAAAAATTATTTTTTAAATCAGGCTAGCCTCAGTATTGAAGATGAATGTTTATTTTATAGAAGTCGCTTAGTAATTCCAGAGTCTTTAAAGCCGCAATGTCTAAAATTATTGCATGAAAATCATGCCGGGATAATTAAAATGAAAATGCTCGCAAGATCATATATTTGGTGCAATGGTATCGACAACGATATCGAAAGTTTCCAAAAGAACTGTCGTATTTGTCAATAGTCCCAAAATATTCCTAGCGAAATTGTTAGCTCAAAGTGGACACAAAATAAATTTCCCATGGAGAATAGATTTTTTCTATTTCGGAGGAAAATTTTTTTTACTTTTTGTCGATTCATATTCAAAATATGTCGATACGGTACAAATGAATTTTACAAATGCTTCAAGTGTCATTGAAAAACTGCTAAATATTTTTGCAAGTCTAGGATTATGTACCAAATTAGTCTGAAATTTTGTTTACCTATAAACCTAGAACACTTTTCGATCTTCTTAGACCTGACCAAAATGAAAAAATTTTAGATACATCAAAAAAATCAATAAATAGTGAAAAAAATGTCTCAAATAGAAAAGTCAGGTTCAATTTGAATAACGAAAAATCATTTAAATTTAAACCAGGCGATAAAGTGTTTTACCGAAACCATTTCAAGTCCCACTTAAATTGGTTACCGGCCAGAGTCGTAGAACGTGTTAGTCTTTTCACGTATTTAATAAATGTGCAAAATCATATCAGATATGTACACGAGAATCAAATTAAAATTAGCACATTAAGTGACGATGAACATCCTGGTATGAGAATTCCTCAAATTGAATCAGATGATTATAATTTTGCAAATGATTCAGGTGTTTTACCTAATAATGAAGTTTACAATAGAAAACGGTCGAGATCTGCTTCACAGTCTCCACCGTTCGTAGTAAGAAGATTGAAAAGGGTTAAAAAGGAACCTCAAAGGTTGAGATATAATAGTTTTTGAAATTGTATTAAATTCTTATAGTTAATATATATATAGTGTTTAAGTAAATGGATTACCGGTACTAGATTTAGGGATATATTCATAATATGAAAAAAATTTTTTAGTTGTATAGAAATTAAAGTCAATTATACATAAATAAATCATACATATTAATTGTAACTGAAAATAAAATTATAGTAGAAGGAGTTTAAGTTAAGAGGAGGAGAGTTGTTGTATATTTTGGAAACCCCTAAATTATAAATATTTTGTATGTGAATTGTGAATTGCAGTTTCAAATTATTGTATTAAGTATTGATGAGTAATTATATAAAAATGATTGTAACTTGTTTTCCGCACAGAGAGATAGGAACAGGACACAGTAAAAGAAGATCTGTGTGGTGTAATTATTATTCAAAGAGAAAAGACACAAAACAGCTGACCTTAACATAGTTCTGCAATATCAACTTTAAACTTTCCGACGGCAGCTACCATACTAGCCATATGACACCTGCCATAATCTGGGTATTTACCAAAATTGAGAAAAATATCGATTAAAATTACTTTAAATTTTACTTGCGTTAATAGTATAAAAGCACGAATTAAACAAAGTTTAGTTGAAGTTCGTCAGCTTTCTCTAATTAGTCTAAATTGCATAACTCTTATAAAAAGGCTAAATGTTCACCAAATGTGGCACACGCATGAAGTAAACCATTAAAACGTCAAAGAAACGAAATTTTAATACGTTTGACAACAACAATTTTCGATATAGTATTTTGACAACAACAACACATTTAAAAATATAATGCAAAATGTATTTATATAAAATGCTAGAACCTGAGCGCGAAATATTTTAAATGTTACCTAACATAATTGAAACATACTTGTGCTTTTACCTTGTTCTAAAAGTAAAAGCTCCCAAAGCTCCGAAATATTTTTTTGACAGCAAAAATGAAATTACTACTGTAAATACACAGCCTTACACAGATGTTAAATTCATTTTTAGAAGAAATGAAGTACGAGAACTAAGTTGTGAGATGGTTCAATTATTTTACATTAAACATTTCGATTTATTTTATAGAGTGTGAAACACTATATTCTCAATCGATTTACTGATAAACAAAACGTTATGTAACATAAGCTTGTAACTAAAAGCAAATAATGACCTGGCATCTAGAAATTCCAGTTATAATCCACTTAAGCACATTTTTTACATTTTATGCAATTCATTTAGTTAAAATTAACAGCATCATCACCATCAACAACAACACCCGCAGCCAATTCACATTTATACACTCAACTGAATATACAAAAACATAACATTTGGATATGGCAAATATAAATAAAACACCGATTGGTATAATTTAACTGAAAGATTTGTCCTCGTTTTTATTTAGTAATCATTCACACAAGTCGATATTTCAGAAAATTCAATTTGTATTTTTTTTTTTGCCATCTTACTTTCATCTCGATATATACTCGTATATTTTATACTGTCGAAAGGATAACGATAACCTTCGTCAGAATTCGAGAAAAACAATCTCATAATTCAATTGCTTATGTTATCGTGTCTGAAAAGAAGAAAACAAAAACAAAACAAAAAAAATAAAAAATTAACGAAAATAACAGAAAATGTCATCTGATATGGATGAATGAATTTTTCAATTTTTTTTTTATTTTTTTAATTGGTGAAAAAGATTTGAAGGAGATTTTATTTTATGTTTGGATAAAACGAACTTGGGGACTTCATTTCCATTCTGTGTGGTAATTTATAAATGCGATGAAAATTATATCATCTGAAAAACCCTTGATGTGTAGATATATTATGTGTATATCCAAACGTACATATATATGGCACAACAGAACGATACTCAAATGTAAATCATCATATCATGATTTCAAAATATAAATGTGTAGCTGTTGTTGCTTAATTTTTTATTTTTTTTTTTGCAAACCCCACATTTCCAAATATCAACAATTTATATAAGCACATCTGTATAAAATTCACCAAGAAGAATTTTTGTTGATTTGGTGATGACAGAGCATAAATAAATAATCATATAGGTTTATAGACTATATAGAGACATAGCTATATAAAAATAATCATAGATAGATTGTGATGTTGGTGTCTGTATGTATAGGGGCCATGACAAATTATTTGAATAAGAGTTATAACCATGATAAGAGTGAATAATAGAAATGGAATTTAAATCCCTTACTCGTATAAATACGATATTTATTTACACCCAGATACGATCTGGAATGAGGGAAATCAATCAACGTTCAACCATTTCTCATTTTAGGTATCCGTATATACAGCATAACAAAATTATTCAATTAACTTCAGTTCTTATCGTGTCGTTAAATGAAAATGTCTCACGAGATATTTTATTAAACAACAAGTATAAAATCGATGAAAACTTCACGTAAAGTGATAAAATACAAAATAATCAATTTAATAAAATCAGACCATTTAATTTATAAATATTAGATTTTTTTTTTTTCATTCAAAGTATACAGGTATATACATACACGTAGGCACTGCTTTAAAATATTTAAAATCGTTTTCCCGTTTAAAAATGAACAAAAATTGTTTGGAAAAACTTTTATCGTTTTCATCTCAAAACAATTTAATATTCAGCTCAAAGTTATGTACCCGACATAAGCACGCATATACCACGCAGTGTTTTTGACTTTGCAAAATAAAAAAAAAAATGTTTCGCTAACATTTTAAATTAATACGCAACCTCTTATAATATTTTAAAATGTATACTCGTATAAATTGTTAAAGTTTGTAAAAAAATAAACTTTTTTTTGGAAAACGAAATCTCATGTCACCTGTTCATGATTATATGCGACAATGATCAACAAATTCATGGATTTTGTATTTGTGTGTGTGTGTGGGTACATTGTACTTACATAATATAGTCTTTCTATTTTTGTATATAAAATTTTATGTTTTTTTGTTATTTTTTGCCTTGTGTGCGTTCAGGACGATGAATAAATAATAAAATTACGAAAAAGTAAAAGTCAAGAGAATACAGAACAAAATTTGTTACAAAGAAAGCTTTTATTTTATTTTAAATTAAATTTAATGTATTTTTCTTGCTATATGCAAACTTTATTGTTCCAAAACCAACTTTTCTGTCTTCATTTTCTTCTCAGTTTTATATTATTATATTGGAACATTTTTTTTATTTAATATAAGATTTATTGGAACTGATTATCGGTTGGTTCTCTATAAAACAAAAAAACGGATGCTTTACGATGATTTATATTTCAGTATATACCTATGTAGGTAAATAAACTTTGTTACTTTTTTATATACCTAAAATTCAAAGTTTTCCAATTTTGGGCGAGTACAAGCTTTGGCTAAGCGTAATCTAATTTATGGCAGGTGTATAAATTCGATTTTTAAATAAACAACAAATTTGGTTATTTTTTTGTAGTTCGAACAAGATATAATGTTGTTATGATGACATGTTATGTTTTGACATAAACTTTATGAGAGGAAAGTTTTTACAAAACAAATCGAATTTGGGGATTAATTATTAGTTTGGTATTAGGTATAAATTTCAAAACTGATGCAATACATAACAGAATAAAATCTGAATTTCATTTGTTAAATTCCAAAAGGGTATGCGTATAGTTACGAAACGTGAGGAAAGTGATGGAATTTGATGTGGATGTTGAATTGGATTAGTGTGCCGGTGTCTCAACACCATGCATTTTTTTTACCCTCTGTAAGCTCTTGCTTATATAATAGACAACCCCCCAACCTATGTTGTATACCCAACCTGGTAAGCAATACAACTAAACAAATTTCAGTTTATATTAGCGGAAGGTCATGTGCCACCTCCTTGGCCTCCATTACATAATGTCGCCCAATCAACCGGTATAAAAAAAAAATTTATGTGAAAAAGTAAAGATTGCTGGTGCTTTTTGTGTTCCGATCGAATGCCTGAATGTTTTCGCGATGGGCTTCATGATATTGAGGTATTTTGTCGCTGATACCGGGATTGTTCAGGGATCTAGATGCTTTACTTTAATTTCAAGTCTTAATATTTTCATTTGTCTCTCTCTCTCTCCCTCTCTCTTTCTCTTCAGTACTGAGAAGGTGTTCGCGACTTCAAGGGGTTTGAATATAGGTTTTTGTTTCATTTCAACCAGCATTCTACTACATATACTGTTAAAGTTAATTAAAGTTGCCAGACGAAAGTGAAAAGTCGATAATGCATTTTGTATTACTCCAGCTGAAAGTAAAAAACGGTAATGCAGATTGTGTTATCCCAGCCGAAAATAAAAAATGAAGTCAATATCGATCGATAGTGTTTATTCTAAAAACTACTAAGGAATATAAGGATGCATGATTATCATTAAATACCTCTGTTAATATTCATATATGGCAAAATTTAACTGCAGTTCCTCGTGGAAAATTGTGGGAAACAAGGTACACCCAAAGAAATATTTTATTTGGAATAAACACCGCCTCTAGAGTGTTATGTCTGGAGATGTATTTTATTGATGTGACTTGTCAATAGCTATCGCAGGAAAAAATTCAGTTCAAGTTTCCCGTAAAAAATCTCGGAAAATTCGATTTTCCCAAAACCATTAGAAAATTTGTGTAAAATCAGCCTCAGGAGTGTTAATGTCTAGAGATGCATTTTGGTTGATTTTTGTTGAGTTTTGAGTCTGCATGTGAACTCGCTTTGAATTTAGAAATGAGTTTTTCTGAATCAGGGGTAACTCAAACAATAGCTACTGTGGCAAGTGATTCGGATGGCTATCAAGGCCGAAGTACGTCTTCAAGTAATTATCGCAGTCCAAGTAGAGCAACCTAGTAATACAAGGTCGACCGGTAGTAATCAAGAAGTTTCACCAGTAAGATATTCCGGTCAACAAGGTTATCGTATCAATTCAGGAACTCGTTTTAGAAATTCACAGTTTCTGAATTATTGTTGTCGATGCGGTAGTAGTGAGAGGCATCAGGAAATAAATTATCCGGCGGTGGAATGGATTTGTCATACGTCCAGGGTATGCTACAATCAAGCCGCATCCAAACAATTATATTGTATAAATAACATTGCGTGTGGAAATAATCCATTATTTTGGAGTTATCTGTCGAGGATATCAATACATGGAATTCGAAGTAGATTGTGGAGCATCAGTGTCTGGGATGTCCGAAGCTGAGTATCTAAATAAGTTTAGTTTAATTAATTTAAAACCTAATTTTGAAATTTTCTATAATATTTCAGGAGAATGCATCGAAATTGTTGGGAACATTTTAGTGGGGGTTAAAGAGGGTCCATTAGATCAAAGAAAAAATTTGGAATTGATTTTCATTAAGCCTAAACGACCATTTCGTGCTTTATTAAGACGTGATTGGTTGGATGTTTTGCGACCAAACTGGAGACATAATTTCAATTGACATTGAGATATTAAATCTAAATTTACAAAAACACTGGATACGAGTTTGGCGTCTCCGATTTTGAGATATGTGGCGGATATTGTATTACGGGACAATGCAACACCCATTTGTCGTGTACCTTACACTGTGCCTTATCGTCTTAAGGAACAAGTGGACAGGGACATTGAGAGGTTAGTAAGTCAACATATTCTAATTCCAGTCCGATATAATCGTTTCGCAAGTCCAGTCGTTGTTGTTCCAAATAAAGATGGTGAAGTTCGTCTTTGTATTGACTGCAAAGTGACAATTAATCGTTTTGTTCAAACGGAGCATTATCCTATCCCAACGGTTGAGGATATTTTTGCTAGTCTGGCGAACTGCAACTATTTCTGTGTCATTGATTTAACTGGAGCATACCAGCAAATTTAAGCCTGAGCATAAAGGACTGCTTATATATACTAGGTTACCTTTTGGATTGTCCTCTGCACCTTTTATATTCCAGAGCGTTATGGACCAAATTTTGAAGGGAATTAAAAATGTTAGATGTTACCTTGATGATATGGGGTCAAACCAACAGGTTCAAAAGTCGAAGCTATTGTTAAAGCGCCAGCCCCCCAAAATTAAAAATCAGCTTCAATCATACTTAGGACTTATTAATTATTACGGGAAATTTATTCTAAACCTATCTTCCGAGCTTTATCCATTATATCAATTGCTACGTGAGGATCTAGTTTATGTCTGGTCAGAGGAATGCGAGAATAATTTAAAAAAAGTAAATATTTAATTTTGAGTAATCAGGTGTTAGAGTTATTTGACCCTCAGAAACCAATCGTTTGGGCTGTGTAATGTCGCACATAGTCAATGGAGCGGAAAAACTGGTGATGCTTGCCTCCAGCACACTCTCACCAGCCGAGAAAAATAATTCATTACTACACCGGGAGGCATTAGTGATTTTTGGGGTGAAACGTTCGAAAAATATTTGGTTGGTAAGAATTTCACTATTTGCATGGATCACAGCGCTGGGCTGTATATTTATCCATGTTCATGTACGAGATCAAGTACAAATCCGCTCAGAAGGTTGCAAATGCGGATGCACTTTCTCGATTACCAATCCAAGCCAGCACCAATATTGAAGGTATTAAAATTTGTTATTTTCGCTGATCGAATGAAGTCCCGATAAATATAGAAAAAGTTAGAAATCAGACTAAAAAAGACCCTGTGTTGTCACAATGTTATGAATAAGTCTTGAATGGATGGCGAAAACTATTACCAGAACATGTCAAACATTATTTCGCAAAATCGACGGTTTTGAGTACAGAGGATGGTTGTCTCTTTTATAATAGTCACAATGTAATTCCAGACTCACTAAAATTTGAAATTTTAAAATTGTTTCATGAAAACCATTCGGGTATTATTAAAATGAAAATCTTATGTCTGGTGTAAAAGTCAGAGAAATTTGTTACCCCAAGTAGAGTCAGCCGACTGGACAATCCATCCACTTCGAAGGCTGGTCCTATGGATTGTGAGGAGGGCCAAATACTGCATGACAGAAGTGATGCCAGCGGAAATTTTACACTGCGAGCAGCAGGATTCAGTGAAAAAACTGTTGACCTAGAAAAGGAAAATGTGGATCTTTTTGGGAGGCTACAGAAGATGGAGCAATCATTTTCCAAGCTAAGCGAAGACATTGAGTATCTAAAGCGAGAAAATGAACTTCTAAAAATGAATCGCGGTGCTAAAGAACATAGCGAATTAATGAGTATTGAACCAGAGAAAATAAACTAAGAAAAAACAGTAAGGAGCAAAAAAGGAAAGCTGAATCGTCACCTGAGGTTGAACAACTAAATGTTGGTGGAACTGCAAGTACCAAACCGGAGGTTGTCCAACCCGAGGTCAATTAACCGAAAGGTAGTAAATCAACCAAGAACATTGCACCAAAACTGGTGCAACCGAAAGAAAAACCACCCCCACCAATAAGTATCGTGGGAGTGACCAGCTACCCAAAAATTCAGTCATTGATGAAATCGGTTACTGACAAAGAATATAAGGTAACAGCGCTAAACAATGACGTTTGGAAAATTAATACTCTTGACTCAGAAACCCATAGAACATTATCTATGAAGCTGAATGCTGGTAAGTATCAGTGGTTTACCTATGAGGACAAACAGGGTCGACCTATAAAATTTATAGCAAGAGGTTTGCATCATACTTGCTCAAGCCAAGAAATAATGGAATACTTAAAAAATAAAGGCTTTCAAATACTAGATGCGGTGTAAGAGAGATAGAAAACCAAGGAGGAAACCAAACTTTCAATAAAAGGGGACTCCCTCTTTTTATGCTGGTATTTGATAACCAAGATAATGTTCAAAACATTTATGGTATAAAAGGAATTCTTCACATGAAGGTTAAAATTGAACCAATAAGGAGAACCTATACACGCATACCCCAATGCAAGGAATGTCAGGGATTTAATCACACCCAAAAATATTGCAGCCGTGATCCGAGATGTGTATAATGCTCAGGTAAACAATTTATCCAGGCATGTACAATAGGGGGAGATGTGTCAGCTATTGTATAAATTGTAAAGGTTAACATCCGACCAATTATCGAGGCTATGAGGTTGCTAAACACGTACAAAAATTAAGAGATAAATCACGAATTCAACCGTAAAATCATGAAATTCGAAGGATTTTAACATCAAGTCGGATGGATCAAAATCCACAACAAAGCAACGTAGGGCAGAGAAGAATATTTACTCAGGTAGTGAAAGGCTCGGGTTCAACCAAATAACTGAAAATAACCGAATTATGGAAACATTATGAACAGCATCGAGGCCATTACAAAGCGGCTAGATGATTAAAGTAATCTGAACAACATGATATTTGATCATCTGAAAAAAATGTTAAGTAAGAACACAACTTTTAGAATTGCAATATAGAGCGCGATTGGGCTTATGCAACATATTCCAGAAATAGAAATATTTTTAAATACAGAAAAAGTCGACATTTTCCTAATACCCGAAAGGTAGTTTGTTAAATCTTCGTTTGTTAAAATCCAGGGTTACAACTTATATCATTCCATTCATCCAGTGGAAGGAGCAAGACGTGATTCGGCATCACTAATAAACACCATGCAGAAACAGAAATCGAAGAAGAAACAATGCAAGTCACTACTGTTAGAATTCACATAAAACACTACTGCTTACTGCAGTATACTGTCCTCCCCGGCATAACTTGAAAAGGGAGAACTACATTAAACTATTTAATTCGCTAGGACGTGATTTTATTATTGGACGAGACTTTAATGCGAAAAACACCTATTGGTGATCTAGACTTACGACGTCAAATGGTAAAGAATTATTTCAAACAGGCCAGACATCAAAATGTGAATTTTACTCTGGTGGTTCCCCAACATAATGGCCCAGTGATGAAGCTAAGATACCGGCCCTAATCAACTTTTATGTAGCAAGAGGTATATTTCAGAACAACATTCACATTGAAAACAACAATTCTATAGGATCGAATCACTCACCGGTTATCATGACAGTCAGTGAAACGGTAATTTAAAAGGATAATGCACCTATATTAACAAATTCAAAAACAAACTGGGATCTATTTCGTGAAATAATGGAGGGAAAAATCAATCTCAAGGTGCCTATAAGAAATTCTCGACAGTTGGAAGACGAATTGGAATAACTCAATGAAATAATTCACTATGCTACATTGGCAAGCACTCCCATTTTACAAAATAAGAAGACGCTTAACATATCCTACACAATGGAAGTTAGAGGGTTGGTAAGAGAAAAACGACGAGCTCGTAAAACCTGGCAAATTAATCGAACACAGGAGAACAAAACAATTCTTAACAATTTATGTAACAGTCTCAAATCCCTTCTTAAAGTAGTTAACAATGAATCAAATGAATTAATCAAAAGACATCTAGTTAGCGTAACTGATGAAAAAAATTCTGATCACCCCTCCACTTAAAAAGGATAATGGGACCTTGGCAAGAGGTCACAAAGAGAAGGCTGATCTGTTTGCTGAATATCTCCAGGAAACTTCCTAACCACTACCAAGACAAACTGCCAATGTAAATATAATATCAATTCACAAGCTTGATGAGTTTGAAGTACGGCCAGTAACTCTCAAAGAATTAAAAGAAGATGTGAAAAGTAACATAAATTTTAAAAAAGCCCCAGGGTATTACTTGATTACTTGCCAATTTATTAAAGCTCTACCAGACAAAGGATTTTGTAAGCTGCTACACATAATTAATGCGACCCTTCGGTTAAAATGTGTTCCGCATCAATAGAAAGTAGCAGAAGTAATCATGAAACCAAAACCTGATAAACCACTTAACGATAAAAAATCATACAGGTCAATTTCCCTGCTGCCAATTATGTCAAAACTATTTCAAAAATTATTACTAAAGAGACTTAAACCAATAGTTGAGGACCGACAACTAATTCCTCCACATCAATTTGTCCAGGCCGAGGCAATTTTATGCCATACTAAGATCTTATTTATCCGATAAACACTTTCTAGTGAAATATGAGGATCAATACTCTGAGCTAAAGAAAATCTCTGCCGGTGTCTCGCAGAGGAGTGTCTTAGGATCAATCCTGTATTTACTATATGCAAGGGACATACCAACCACAAATGAAGGAACCATAGCCACCTTTGCAGATGACACAGCAATTATGTCAGTTGGAAGTACCTATAGAAATTAACTCGCGACTCGTGCCAGGGGAGAGCATGTCAAAAAGAAAAAAGAAGAACTTAACATAAAGTTCAGAAAAATGTATAGACTCATAGATAGAGGCTCTGAGCTTACAATTCACAATAAGCTGCTTCTATATCTGCAAATTTTGAAGCGGATATGGACCTACGGTATATGACTCTGGGGTTGTACCAAGCAAATAAACGCCAAAATGATACAGACGTTTCAAAACAAGGTTCTTCGTAGCATCGTCAATGCTCCGTGGTACGAAAGAAATGAAGACCTTCATAGGAACCTACGGATGGAATACATCAAAGATGAAATAAAAATGCATTACGCAAAGCACGAAATAAGGCTCCAGAAACATGAAAACCCCTATATTCGCCATATGATAGATAACCCTGTCGTTGAAAGAAGACTCCAAAGAACGAGGCCACTTGACCTAGTGAACTTACCAAACTAAAATTAGTAAATAGGTTTAATTGATTATGGGGCTAACCAGTGGGTTACACCCCAACAAACGTGAATATTACTAGATATATAAAAATTTGTATTTGAAAGAAAAATTGCTAGATGTGCGCAGTTGCCTCAGTCGTAATAAAATAAATTGAAAAAAAAAAAAAAATCATTATGAGGTGTCTGTCATACTCAGAAAGTTTACTGAACCAGCAATTCTGAGAACAACTGCATATACATACTGCAACATATGCCACAGGTAGTGTCGAAAAGGGTAAGAAATGTCGGCTAAAAATTTAACGCGAAATATGAAATTGGACAACGTGTATAAGATTTACAAAAAATAAAACCGAGATTTTAAATTTTTTTTCGGAAAGTGATTCCTGCTAGGGATTGAACGTTCGTAAAACATTAAAAAGCGCAGAACATCCACAAGACCACAAGTGGATGTATTTAGCAACATATGAATGGTTTCGACCAACTGTTTAGGCGTCTAACTATTTTGGGGTCAATGTTAATGGAAAAAGCCAAATTTTTGCATGCAGAATTTAAGATAAGCACTACTTGTCAATGTTTCCAAAAATGGTTAGGCAATTTTAAAAGTCGGGATGGAATACACAGCCTCAAAGCAATGTCCGGCACATTCAGATGTCACTAAGTTCAAACAAAAAAATGTCATTGTAAAATATTTGCCCCAAATTATACCTCTTTGATACAAAAAATGGATCAAATATATGATAAGATAAATAATAAACTTCTACACGAAAGAACAACAGCCCTATTCCCATAGTCGCATCAATTCACTTCAAGTAAATATAAATTGGTATTCTCTTAGTCGCTTCATATGATGTGATACGACAAATGACAGAAATTACACTATAAGTGATAGTATCACACCAAACGATAAACGTGTCGCTTCAATGGACTAAGATAATATCAAAATTGAAGTGTTGTGATAGTTATCACATCACATGAAGTGATTCGACTATATGGGAATACGGCTGCAAGTGACAAATTTTATAAAATCATTTAACTTATAAAACGCAATATTGTGTCTCTATCATGCCTGAAGTAGATTAACCAAGAAAGTTTTGAAGAATACGTGGCATAACATTTTGTGTTATGATAATGACGACACTTCAAATAATTCTGATTGTGAAATTAACAACGGAGCTGACATAATAATTGATGAATTAAATGACACAACAAATCGAATAAATAGAGAAGGCTTTTAAGTTGGGTGGATTCTGATATTGGAGCACCGACATTCGCCACATTAACGGACAATGAAATTGTGGAAATGGTGATAAATCTCAGTAATAATAAAACTCAATCTGCAGCACCGATGGAGAGGAATATGAGGAAATTATGCGGGAAACAATCTCGCTGTTTAAATTCGTGTCAGGTCTTAAAAGTTTTTAATAAACACCACTTTTCAAATACGATTAAGCCTCGGATAGACCGTCTGAGCTTGAAATTTTCCCAGAAATTAGGAACATTTTCTTTCCACTCTGCATTAATGGAAATAATTGGGTTTTATTTACATAGACATCGATTAACAGGTAATTGTTACCTATATGATCCATTATTTCCTAAACAAATTTTAAAACCTAAAGGGGATCTAGCAGAAAATTATTTAACATAGCTAGGCAAATGCGCAAATCCAGCCATGTAGCAATTTTTTTAAATCAAGCAAACGAGGCTTTCGCAAAACAAAAAAATTCTATTAATTCGGGAGTTCTTGCAATTTGAGCTTAGATCTTTTAGTAAATTCTAATTTTACTGTAGAAATGCACTTGTCTGAAAATGAAAGTTACTTAACGGCTTTGAACCATAACAGACAGAAACTCCAAAAATTGATACTTACAAATTCACTGTCTGTAAAAGATAATTGTTTGATCTGTCTCGATAATGTGACACAAAACACGAATAATGTAATAATATTTTTAAATAGCGCCAAAGGAACATTCACCTGTCCTGTGATAAGTCCGAAAATTTGTTCAACTTGATATTTGCAAATATTGCTGTTACATTTCTGTTTTTTGTTGGTGGTCAGGTAGATGATGATAAACAAAAGATTCGCTTCTTGTGCCTTAACTGTATTAACTACTCTGTTAAAGGAGTGGGCTAAAGTATGAGGACTGAGATTCTTCTAGAGGGGTTTGGCGTTGTATTAACAACCCAACCTGTAAAATGTTTTTGTTTCGAAACCTCACCAAACGCCTCGGATAGTTTTGGATTCACAGCCAATCAGCTCTGATCTCTAGTAAGCTTCTGTCTAGCTTTCTAATTTCACTCACAATCATAAATCACATATGGTCTATGTTCTCCCGTTCATGGCTACAATCGCAAGAACTTGATTCTGAATTTTTTTTTTTGCATATATGTGGCTATCTTTCGTAGTCCTGAAAATATTTTCATAAAGTGTGAGCTATGCTACTAATGCTACTTTCTGTATGCTCCCTTTAAGAGATCTACCAAAATATTCAATGTATCCATATATAGCGTCTTGTTTTTTCTAATATTATAAGCCATCGGTCTTTCTTCTACTAATGTGTCAATCGGAATAGCGCCAGATAGAACAGAAATACCATTATGTTGACACCGTTCTGCATGCCTTTGTTATTCCGAGAAGGGCTGCCTTTTGAGCACAGGATAGTGTTCTATGATGGTATCAATTCGTTTTGCCAGCCCACCCAGCACATGCATAAGTTATAGCCGCTACAACTAAGCTATCCCATATTATGGAGATAGTGCTTTGTTTCATGCGCCATGTTTCTCTTGTCCCTCTTTTTGTGCGAACAAATTTTTTGCTACATTGACGTAAGAGGCGACACTATTGAAATAAAATATTGAACTGTTTTTGTTGTAAGTGTATTGACTATAAGTCAATATTTTAATTACCTATGCATTGCCTAATTTCATTTTCAACAGCAACTTGTATTTTGCTATTCAGTTGAACAATCCTCAGTGACAATGTTTTTTTTAACCATATGCAGTTTTCTTAACATTAGGTTGAAGGCTACTCTATAAGTCATGCAGATCATGCTGTAGGACAAATGTCCAAAATTCTTCTTACAACAAATATATTTTGCAGACTCAGTTTTTGATTGGCAACCTTTTCTGTCATGAACTTGCAATGATCGCAAATTTGATCTTTTCCCTACAAAACTTTGCTATATATCCAAAAGTATAACAGTTCAAGTATTCTACTTATACTCCACTAAGGACACTTCTATGACCCATTGACTATTTTTCAATCTTATGGTCCAGTTTCGAAACTAAGCTTTAGGTCTGAATTTTTGATTTCACCAGAGTTTTATTTAAGATTACACCGTAATATTTTCAATTGTTAAATCTGCTTCTGCATCAAAAGAAGTTCAGTTCTTTCTCCTTTTTGTTTTCGATCATGTACCATCTTTGATATTACCGATCTTTTTAATAGCGACATTGGAACAGAAGGAAAAATAATCTCCTGAACCTTCATTTTCATCTCACTATTTGAAAATTTAGTGTTGCATTCACTATCGGTTTCACAGTGACATCCATCGAGTGTTTAATATGTGATGTTTTAGGTTTTAAAACCTTCCACCTGGCTCAAGAAAGGTAACCGGAATTTCTGCTGACTTTCAAATCTAATTATAAGTTGCCTTATCCTCGGCGTTCTTTACTGATTCCGCAATTTCTTTTCTTTCCGATGGTTGCTTTTCAAGCCGGCCACCTCTAGACACTTCAATCGGTCAATAAATACAAGTAGACCCATTTGCACTTTGGCTCTGTCAACAACAGTTTTTTTTTCAATAAACTGGAGCTTTTGCGTTAACTTTAGAAATTTAAACAGAAAATTTTACAAACATTTACTACACGTATAGTTTTGCAGATATTTAAAGAAGAATTAAATTGTTGACAACAACAACAATATTTTGATTTTACTTGAAAACAATTTGTACCTTTGTGACAAAATTTAGTTGATTAACTATGTACGTACTTATTAATGAACAAGCATTAAACAAATATATTTTCATTTTAAAGCTTAAAGCTGTTTTTAAGTTAAGGCTCTGCAAAACAAAAGGTGAAAGTATTAAAATGATTAAAGTACAACATGATGGTAATCAGTTTTTTTAATTGAAATATAATTGTTTTAGTTTTTCAGGTTTAAAATACCCCAACAATGGCGTTTAGAACAAAAACTTAGTAGTAGCATAAAAAGCAGAAAAAGTAGTTTACCTTGTGTTATAGAAAACATTTTTCCCAGTTTTTAATTAAAGCTCTGTTGTTAGGTTATCTCGCCGCATTAATATGCGGTTATAGTTTGACACATATTACAAACTTGTGTGACTTACCTTAGAAAAAAAAAAATATTCTTACTTTCGCGAGTAACAAAATCTGTTTGTTGTATCTCGGTTAATTTATGTATTAAACTTGAATTAAGATACTTAATAGCAAACAAAAAATAATTCTGTTTATTTTAGCATGTTCGTCTATACCAGGTTTTATTTACGGTGTGGAGATTCAATAAATTACCTGAAAATAGAAAAAAAAAAAACTGAATCAAAATTTTATTCCACATATCGTTTAGATAAAACAAAATTTAATCACTAGGTAGCTAACATTCCCAACTAATCTGTAAAAAAATAAACATCTTCGTGATTAATTGTACCCGTCGATGTACAAATTTTAAATTAATTTGCCAGCAAAATTATATTTCCTTACACAACATTTTATTTCCCATCATTAATGTCACCTTAAAATATGTTTCAAAATTCAGTAAAGATACAACTGAATATGTATACCTATCTAAAAAATACAAATAGCAAAATGTAGTCGAGTTGGAAAAATAAAACAAATTTTCTAATGTTATTTCCTCTTAAAAGGAAACATCATATTTACCGCAACGTTCCTGAACACCTTTATATCTATGTACGTTACATGTACAGAATCTATATGTAATACTCGGTAAGTTCATAACATTTTTCCATGTTATATATTTAAAAGCATATTTAAACGGAAGCATAATTTCATCTAAAAACGGAAATAGGAAAATAAGAAAACTATGTACAAGAATACATATTTGCGCTTCTTCGGTTTCGATTTATTTTTATTTTTGTTTTCTTCTCCTTCGCTGAATATACCTTTCTAATCAAACAAGTGTTTTTGCTTCAATTGCAGACATACTTTAAATGTATATATAAGGAAGAAATTCTTACTTTTCGTTTGCTTCCTGTGTTATCTTTGTGAATGAAGTAGAATTTTGTATTTTATTGGTAAAAGAGTAAATGCGCGAGAAAACAATAAATAAAAGTCAGAATTTAAAATGAAATGATTTTCATTTTTTCCGTTTTCCCGTTTCCCTAACTTCTACTTACTACTGCTATTACCTGCTACTGTCATTTAAATCTGTTCTAAATTTTCCGTATGAAATATTTTTATTTTCTTCACTTAGTTCATCTCCTATACAAACATACAATAGCATTATCATATGTTTTTTTAGATGTACATATGTACGTATGTTAAAAAGAAAAATTACAAAAACACTAAAAAATAATAGAAACGAATTTTTATTTTTATATTTTCCAGTTCTGTCGTTAGATTGTGCGACAAAACCATTTTTCTAATATATAACTTTTTATATATACCACACCGTTCCCGTCGCATAGTATGTGAAGCACAAAAAAGTAAAAGCATATAGAACGACTTCAATATATGAGTATAGTATACTATTATTATTATACAAAAGTAGCAGAGTGAAATAAAAAGAAAATAAACATGAAAAAGTATTTCCGAAAGAAACGAGAATTTTTGTCTATTTTACATACATAAAATAGAAATCCGTAAAAATTTCTTGGTTTGTTTGGTTTTATATTTATGTATATACCTACGAGTATGTACATACATATATCGTATGCGAGAAAGAAAATTCCAAACTTTTATTTTTTTTAACTTCAATTGTATAACATGGGGTAGAAAAGCTTTAAACATAATATGTAGTGTTATGGACCAATGCCTTGTACAACTCGCTGCATAATTTAAAAATTCCGACAAAAAATTTAATAGCCACAAGAATTTCATTTGAATGATGAGGGCTGGTTAGAAAATAATAAAATTTGTTTTGATTGAAATGCCTCTGGTGTTCAGACAACTCGTTGTAAACACCATACGCGATAACATTACATAAAATACTGTTTGTTTTAAATGATTTACATTTACATAAAATGTATTATGTAATTCTAATGAAGCTTAAAATGAATTATTTGTACAAATTAACTGTTCTGTAATAGTTAATGGTTTCACAAAGCGCTGATAAGACGATTTGTATTTTGTTAGTTGAATCGAATCATACCAAACAAAGTAGGAACTCGTGGAAGCCAACCTACTCAATGAATGGACGACGTTGAAAAAGACATAAATATACTCGGTTGCCGTGTCTGGCGCTCTCTAGTCGTGGATGGAAGAATTATTTGAACGAGTTTCAAATAATTCTGAAAATTATGTATTATATGTTGAAAATAATCATCGCGAGACAATAAGCAGAAATATGCCAGCCGATAAGTTGCCTTTATCATATTCAAATTAATTTTGTGGCATAGTAACTAAATACTACAGTTCTCTAGGTGATTCTTACAAGGCGAAGTTGAAATGGGAGAAACTCATGCATGCCCTACGTGGTCTAAAATTCCAGGTAATATTATGCCTGAAAATAACAAGAGACATGTCATTTTAAATTCGTATGAGTAATCTTTGTTAGCATATTTTGTGTCATAATAACTGCATTTTCGAATTCTTTTAACATAATACTATTACTATTAGAACCATTTGGTTCACTAGTATTCTGCGGAGTCTTTGAAGTAGCTGCATTACAAAATTTGCTTCAGCATTAATTGATTTATTAAATTTGGAGGGTGTGATGTCAACGGAATTTCTAAAGTTAATAAATGTATAGAGATGCGATTTTTTGTATTTGGTGACACATTGCCGATTCGTTTGTCTGCTGATATATTTCTACGCCTTAGAGGAATTATTGGTTTAGTTGGTGGAGCAGCTGATGGTGCCTCTTCTGTGGAGGCGACGAATTCGTCTGAGAATTTTTGTATTATTAAAATTGGTTGGAACCATCGGAGGTTCCGCACACAATGCCACGATGGGCCCATAATTCCTGCGAGTGATTCTATCCTAACTCGCGAACGCGTGCTGCAGCCTTAATAAACTGAAGTAGTTTAGTCCAAGGCAAGGAATACAGCTGATTGTTAACTATTTTGAAAGCTGGACAACTGCACACAAAGTGAATGCAATCATCATCGTCTTCAAGGCAATCCCCGCATACTGCGTCAAGTGATAGCCCCATGCGCTGAAGGTGTACTTCAATCTAGTGGCCCTCAAATTAGGTCCACTAATAAAAAGTTTGGCAATGCAGTAGCTACAAGTAGCAATCCATTGCTGTTTTAATTCACCTACAGCGCAGTTTCTGATCGCCTTCTTAACATAATTAAATGGTAAGAAAGCAACTGGTTCGGGACTGATAAATTTAAACTCAGCCCTAGCTTTCGCGTTCACAAACGTCACTCTATTGCTAGAACAGAGGAGATGTAAGAAGTATTTACAGTCCTTAACAAATTTTGACACAGTCAAGGGATTATCCAAAGAATTCAGCACAGATAAGCTGTAGGTATAGACAACAAAATTTTTATTTGTAACAGCGAGATTCAATGACTCAATTACGCAGAGCGCAAAAGCAATTAGTTCCACTTGAAAAACTGTGCAGTACCAGCCCAGGCAGCCTGAAAAATTGAAATCAGAAGTAGGGCAGTACACTCCATAAGCAGAACTATTATCAGTGCGAGAGCCATCAGAAAAGAAGACTATCGACTCATACAAGTTCTCAAGAAAATCCAGTGATCTCCACTGATCTCTCGAAGGTCGCTCCACTGAATACAATTTAGAGAAATTGAATTCAGGCATCAATCTATCATTAACCATATCAATTTCTGGTTCTAAAGATACGAAATCATTTAAAATTGTTCTATGGCCCACGACGGAACTATGAGTGTTCCACATTCATATACTCCACTCAAAAAAAAATTGTAAGTAAAATTGACAATTTTTCTCTGTAAAACTACTTACAACTAAAACTTATACATTTTACAAAAAATTGTCAGTTGAATAGGAATTTTTATTTATTTAACAAATTTATTGTTTAATTAACTAAAAATTTGTTTAATTATCAAATTCTGTTGTAAATTTAACAGTAACTTTCTAACAATTCTATTACAAACATTTTATGTCAAATTTAACTTGTTTTTGTAAAATCAACCTTGAAAAAATAATAAATTAAACAAAAGTATAAGTAAAACATAAAAAACAACCATTCATTTTTACAAACGCCTTGTAAATATTTTTAAATTTTATTATTTTGTAAATAAGGTACATTTTTAAAATTTACAAAGAAATTTCATTCTATTGTGTAGATTTGATAAATAACATTTTAAAAATATTATAAAATGTACAAATATTACCATTAAAGTTACAATACTCTTTGTTAAAAATAATATTGAACAATATTTTTTAATTTTAATTTGATAATTTTAAAAAAACAAAAAAACGTTGAATTTATGGATTCAACAAGATGAAACGAGATAATAAAATATGTACACAATGTTATATAAATATAGCTTAATAATTTTAGGGAATTAAATCAAGTTGTCTAAGTACATATATAATTATTTATTTTTGTAGATATAAATACATGTTCTGGTGCATTATTAATTTAAACGCATAATATCTCTTCTCTGATGCAATTCTTAATAAGTATAATTTTAGTAGCCTTTTCTGTTGACAACTACATAATCCTCTTTGAATCAATTAAATGTTTATTATTTAAAAGAATTAAGGAAAATTTGAACCCAAGAATTTCCTTGAAGTATAGAGACATTATAATTGCCGAACTTCAGATTTAAGGAGAAATATGGTTTCGTAAAAGTTCCCTGTATGTGACTCAACCTATCGGAAGTGACACTTTACTTAGAAGGTTCAAGGAATGAAATAGCTGAAAGAATAGCTTATATTTGAGAAAACAATTGGATTTATTATGAAATGAGCTTAATAAAATTTGCAAGAGATTCGTTTGTTACCATTTTTCCAAAATTTTAAAAGAAACTGAAGGTCCACAGATATTTCTGGACAGAAAATCAACCAAGTCTAGTTTTTATATTTCAATTTAACTTTGTTTATTCTTGTCGCATTTTGTCAGCTAAGTTTTCAAATTTAACACAGAGCTTCATTCCATCAAACAATTTAGTTGATATTCTATACATAATATGTAAATTTTACAAAAGTACATAGTAAATTGAAAAAATAATTGTCAGAAACACAGAAATATAGCTAATTTATTCTACATTAAACAAAACCCAGTTGTAAAATTTACAAATTGAACTATTCGGTATATAATTTATTAAAAAAATTGTATTTTATCGGTATTTTGGGCACGCCAGTCTTAAGCATAAATCCATATTATATGTATTCAATATAATGCTTTATATGTAATTAAATAAACTGGAACATTTTTTTCGCTTATGTTGTAGAAAATTCATTATACAATATACATTATGTAATGGCTCCATGCTTCGGAACCACGCGCCTAAAATACGGTTATAATACAATTATTTTGTAAATCATACAACAAATTTGCACGGTTTTGTTTAATTTGTAGATTTTACAAAAGTGTTTTGTATAACTAACAATAAATTATCTATGTTTTTGTGTTTCTTACAAGTATTTGTATAATTCACTGTACTTTTGTCAAATTTACAATTTTTTTGTTTCTTTATAACAAAAAACGATCGAATTGTATTTGTATAGCGATATAATTCAGTTAAATTGTGCTCGTGCTACAGAAAGGTTAAAGAAACTGAAATAAAAAATATGGAAATAGATAATAATGTTGAAATTAAAAATGTGTTAACTTTTATTGGAGTACCGGAAATTTTAATTGAAAAATATAATTTCATTAATTTACTAACAGGTGAGTAAAATTATTATTAATAAGTATTTTAGTGATGATTTTAATACTACATTAGTGACCAAAAACTTTATGGAATATGAAATAAATTGAAGTTATTTGAGTTTACTGTTAAAAAATAAAAGAATTTTTTTATGTTCCATAACGTTTTTTTTGTATTCTTATTATAAACCAAGCCTTATGCCTCGATAATATCTACAATATTACAGCCATTCCACGCGAAGTCAGACACCCATACGGGGGCAAGGTGTGCAATTATTTTGAAATTGAGGGAGATCGTTAATCTGAATAAAAAAAAATATAATTGGAATAAAAATTCTCTGGGTAAATATTGAATATCGCTCTAATTTGTTATTACGTTTTGTCCCCGTAAATGTGTTTTTTTGTCCGATTCCGCGTGGAATCGCTATTATACATATGTGTTAATTATATTTTCTGTATTAATATTTTTAATAAATGTAATATTTAATGTTACATGTTTTATTAATTCAAATGGCATCTGAAATAACATCAAATGGCAGAGAAATGGCACCATTATAAAAGCCCACTAGGTTACAAATTGGTAAGTAAACACCTTTTTATAAGCAAAAAGTATATAGATATATACTGATCTGATACCCTTATTTATTTAAATAATTAAAATTCTTTCAACAGATTGAAATTGATTTTAAAGCGTCTTTCAATACTTTATCCCTGTGGTCGGGGGGCACTCTCATGATTCGTAAAGTGCACCGAACGATCATGATGATATCCTTAGAATACCACCACAGCATCCACTGCTTGTCGTAGGAGGCGACTAAAATGGTTGGATCGCTGGGTTAATACCCAGCATCCGTAAAAATTTTTTATTTTTTTATTTTAACAATTATTTTAGTTCATATATAATTTTGCCCGCGTTCATTTTTTAATATAATTTATTTTTTGAAATTTTATTATTTTATTTTATATTTTTTGTTGGGTCGGTTTTTCAACATTTTTCCGTACAAAAATGATTTATTTTTGATATGAATAATAATAAAAGAAAATCCCCGAAACATGTCTCTTCGGATCGCGGGGCGAGGCATAATCCTCGTAAAGACACAATTAATAGCCTTAACATCCATTATACCAATGTCAGAGGTCTCGTGACTAACAAAAATTGCGCACATCAACATCTCGAATCACGTAAACCCGACATATTAGTTCTAACGGAAACAAAAGTATCGCCGAACATCTACGAAAACGAATTCTACTTCAAGCGCTACCAGTTCGAACAAGCTTTTGAGTTGCAACGTGGAGTGTGCATCTTCGTTAAAAACCACATACCGTACTCAAGACACAAAAAGTATGAAATATTTTCAAAAACCGCTCAAACTATTGTGCTTAAAATTTCTCTTCCTAATAAACTCATTTTTTTAATTAGCTTGTACAGATCTCCTAATCAGACGGATTCAGAAACGATTAGCTTTTTCGAGGGCTTATCAGACAAATGTGACGATATTCGCAATCAACATCCCGAATGCGAATTAATTATGGTCGGTGACTTTAATGCCCACCATAAACAATGGTTGAATCACAAAGATACAAATGTCGCTGGGCGCCATGCGGAATGGCTTGCCGTTTCGCATGACCTCACACAGATTGTTAGTGAGTCCACATTTGAATGCCAAAATTCTAGAGGAGTTCATATTCTGGATCTCTGTCTGACATCAATCCCTCATTCCATGGAGGCCCATGTCGAAACTGGAATTGGAAATTCTGACCATAACTTAATAACCACAAAAATATCTGTCGAAACACCACTAGAATCTAGACAGCAGCCAAGGCGTCTTTGGCATTTTAATAAAGCTGATTTTGATGGTTTACGGTCATTTTTTCAACATTTCCCTTGGGAACGCCATTGCCTACATAACAACAACATCGACGACGCCGTTTCCAGTTTTACTGACACGGTCTTACATGGAATGAATAAATTTATACCCTCATCATTTTCCGATCCCAATCAAAATTTTAAAATATTTTCAAAAGAAGCCGCCAAAGCTGCCAAACAAAATAAAGCGGCACACAAAAAATATAAACGCAACGAAATTTCTTATGAGGAATACAAAACGATACGGAACACCTGCAAAAAAATCTGTGGTAGAGAAGCAAAAAGAGCCGACAGCAAGAAAGCCAATGTGGCTTCCGAGTTGAAAATCTCCGATCGCAACTTTTACCACATGGTCGCATCGGTTGCAAATATTTCGAAAACATCTGTTTCAGCATTGAAACGTGCTGACGGCGCCTTGGTGGTGGATCCATATTTACAAGCTGACTTATTGGCGAGCGTCTTCAAATCGAACTCGACATTAGTTGTCCCAGATGGAATTAGACCTCCGTTAATTCCATATTGTGGTTCTAAAATGAGCCCCGTCGTCATCTCGGAGGAAATTGTCTTTACTAATCTGAAGTCAATGAATGCAAACAAGGCCACCGGACCTGATGGAATTCCAGTTCGAATATTGAAGGAGTTTGCCAGTGACTTGGCTCCAATATTATCTAAAATTTTCCTACTTTCATATAAGCAAGGTCACTACCCGAACGCCTGGAAGAATGCAATGGTGCAACCCGTGCTGAAACGGGGTTGTGACAAAACTGACCCTTCAAGCTACCGGCCAATATCAATTGTGTCAGCCGTCGCTAAGGTCTTTGAGAAATGCGTCAATCAACATATAGTTAAATATCTTGAAATTAGCAAACTAATTTCGGATAGACAATACGGCTTTCGTGAAAGCCGATCCACGACCGATCTCCTGACGTATGTCACGAACAAATGGAATCTCGCCCTAGAACACCACGGAGAGGCCTTTGCAATCGCCTTGGATATATCCAAGGCTTTTGATAAGGTGTGGCATGAGAATCTTATTTGTAAACTTGTGGCATACGGGCTGGACTCGATGACCACCAGGTGGATTAAAAGCTATCTCAATGACCGAAAAATCAGCGTCGTGCTTAATGGGAGATCATCATCGACGCACTCCCCAAATGCCGGAGTCCCTCAGGGGTCACCTTTGTCACCGACCCTGTTTTTGCTATACATCAACGATTTGCTGGATAGCACTGTAAACCCTATCCATAGCTTTGCGGATGATGCCACATTGCATTCTTCTATTTCATTCGAGGCGGAGCCTAGCATTACAGATCTAAATAATAAACGGTCAGAAGTCGTAACTTCTCTTAATTCCGATTTAAGTACAATATTTGAGTGGGGTAACAACAACTTAGTACAATTTAACGAGAAAAAGACACAAATATGCACATTCTCACGTTAAAAAAGTCGCAACGACTACCCATTGGTGGTAAAAAACCATATCCTTATGGGTTGCGACTCAATTCGACTGCTTGGTGTTCAAATAAGTAACAAACTCAAATGGAATGAACACATTGTTGCATTGGCTAAATCAGCTTCAAAAAAACTCGGGTTCCTGAATCGATGCAGAAGGTTTTTCAAATCGCATCAAGTTCTCCAGATATATAAAACCTTCATCCGACCATGTATAGAGTATTGCTGTCAAGTTTGGGGAGGTGCGTCTGGTACCACCCTCCACTTATTGGACAGGGTTCAACGCCGCGCTATCAGAATAATACGAAATCCCAGACTTACTCAAGAACTAGACAGCTTACAGCATCGCAGAGATGTTGCAGAACTCTGCGTCTTCTACAGATGCTTACATGGTAAATGTTCTGCAGAACTATCGGAGAAAATACCACCATTCGTTACAACAACAAGAGTAACAAGAGGAACAACCAATGCACATAGGTTTACGGTGAAGCTCCCGAAACCTCGAACTGAAGAAATCAAGCGCGAATTTATATACCGAACATCAAAAAAGTGGAATTCGCTAATACATTTCAAATTTCCGAAGGAATATAAAATGAATAAATTTAAGGTAGCTATTAATCTTTACTTGCAGGATCGCGCATTGGGTGCAGAAGCTCTGACAGTTACTAGGAGCTAGGACCGTTAATAAGTCCGCTCTGCACCCAATTAAAAAAATTGATAAAAAAAAAAAAAAAAAAAAAAAAAAAAGAACCTGGAGACCTACAACTTTTAAATATAATTAGTGAGAGGGATCGTATTATTGATAGTAAGTAAAATTATTAAAACATTTCGATTAACTTTAACTTATCAAAATTTTGAATCATATATGAAACTGACTTTATCTTATTTATTTTGTTCCAGATGGTTACAAAGCGGCGATCATCCACTTATTACATTATATAATACCACCAACAGCAAATGAAATAAAAGTGATAGGAAACAAAAAACTGCTTGTCAGGTATAGTGTGAAAGACTACCAACAAAGTTTCATGCTAATTGGTATTAACAGCAGAGGAACTGGAGGAAAAATGACTACTACAATTATCGAGCAACAATTCAATTCAACCATTATTATTAATTACGGGTTCCATAATTAAACCCATACAGATAATGATCTATTTCGATGGTATACGGTACCAAGTATATTCAATTTTGAGGGCCGTGGATATTTGCTTTTACATATTTCATATATTTAATCTACAATATCCTATTCAATCCTAATATATTTGGTTATTTTTCCAAAATTATTTTTTCAATATAAAAACAATGACAAAAACCACCCGTCCATAATTTTTTTAAGGCAACAATTAGAGTAAAACTAAAACAAAAATACAAATAAATCAAATTTAATTGAAATATTTAGTTACTATGATGAATTTATATGTTAATGAAATTTAATTTAATGTTAAATGAGGAATAAAAAGGCAGTTTAATTGAATACAAACTGAGAATAAATATATTTTTTCTTTTTTTTTCTTTGGATAAAAAGGTACAGATTAATAATTAATAAAACTATAATTTATAATAAAAATGTATGTGTTTTTCATTTGTAAATTGGTTGAAATCGATATCTCATTTGTTACAAGTATGTATGTTATTTTTGTTATTTTATTTATGGATAGGATGAATCTTACTTTGGAACTAGTTTAAAATTGTTGCCGTTATATAGAAATATATATACAATATATAATATAATATATTATATATATATATATATATATATATATTGAAATAACAGTATTCTATCACAAATTTACAATATTTTGTTAAATTCACAATTGCTTTTTACGATTTTACAAACACTTTTGTACATTTTACTATACTAATTGTGTACATTTACAAATCATTTGTTAAATACAAAAAAAAATTGTATATCTAATAAATTTATTTTAATAAATTATTTGTAAAAATTACATGTAATTTGTTGCGTTTACAAGATTTGGAAAAAATCATTTGTTTGTCTCTCAAAAAAAAATGTAGCATTAACAAAAATATTTGTCGTATTAAATAAAAAAATTGTGGATTTGTTATATTTGACAAAAAATAATGTGTATGCCTCACAAAGATTTTGGTTGTTTTAATAAATAAAATTGTAAATTACTATTACATGTTTTGTAAGTTTTACAGGTATTTTGTAATTTTGTCCAAATAACCTTAAATTTTTGTTGGACGTATAGGAACAAATAAATTGTACGTGTAACTCTGATATTGTTAATAATACTAGGATTTTTTTTTGAGTGTCCTTAGCCGAAACGCAGCAGAACATGATGTGCTAAGAATGAAAGAGCGTAGCTGTGGAAAGAATAGAATAGATTCCATGGCAAGAAGAAAAGTCGAGGCCATGGCTCCTGTAATGGCCCTACAAGCATTAATTTGTAGACCATTATGTTTAATGACTGAAGCCTTTAATTTAACCACTGGTCACCATACCGTGGAAGCATAAGATAACATTGGTATAACCAATGATTTATAGACGAAAGGCAACATTTTGGGAGTTAGACCCCAGGTTTACCAAAAGGCTCATCTACACTGCCAAAACATGGCAGTCGATTTTTGAAGTATATACTCCAGATGAAATTTCCAGAAAAGTTTACTGTTCAAGAGGACAACTAAATGCTTATCGTGGTCGGATCTGTTAATCGGCCTCCCGAAAAGGAAAATCACATTTACTCCACCAATATTTCGATTCCGGGTAGATATATCCATTTCAGTTTTAGAAGGGCTAACATGTAGATCTTTTCCACCACACCACGATTGCACAATACAGTCTTAGTAGCTACAGGAAACTTTTTATTATTGAGGGATCTTCGATCCTAGTGGCAAGTTCGTGAAGTGCTGTTTCACATGACTTACCTATCCTATACGCATGTTGCATGTTACTGAGTGGGGAATTATAAAAATATTTATCTCTAATAGATCTGTCGATAATCCTCTCTAACGTTTTAAGAAATATTGAGGACTAATGATAGGAAAACCATGCTGTAACACAGCTGGACAAATCCCATCAGGCCACCTGATTTGTATGGTTTAAAGGCAAAAATACTACTACGCAGAACTTCAGACATAACTATCTGATCCGCTAAATCCCATTCAGGAGCTTCATTGCAATTCGTATTGGTTAGAGAGTGAGCAAAATCAGAGTTAACGAGGACACACTCCGGAAAATGAACAGAAAGGAGCAAGTCGTTTGCTTCTTTCTTCGAAGAAGTAAACTTGCCATTCGATAGACGAAGAGCATCTAGTCTACAGGTGTCATTTTTAGACAACGCTCTATTAAGTCTAGCGGATATTAAGCTTCACTTGTACTCCTTTTGAGCTATTCCTATTAGGAAACTATCCCAATCGCATTTAAGATTATTATTTTTTGCTTTATTCTTCAGTTTCCTTTGTTTTTAATGGCAGAGCACAAGGTATATTCCCAATCTTTTGTTTGGCAATAAGTGGACACGAATTTTCAAAAGCTGGCGAGCATGCTTTTGTCAGCTTGTAAGCTTGCAACTCAATGTCCTCAACCGAGCGAATATCTGAGCATAATTTTGGGTGGTCGAATTTGTAAATTGTATGGAATGCTTCTGCCAATTCTGGTGGGTTCAAAGTAATTCCGTGTAATGCTTGTCCTTTATTCGGCTTAGACTTGGAGTTATTGAGGCAAAAATTCATACACGCGAACACTCATTGAGGTTTTAAAGATGCGGAATACTTGATTGATCGTTCTTCGTGTATAGGTACCCATAATTGCGTTCTTGCCTTGCGTTCTTGTATGACCAACGCTCTTCTTCTGATGATTGCATGCTTCTGTTTGCTCTAACGAATTCGATTTAATAAAACCGTTTTAGTCTGATGTTTGAATTGGTTCCGGGTTCTACGCCATTTGTGGATAGAAATGATGTTTTAGGTTTATGTTCGTTCTGGGTTCTTTTAGACAGCCGAAGAATGATTTTGGTAGGGTTCATCTGAGTGTATGTCTTCTTTCATTGAGTATTTTTTTAAACAAATTATTCGCCTCTGTCAACATATCGATTACACCTGGTTGGTTAGATCCAAGATCAACTAACTGATCAACTTCCTTTCGTTCTTAGCTAGCCCAAAAATTGATTGCGATGGTAAATTGGATGGCCATTTTGGTAAAACTACATTGTATATCTCCAATTTTAGATGTCCTATTTCAAACTTATCTGCACCTATGCTTAGTTATGATATGGAAAGAAACTTCATACGCCAACCTTATATTTACCAACTATACAAGGAATTTATCGCTGATTACTTAACTATGGGACATATGGAAGTAGTTCAGAACCAAAACAACATAAATAATTCTCTCAGCAAAGCATTTTATTTTCCTCGCCATTTTATTATCAAAGATATTAGTGCCTATTACCACGACCCAGTTTAGGGTACTTTTTCAGGTACTAGATTCAGGAAACACATCGCTTCTTTTACAGCTGATAGTGGCAAAATATACCGGCAAATTTGGATTTATCAAAAAAATCAGGATCTTCAGCGCATTTGGTGGAGTAGTGATCCCTCAGAAAGTGTTAAGTGTTACAAATTGTGTACAGTCACTTATGGGACTAAGAATGCATCATATCTCGCAACGTGTACTTTACAGCAATTGGCGCTGTATGCAAATATCGTATTTCCGTCGGCATCAAAAATGTTAATTTCCGATTTTTTCGTTGACGATTGTCTAACTGGTTCTGATTCAATTGAAAATGCAGTAAAACTAAAATCTGAGTTATGCCAGTTATTATAGAATACGATGGTTTCCATTTACATAAATTTTCATTAAATATACCGAAGATTTCTTCAACCTCTGAATCTTCGTCAAATGTATCTTTAGTACTTGGTCTGTCCTGGAATATGTTGCGAGATGAATTCGAAATGAACTTCTCCAAATTCTCCTTGTACTAAGTGAAATGTATTATCAGAGATGTGTCAATTATTCGATCCTTTGGGGCTGTGCTCTCCCATGATATTAGTTGCTAAAATATGAATGAAAAATATTTCGAGGATTAGTAATATGGACTGAGATGCCCAAATTCCACATCAAATTAAAGTTCAATGGATCGAATTCAAAACTCAATTAATCAATTTAAATAAAATAACAATTCCTCGATGTATTTTAGCACCAACAGTAAAGCGAATAGAAATGCATGATTTCTCAGACGCATCTGAGAAAGGTTTTGGATGTATGATTACTGATTTACATGAGAATTACAGAGGAAATAATGAAAATTATGTGAAACTGGTTTGCTCAAAGTCTAGAATGGAGCTATAAGGGGCACTATTGCTTGCTCAAACATTAAGCAACGTATACGAAAGCCTTAAATTAGGGTACATTAAGATCTGTCTTTGGTCAAACTGAGAGATAACACTTCTTCGTATCAAATCGGAGCCGTCTAAATATGCCACATTTGTGGCCAACCGAATCAGTTTAATTCGAGAATTATCTCCAATGCAAAGTTGGTGGTATGTACCGACGTCCCAAAATCCTGCTTCGTATCACTAGGTTTAATGCCAAGTGCATTTTTAGAGCATGATTTATGGTGGTCATATTTCTTCGAGAAGATTTATCCAAATGGCCCAAAAATTCTAATTTAAAAATTAGTTCAGATTTATTGAGCTTAGAGTTTCGTAAAACCTTTTCAACACGGTGTGCAGTTCTTCGTCTTGGATTTATTTGTTCGATTTTCATCATTCACAAAGCTCCGTCGCGTAACGGCTTACATGCTGCGCTTTGCTAGTAATTCTAAAGCTGTAGGTGGAATTAAACTAACAGGTGAGCTAAGTTCAACTAAACTGGAAACGTTATTAAACTGTCTTTTAAAAATGGTCCAGCTAACAGAATATTCTAATGATATTCAGTATCTGAGAAAACATTCTGTTGTGCCAAACTCCAGCAACTTAAAATTATTATCACCATTTCTCGATGAAATGGAAATTATTCATGTTGGTGGCCGTCTTAATAGTTTGAACCTTAATTATAATAGTAAGCACTAAGTTGTGCTGCCATCTAAACATGCATTTACGAAACTCTTAATTAAATTTGAGCATAAACGTTTATTGGGTTGTGTGCGTCAAACTTTATTATATAATTTAAGGTTACAGCAAGGGGGGAAGGGATCATCGGAGGTCGTCATTTGTGTATAGAGAAGTTGTCAATGAGTATATTCATTGCTTTCTTCACGAAGCAAAATTGGTACACCAAATAAAGGGCGATTTATCTGTTGACCGCATTAGTCAGTCTAAACTATTTTCCATAGTTGGAATCGACTTTTACGAACCGTTTTTCGCTAGGCCAGTGCAAAATCCAAATCTAAAACTAAAATTTATGTGTGTCTATTAATCTGTTTCGCCGTAAAACCGGTAACTATTGCACTAAGTTATCACAATTATTACAAAGTTTTATTTAAATGGAATAGTGTTACCAATTTCTTTGATCAACTATTTACCATTTAGATACAAACAGAGTTTTCGTTACCTTATTACAATCGGTTACGGTGATGAACACAACAGTAACCCCCTGTTGAACTGTAGTATTTATGGGTCGATCCATCTTTCATATTAGTACTATAGTACGGCGCGGCATGAATCAATACAATATGCAGTTTGTTTACACAAAAGAGACTTATACCGATTTAGTTACTATGCGTCAAGATTTCAATGATAAGAAGAAACAAAAAAAAACAAACAAGAATTAATCGTTTCTCTTCATTGAGCGTCGCGATATCCAACGCATTTATTGTAGATATTGAATGCTGATAAATGATAAATTAATTAGGAAATGTGGAATGACATCAGTTGCCACTCAAAACATCTAGGGCCGTGTAGACAACACAACCGCCCCCTCTCCTCCCCCTTCTCTCTCGTACATTTTTAATTCTGTGCCAATAATACAAATTCTTTAAAAAAATATTTTCAGAAAGTGATTAAGTTAATTTCTTATATGGAGTACGATTGGGCAAAATAATTAATTAATGATGATTATTATTAATTAAAATTAATTCTGATAAATCGCGATTGGGAAATGGTAAATAGGGACAAAAGCCATAATTTTATGTAAAATCAAACTAATGATTTACTGATAGTTAACTTAATCTCAATAAAATATTTACATCACTAAAACAACGATTATTATGCTTGTGCCTTCATTTGGGCATCGCAGACTTGATTTTATTAGTGGAGTAACTAGGCACCCGCAGCCCCTGGGGAAGGGGGGGGGCATGAGGGGCTCACGAGATTTCCTTGTTCAAATTTAAGATTAGATAGCTCAGATAGCTCAGACCGCCTTTTCAAATTTGCAGAACGGTAAATTTCCAGGAAGTTTTAAAAAAAGGCGGTGGTCTATTTTAAAAAAAAAAAAAGAAGAAATCGATCATGATGCTGTTAAATATTTTCTTAAGACAGGCTCAACTATTTATTCTCGGTTCTGACTCCATTGAAATAAAAATGCCTTTAGGTTCTGACAGATACTTAGATTTAGAAGAAAATTAGCTAAATTCGTTTGAAATCAAAGCCAACAGTTTAAATTTCAATTTCAAAAGGGCTAATTTGATTTGAAAAAGGATAATCTGATTTGTTAAATGGAGCTTATAGTAATATGCTTGTTAAACTCGCGAATCACGTTTGTGGATTTTATATCGTGCTACAATTTATAAGCGAACGGCAATGCTTACCTCGTTAGCTAATTTGAGAGGTTGAAGTCGATCGCAATGTAGAAAAATGTAGCAGATAAATTTTCCAATGACTTGGAGTTAAATATAAAAAAAATATCACCAAAATGGATGAACAAAAAATGTATTTATTATAATAAAATAAATTGATGTTGTCGCTTCCACGGTTGATGATAAAAAAAAGAGAGATTTATTTATTTTTTCTTTACAAAATAGTTTTACAATATTTTTAATTTACAAATTTTCTAATAGATGGAAAAAGCCTTTTCAATCTATTAACGTGAAAGGTACTCATTATTCTAATTTGAGCTACACAAATTACTACTATCTTCACATTTGTTATTTCAATTACATAAATGTCAAATAATATTTGTTTACAAAACATAAAGATGGTAAGAAATTTTATAAATTAAATTTTATATAAACTAATTAATTAATTATTTCAGATAACAAGATTTAATGGAATCCATATGCACATGTAATTAATAAAAAGTTAACAAGCTAAGTATTTAAATATTTTTATGTTTAGAAAGTAAAAATTTAACTAGATAAAATTTACTATATTTCAGGCGACAACAAATGAAAAATTCAAGTTCAAGGTTAAGTATTCATAAATTGATTTGTTGTGAATAAATTTAATGATGTTTTGTTTGTGTTTTGCAGATGTAAATACGGGATGATCCGCAAATATTCCTCAGCGATGCGATGAGCGATGTCAACAATGGTTGGAATGTGTTGTGCTTCAACATACTCCCCCCGTTAAGCAATTAATGGCTTAACTATTCTAGTGTTGAATTATATAATTGGTGATTGTACGAAACTATTCTTACGTTTCCATCTATGCCAGGATTCCATTTCGTACCGACCATTTGCTAATTTGTGGATTCTCAAAAAATGTTTTTCACAAATGTCATCTTCGACAAGCATCTCAAATGAACTTTCTTGTTTTGTATTTTCCGATCTTATACGAATTGTGTTGCTTTGAACCTCAGAATGTGTTTCTGAATCTACAACTCCTGCTACGACCCAACCAAAAACGCTGTCTAACAAATGAAGGTTTGGCTTCAATAGAATTCGTTTTTCTTTCATAACGTCGTAAAATATGTCGATGCCTAGAATCATTTCGATGGGTTTTGGATTATAAAACTCGGGGTCAGCAAGACAGCACTCGTCAAGTTTGTCTGTATCATCCACGTTTAGTAATATTGCTCCAGATGGTAGATAAGATGTTAAATTATTGAGTATCAGAGCGTCAGCGATTATGAAGTTTTGATGAAGGTATCTGGAAGATAATTTTATGTTGATTTTTCGCCTGATGTGTCCTGCCGAAACAGCTGATAAACCATTTACAGAAAAGCGCGCATGACTCGGTTTTAATCCTAGTTTTATGGTAAGATCTGCAGTAATGAATGTGGATTCAGAACCAGAATCCAGCAGTGCACGGATATTATGTACCTTGCCATAAATGTCCGCCGTAGTCATCACAACGGTCGGTAATATGATTTGTTTGTTTTCACTAGCCACACCTTTGGTCGTTGTATACACGTTCCTAGAAGAGTTTCCTGATTCATCGGTCTCTGTGGAATCTAAATTATTGGAAGTGATAAGGTTAGAATTTAATTGTTTTGTTTCTGCTGTGTTGTTGAACACATGTAAAAATTCAAAATACGCCTTTTGTTGAGAATATATGTTGTTGATTGCGGTTTTCAAATCATCATGTTTTGAAGTATCAATTGTAGTTGGTCTTCGTTTATTTAATTCACGCGTCATGGCGGCTTGAATATTGAAGAATTTTGGTTCAAATTCATCAGATTTTGAAATCTGTTGAGGTAATAATAACAATTCGTCTTCTATATTTCTAAATTCTTCCCAACATGAAACTAATTTAAGAAGTCTAGCTTCAATCTCTTCTAATGATGTTTGATTATCTATATTCTCAATAAATGTGGCTGTTCTTGTTAAATAGCCTAAAACGCGACCACGTTTTTGTATCAACACTTGGCTCATTTTTGCACTAATCAGAAAATTAAAGAAATATAATTGAAATAAAATTTAGCGTAAGGCTAATCTTAAACAAAATGGCTTAGTTTTTTTTTTTTTTTTTTTTTTTTTTTTTAAATCACTTTTCGAATAAAATGTAAGAACACTAAAGAAATAATGAGTTAAATGTTCACTCTCACTAATTATATGCACTAACTTATCTGTGATGATTGTTCATTTAAAATGTTCTTAAAGTTTGATGAACTTACGATTGTTAAATTTGCTGCAGTAAAAACTGATATGTTGATCAAAGCGTGTTCCAGAATATGAATAAATTGCTTGCTCGTCCAGAAGGAATTAAATTACTGAAGAGAAGAAAATGTTACTATTCGATATACTGTACTCGTTGCATCCGGGAAACTGATATATTGATGAAAGCGTGTTCCAGCATATGAATAAATTGCTTGCTCGTCCAGAAGGAATTAAATTACTGAAGATAAGAAAATGTTGCTATTCGATATCCTGTACTCGTTGCATCCGGCTCGAAGGACCATGTTAAACTAGCGAATCACGTTTGTGGATTTTATATCGTGCTACAATTTATAAGCGAACGGCAATGCTTACCTCGTTAGCTAATTTGAGAGGTTGAAGTCGATCGCAATGTAGAAAAATGTAGCAGATAAATTTTCCAATGACTTGGGGTTAAATATAAAAAAAATATCACCAAAATGGATGAACAAAAAATGTATTTATTATAATAAAATAAATTGATGTTGTCGCATTTCTGGTGTTAGCAGATTTTTAAGCATCATTGTGATGTTCATAAAAATAAAGAAGAAACTGGAAACATAGCTAACCCCTACTGAAAATGAAATCTTGTTTTCCTCACTTGAGCCAAACCAGTCTAGTATTCGTGCGACTTATAATTTATCATTTACAGGATCTTTTGATTACCAGTAACCGGTTAATAAAAATGAAATTTACCGGTTTATTTTGTAAAACTATTTGAAATATAAGGAAAATGCAAATGCCAGCTAAATTTTGCAACTAGTGATGGTGTATTTTAAGTTGGTTTTGGCGGGGTTTTCCCTTTTAACTTTGGAAATTCTCGCTTCCCGATTTCATATCCGCTTGTCTGAGGTTTCATCTTTTGATCAGTTTATTTAATGGAAATGAGGTGCGGGATGTTTTAAACTTAATTGGTGATTCGGTGTCAGGTTATTATTATTCGAGAATGTTTGAGAATTTAGAGTGTATTTAATAGTTTGATGTTATTTGAGAATTTTCGAGCCTAGTCGAAGAATACGATTGTTCAATATTTAAAAAGTTATCCGATAAGATCCGAGGGTTCTGATCTTATTGCATATCGTTTTGTTGAGCTTAGCTTCGGAATTTTCTAAAATTTTCGTGGATTTTCTAGATTTATACAGCCTTATCGAAATTATTCATATATCCAGATTTTTCAGTATTATTGAAATTGTTCGACATCAATCGAGAATCACATACTGATGCTTTATTGATATACATATTTAGAAATTGTCATAGCATAGAGTTGCAAGATGTTTCGTATTATTTGATGCCATTCAAATGAATCACGTTCTGTTTCATCTACTTTTGAACGTTGGCCCGAATATGTCCACAAAATTAAATCTGAGTAAAACAATTGATTTTCTTACACATGGAACGCACGAAAATGGAAACATATTTTGGATGACGGATATTTACATTGACAACAAATTTTCTGAATTTTATCCAAAATTCCGTTGCCTCCCGAAATATCAAATTTCTTAATAAAATGATTTGGATTGAAAAGCTTCGATAAGTGAAAGCTCTTAAAACTAATAGTTCTTGACATTCCTTGCAAATACATGATTTATGCTCATAACATTTTAACGAAAGACAGAATTTTTGGAAAGGCAGAAAAATTATCGAGTATACATAAATTATGAAGCTTAAAGCTCATTGAAAACAAATACTCTAAATTAATCCCAAAATATAACTTTCCTTTATGATATCAAATTTGAAAGCCAAAACTCTTGATAATTTACATTGAGAACAAATATTCTAAATGCTGCATAAAATTTCGTCATCCCTTGTAATATCAAATTTCGAAGTAAGACGGATTGTTTAAAAAGCTTCGATAAGTGAAAGCTCTTAAAACTAAACTCTTGACAATTTTATCAAATACATAATTGATGCTCATAAAATATTTTAATGAAAACCTGAAATTTTTAAAAAGCTCAAAAATGTCAAGTACAAACCCAAAAAGTATAAATTAGTTGTCAAGCTGAAAGCTTATTTAAAACAAATATATAATATATTTCCTAATCCAACCTTCCTTTATAATATAAAATTTCACAGTAAAAAGTAAATGATTTGGGTTAAAAAGCTTCTATACGTGCAAGCTCCTAAAACTAAAAGTTCGAAATTTTTTGCATGCAAATACATAATTTATGTTGATAAAACATTTTAACAAAAATATCAAATTATGAAAAGGCACACAATTATTAACTTTAAACCCAGAAAGTATCAATTAATTATCATTCTTAAAGCTCATTGAATACAAACATTCTAAATTTATCACAAAATTCCCTTACAAAGGATAACGGAATATTGGGATAAATTATTTAAAAAGTTTCGATATGTGAAAGCTCTTAAAATGTTTTCCAAAAACATAATTTTTGCACAAAAAACATTGTAACAAAACCTGAAATTATTGAAAGGCTCAGAAATGTTTATGTTAAGTTTAATTATCAAGCTAAAAACGCATTCTTAATAAATATTCTAAATTTATTCCAAAATTTCGCCACCCTATTTAATGCCAATTTTCGGAGTAAAATGTTTTGATTTAGAAAGCATCGATAATCGACAGTTTGTATACCAAATTTCCTAAAAGCTTTTAATAATTTACATTGAGAACAAATATACTAAAAAATCCCTAAACTCCGTTACCATTAAATCGGATTTCTGAGTAAAACTATTTGGTTTAAAAAGCTTTTCTGATTGAAAGCTCTTAAATCCAATAGTTCTTTCCAAAACATAATTTTTGCATAAAGACATTGTAACAAATAGCTGAAATTATGAAAAGGCTCACAAACGTTAAGATCAAACCCCAAAGGTATAAACTACTTATCTTGCTTAAAGCTCATTTAAAACAAATATTCTAAATTTATCTGAAAATATCATTTTCGTCTATATTATCAAGTATTATTGTTAAATTGGTTGGATTTGAAACCCTCTTAAATCTAAAAGCTTTTGATATTTGATGAACTAGGAGAACAAATATTCTAAATTTAGTCACAATTCCGTAAACCTTTGATTATTGAAAGCTTCTAAAATTAAAAGTTCGTGAATTATTGCAAATACCAAATTTATGTTCATAAAACATTTTAGCAAAATTATTTCGAAATTTGTGATGATTTATCGATATACTTAGGTCGTTTTCGATTCATCTGCTATCCCTCTCTGAAAGAGCAATCTATATTTCTCTGCAGATCGAAAAATAAAATCGAAATGCCTGTTTGTATATATGTATCTATAAGTGCGTGTATTTGACATCTGTAAAAAATATTTTTTACGTTTTTAAAAATAGAATGACAGTACTAATTGTCAGTGTTAGTAAAAGAGGGGTAAATCTGCCAAAAAATCGAGATTTATAATCGAGCAAAAATTTTATTCGACAGGTTACTTTTTCTTGACGAATCAAACAATTTGACAGCGCATTGCTTTTTTTGGGTGAATCGACATTAGAAATCGTCAGGGTATTAAGTTGTAGGGTGTTTCGTGTCATCTTCTCTCGAAATCAGATACTTTTGTCTGATTGCGAGAGTAGACAATAGGAGGAAATTGTTTTTCACTAAAAGCTTTACTTGTTCACAGGTACAAGAAGCATTTTTAGAGGACCCAAAAAAATGTTTGGGGACCCAAAATTTATAGTTACGCCACTGGATTTTGTTGACAATCACAATCGAACTCGACATGAAGTTTTAAATCGATTGGCTATACCATCTAGCAGTAGACAAGATACAAAGATAAAAGAAAGTAAAAATCGTTAAATAGCTTGTCATTATCACAAATTTCACAATTTGCCAAAGTCCTAGTTGAAGTATTGAAAAAAGTCCCACCTACTGCTCTCGATGATAAACTATGTTTGTTGTTGTGAATTGTCACTCAACATAGGTTATGAATTAACTCGTAATAAGAGTGTGATAAAAAATGTGATAGAAATTAATTTCGAAATAATAATTAAAATCTTAATGAATTCTGAATAATTTACAAACAAGCTACATCTGGAAAAACCACATTTCAATACTAAAGTTAAATTATTATTTTAATAAACAACAAAAAAAAAACTTTAGTATTACAATAGTATGTTGTGCGCAAATATTTTCCTTATTTTCCCAGTTTGAAACTACTGTTCCACATTATTGATTCAAACCCAGAAAGTTTGTTTTTTTCATTTTTATATGTTTTAAATTTGTTTTGCTCAAATTTTATTCCGCATTGCTTTAGTTTGTTTTTTTTTTTTAAATATCAACAGTATTCGTTTCTCGTATAACAAACACAATAATAATATTTTTGTTTCAAACCAAATTCTATCAACAAACAATAATAATAAACAAAACAAAAAAGAAACTTTTTGTTTAATAAACCACCAAAACCGAACCATCCTCGTTTGAATTAAACTACAAACAATGCAATATTTTTTAATAAATTAACTGAAACATTTTTTTTTACATTTTGGGAAAAGTTTTACATTTTTTTTCGCGCACATCTTGTTTGGAAACGGAAAAGCTTTTTTTGTTAGTGTTACTGTGTAGCTTTTTTTTAAACAAATAATTCAAATTATATGCTTTTTTTTGCTGTGTACCAAGAATAAGGGTATATACATACATACAAATATACCTTACAAGACAAGACCGTGACCAGAGAAAAGTTTATACAATTTTCAAGTCGTATTTCTTTTTAACTCGTATTCTTTTTATTTTTTGTTTTGTTTTTAGAAGATGATACTCTTATTGTAATTATTTTAATGTTAAGTGAACGAGTTGGAAAACAGAATTTTAAAGATGAAGATGAAAATACTCGTATATAATATAATCTCAAGAAGAATGGAAATGTATTATGATATTACTGTTGCGGAGTTAAAATAATAGAAGTGACTTGGCATAGCTGTACAGGATTAACATAAAAAAAAAACGAAAATTTCGTTGTATTTTGTTTTTGTTTTTTGTTTATTCTGCTACGGTCTTATAGATCTGTTCATCTACTTGAACTGGATACCGAGTATACATTTAAGTTTTTTTTTTTTGTTACTTATGGTTTTATACGACGTTTATGAATTAAATAGGAATGGACCGTTTTGTTTCTTGAAATTTTTAATCCTGCTAATTGCATGGATTTTTAAAATTAAGTAGTTTTAATTCGTTTAGAATTACACAAAGACAATTGATGTGAGTAATATGTTCATTCTCTTGACCCCTCTATTTAGAAATATTCATTATTAAGTAGATTACCAAATAGATTGCCGGATACACTGAAAAAAATCCTACATCAATGTAGACAAAAACTGCATTAATAGTAAGAACAATTCGTTAAAATGGAGCCAATACGACCCTTCGTTAATAGTACGAAAATCATACGTTAATATAGTGAAATTTTTATTTTATTTTTTATTTTAATCTTTTCTACTTACGTTGTAGTATTTATGAATTGATTCATATAAGATACGAAAAATGTTATTATTTTAATGCATTTAAAGCATTTTTGGATGAACAAATTCTTCTTATTAACGTAAGAAATTAAAGATACCATGAACATTTTCATAATACTAATGAAATGTTAAATCATATTAACGAATAAATTCATATATATAAGTTTAGAAATTCATAATTTGTATTTACGAAATTATTCGTATTTAGGAAGAATCGAATATTAAGTGGATATGAATATTTCACAAATATGATGATTATTTTCATAAATATACAGAAAATAATTCATAATATGTAGGAATGATACAAAACTACATAATATTTATGTATGGTTCATAACAAGAATGTAAATTTTTGGGTCGATTGATGAATAAATTCCTAAAATCTGTACACCCAATTCTAGAGAAATAAAAAACTTAAAATTTTGTATGATAATTTTATTATTTATTTGCTAACATGGCGTTTACTACTCCCATTACATTTTTTAATTAGTAATTATATCTATTTTTAAAAGATTAAAGTGATAGCATTTGAAGAACAAATTTTATAATTTTATAAGAGGTAATTTAATCCAAAATATTTGCATTGCGCCATGGTTTATTTTGTTGCTCTTCTGTAAATTAAATAAATGGAATTACAATCACACAGTACTTTTTATTACATATTTTGTTACCTTTAAACCATCCAATAAATGCGTTTGATCCCATTACAGCAACAACGATTTTAATCTATGGCCTCCTTCTTGTGTTGTTGATACATTTTGATTTCCAGGAGCGGTAAAATTTGGAATGGTTGATACCGTATAAGGTGGATCGAACCTCGAATCGTCGCAACCATGCTCATGTTTGAATCCATATACATTTTCTTACCAGCTATTTATATATTAATGCTGAAGTATTGTTAACACAAGATATGTTTAGTCCTGTAGATCACAAAATTAATTTATTTACACATTACATATATGTACATATTTATAAACTAAAAGAAACTAATTTTTTTCACAGAAAAGTGTTCTCATTCTAATTGTAACGAATGACAGACAATTGGCTCTATTTTAATTAGAACACCTGCAAAACGAAAACACTTGTACAACACTGGCATAAAATATCATATTTACCTTTTTTTTCAGCATACAAAAATGTATTATGGTTTTAAAATTTATTTTATTTATTATTATTTTACTAACTAAGGATTTTTCAATATAAATTATTTAATTTGTTCTTTTCAAGCACGCAATTATTAATAAAAGATTGAAGGCAACTTTTTTACTTTCGTTGTCCCGAATAGATTCAACTTTATTTTATTTTCATAAATGCTACGAATAGATTCATCCATATAGTGCCACATTCGTTAATATGACGAACAATAAGTATTTAACAAATATTTTTGCACTCGTCTTATTCGTAAATATAATGAATTGTTCGTTAATGTATTTTTTCAATAAAATCATGCAAGTTGCACTAATACGCAAACAACATGTGAATGTATTATACGTATAGCGCAATAAACTAAACCATTTCTTAGTTTATGAACTAAGATTCTTACTATTAACGAACACGTTTCTATAATTTTTTTCTAAATTTTGTCTTTTTACGTAAATATAGCAATTTTTACATTAATAGTATGAATTGTGGTTAATGAACACCATTCGTAAATAAAATGCAATTAATTTTTTTCAGTGTACGCTGGATCCACCGTACACTCGTTTTATATACCTATAACAAAACTGAGGTACAGGAAAGGAATGTTAGTATTAGAGACTCGACCCGGTTTCAGCCACCTATGCAGTCGATAGTTAGTAAAATTATTAGTATTAAGCACAGGACAACACAATTTTTAAACTACGAGCTTTTTAACTTTTTGTTGCTCTTGGATACTTGATTAAAGTTATTTTATCCTTACAAACAGAATTATTCTTAACAGAACAATGGATTGCTCCAAAAACCGTTGGATTCTTCAATTATATTTAGGTAATTTATGCATTCGGTCTAAATCAGCTGAAACTAATAAACTTTTAACTGAATAGAAACCATTACACGGGGCACAAGTAGCTCATTATAAAAATATTTTTATATTCACCGCTAAGTTGATGAAAAAATAAAAGTTAACCGAAATATCCTTTGTCTTTACATGTTTCGTAAATTTACCAAATCCCGTAATGATTTGATTTGAACAATATTTTATGCAATTCACGTCATCTCGTTATGGAGAGTTATTTTTAAATGTGACTACGAGACGACCAATATAATTTAAATTGAATAATTTACAATCAATAATTTGGTAAATAATTTGATTTGAATGAAACTTGGCATATACGTAGTTCGATGTTACATCCTACAGAATTTTACAAAACATAATTTGGTTATCCAGTGTGATGAAATATACAGTTATACAATGATTTCATAAGAAAACGATCAACATTTGTTCTGACCTCTTTTGTTTTTGACGAAAATCGCTGAAAATGTTCTATACTAGAAATAACTCAACTCAAATATTTTGTGTTTTTGTATGGTTTTCTTATTTTCTGAAGTTTTTAGTTTTCTTAAAATCTACTGAATAGATATTAATAATAATTGATGGCTGATTAGAAACAGAATACACTCTGCGTTTACATAACAGTATTATTTTTATTTTTTATTAAATAGTTGAAATATAGTAGAAGAAAAGTATTTATTTTGAAGAACACCATGTTTGGTGACCGAAGGGTCACCATTTTTATATTTTTTCTCTAAGCTTAAAGTTAAATGATCGTAAATCAAACAAACAAAGTAAAAAGATTAATTATATTCCGTTTACAATTTCCGTTTATGATTTTTGGAACATATTTGTATCTGAATATCTTAAATTAAAAATCAACAAAATCCATTCAACCCTATTCCCAGGACAACTTTATTGTTAGTATACATTTTTTTTAAATCGTTGGATTGACGCTTTTGAAATAATAATAAAATTATAAACAAACTCCTATTATAAAATAGATGTCCTTCGAAATAAGGGTGGAATCTTTAAAATTATTCCCCATTGAATCACCAAACTACTAGTGTTGAACTAAAGGCTTCATCGCCTCAGAAGGTGAATTTGAAAAATGTATTTCATCGACACCTTGAGTTTGGGCTAAAACTTATTAAGGGGACGTACCACCTTCAAAATTGAAAAAAAAAAAGTTTTTCAAAGATTTTTTTTTAATGGAATAAAAAGAGATATCTTAATGAAACTTAGGTTAGGTTAGGTTTGGGTGGCGGCCCACCAGGACCAGGCATAGACACAAAAAGGTCCGTAGCCATACCACAAATTAAAAATTTTTCCTCCAACTCATTGAAACCACCCTGAGCTTGCTATGAAGCGCTGGATACTCCTGACGTCCCTCTCGCTGAGCTCCGCCAGGTCGTTGAAAAGGTGTGCCCCTAGAAAATTCAGTCTGTTTCATGCCAGACGAGGACAGGTGCAAAGAAGATGAAGTACTGTCTCTTCCTCCTCTTCGTCTTCGCAACTACGACAGTAGTCATGTGAGAAGAAACCAAGTCTACTTGCATGTCTGCCTATGAGACAGTGCCCCGTAATCACTCCAACAACCACACTGATCTGACTCCGCTGAAGTGAGATCAGCTGTTTGGATCTCGCCAAGTTCAACTTTGGCCAGATTTGCCGAGTTATTACGCATGAGGTACTATTTGACCATCTGTCATTCGTCAACTTACTGGCTTCCTCCTGAAGCAGCAGTTTACATACCGCAAGAGGAATTTCAATATCCTTTTTGCTGTTTGAAATATGGTCCGTTGTACCACGTCGAGCCAGTTCATCAGGCTTACATGTTCCCCGTACTAACGAAATGTCCTGGCACCCATATGATATGGATGTTGAACTGATCTGTCATCTCGTTAAGAGATGAGAGACAGCTCTGGACTACTTTCGACGTGAGAAGGTGTGATTGAAGCGCTTTAATGGCTGCCTGACTGTCCGTATATATGCGAATATCACTAGTCGATATTACATTATACCTCAACCAGTCCGCGACTTCCTTTATCGCAGTTACCTAAGCTTGAAAAATGCTGCAGTAGTCAGGGAGACGAAAGGAGAGGTTTAACATGAGTTCCTCGCAGAACACCCCAGCCCCTACTCCTCTATCCCGTTTTGAACCATCAATGAAGAAGTTCAAAACTCCTGGTTCCAAAACTGTATCCATCATCCAGTCCTCTCTAGATGGTATAATAGTCCGGAACTTTCTATCAAAAGATAGTGACGGGACTAATGAAACTTTCCATTGACATTTTATTGACTTGAAAGTATAAAAAAAAAAAATTTTTTTAGATTTTTTTTAGCCCACTGTCGTCTGCTATAACGGTTTTCCAAAAACACTGAAAATTCGCGGCGTGCATCATAACTGCTCTCAGAAACGTCTAAAAAAAAAAAAAAAACGGGGTTTTATTCAGCATTAAATCGCCCTTGGAATGAACTAAAAAAATAAAAATTGATTGAAAAATAAAAAAATGGCGGCATTTTTTCGAAAATGCAGCTTTTTGTCCCCCGCAATTAGTTGTAACTCAAAAAATTGAAAGCCAATTATTCCTTCCGTAGTTCATTCTGAGCAGAAATATATGTAGATCAACGTGTTAAAATTTTAGAACGATTGGATAAGTAGTTTTTTCTCAATCTTGCACGCCAACTTGAAAAACATCATTTCGAGATAATCGCGTTAGTTAAAAATTTTTTTTTTGAATTAAACCTTACCAAAATTTAATCTGCGATGCCTGCACCGTACAATATACCTTCCTCTCAAAAATTTCCCCTCTACTTTTACAGCTGTTATGTGAGAGAATAACGTATTATATTATTATATGCATGTATATATAAGCAGGTGTTACTAAGAGAAAGTCCTTGTAGCGATACAGCGAACTTTGGCGCCCTTCGCAATAAATAAAATAAAAATATAAATAATTTTTTTTTTGAGATTTTCATGTTAAAATCATGTTCTTAAACGTTCATTCTAACATATTCTATCATAAAAAAAATTTCGATTTTTTGAAAATTTGAAGGTGGTACGTCCCTTTAAAATAATAATAAAAGTGAAAATATCGAATATTCAATGTTAAGTGTGTAAAGAAAACTCGAAATGCCATTCAACGTATAATGGATAAGGTTTATGAAACTGACTCTACCCGGACCCGGACCCGCCGGGTATAAACCTTAAACTCGGATCGGAATCGGATTTTAAAATCCGGCGACTTAAAATAAAAATAATTATTGTATGTCGTTGCTACTAACAAAATATCGGCCTTTGGCAGTTCAGAAAAACCACTTATGGCTATAAGAAAGTCATAAGTGGTTTTTCTGAATTCTCACATTAATTAAAATCTTTAAATATTCGACAAAAGGAAAAAAAAATTAAACAAATATTTTTTAAACACGCAAAAGTGTAAACATAGACGTACGCAATTGTATTGAAGTCAAGCGCTCCAACCAAGAAATACATAAATTTAAATTTTCATAGTGCTCCAACAGAAGATCCGTATCATCAGTTACTAAACATTTAAGATCGTTTGAAATAGATTACCAACAACATGTCGTCGGATCAACATTTGACAGTACTTCTGTTATGAATAAATTCGATATAGAATGTCCGAGGTTTTACCCTCGGTATTCATAGTCGGAATACGTGATACTTTATATAAAAAAATTACTGCAATGATGGATACGGAATGCGAAGCAGCAAATGAAAGCTTTGTGAATTCATTCAGCAATTATCAGATTATCGCCGATGTTTGAAAGGTACTAAAATATTTTAAATCTTCTTATAAAAAAAATAGAATCTGTTAAGACAAAATCAAGGTATAGAGCTCGGCTAAAAAAGCTAATTTTGGACTATAAAACTCGTTGGGACACTTTGGCGAATATGATCAATTTTATCGTGAAACATCAGCAATTCATCGAACAGACTTGGTTAGAGTTAAGCTACTCACAAATATTGGATTTAATAGATTTTGAAGTGCTAACCTAGTTAATGTACCCGAAGCAGCCAAATTGGCCGTTTAAGATGAGCGCCTCGAAATCTTGCATTACAAAATATAGGAAGTACAAAATCTTGCAATTTAAAAATCTTACAAGCAGGTAGTACAAAATCTTGCAAATATAAAACCTTGCATTACAAAATCAACTAAGAAGTATATGATTACAATTACAAAACAACACAAATACAAAATTTTGCAATTAATACAAATAAAACCGGGGAGCGCCACGAAATCATGTTTTTCAAAACCTTGCTTTTACAAAACCTCGGTTTTAATCTCGCTTTTTATTTATATTTATTTAAATATTAATTTCCCCATTTTCCAGAATTTATATTTTTGGCTATATTCGTTTCGTAATCGAAATCCCCATTTTCCGGAATTTATAAAATCCAGATTTTGTAAAAGCAAGATTTTGGAAACGAACCTTTCGTACCCAACCCAGAAATATATAGGAAAGTAACATTAAAGACCATGCAGATTTAATGGAGGATGGTACTACAGTTTAAAATTTAAATAAAATATTTCCGTTTATTAATTAACTTAGTTCAAATTTACTGTCAAAAACAAGAAAAATTTAAATATGATAAGTGTGTAGCGGCTCACTCATATATCATTCAAATACAGTCATCAAATACACTTTTAAAATACACATATTCTCTCTTCGCCACAATACCGAATAATCAACGTCAATCACGCATCACTTACTACACGGCAGCGTCAACGCTCTGTTACTACCTTGACTACTCGTATCCAAACAACAACACAACATGAAAGTAACACAATTCATTTTACTCTCGGGTATTCATCGCTAACAAATTTCACTTCGTTTGATCTTTTTTGGTTACAAAGAAATTAGAGCCTTGCGAGTTCATACAAATCGCTTCCTTCATAGTTGGTGAAAATTAAAATAATAAATTGTTTATAATTAAAAATTTTGATTTATATGGATTTGTAAAATTACCCAAACTATAAATTAATATTAATAAATAACGAATACAGCATAAATCAAATTAAGTGGACTCATTAATAAATATTTAATTTTAAACAAGTTCGTGTTGTGATTTGCAGTTTTCATATTTTTTTGGATTCCCGAATTACTCGAATCATCTCACAAGTTCATCGGGAATTGGGCAAAGTACTTCCAGAGTAATGACAAGTGTAATTTTATACATTATAAATTATATCATTAATTAAATAAGAATGATATTGTTAATTGTCTTCAAAAAATCAGTTTTACTTATTTTTCCCCTCTTTTTAGGTATTCGCTTAATTTTTTTATTTTTCGTTATTGAATTTCCTTTTATAGGCAGTCTTTGTCCAAATTTAACTCTTTCTAAATAATTAGCATTGGCTACGATTAACTCCTTTGCCATATTTTCGATTACCGTTTACACTACAGCATGACGTCGACCAATGACAACACTGTTTTGCGTTCGAGGAAAGTTTTCAGGACCTACGTCTGCGTCTGCTATCGACGAAAATTAAGAACTACATCTAGGCTTCTGATTGTTTTGCCCAATGTAGTTTTTATGAAACAAGCGTCCAATTTTCCTGGCTAGTAAAAACAAGGTATTTCATTTGCCGGTACGAAAGCCAAGCTTTTATCATTCGAATTTGTATCGAAAAATCTTCCGAACCCGAATAATTATGAACTAACCCTTTTTTTTGCTTACAGCAAACCCAATTTAAAGTTTGTTTTTCGGGCAAAATGATATGAGTAGCCATCAACGAACAGCTTATCATTTCCTTTGTTAGAGGATACAATTGAAATTTTCTTATTGATTATACAAACAAATCAATTTTTTGAAACCTAAAATTTTGTTTTTAAATTTCAAGTTACTTACCAAACCTTATGGTATTTCTTATACGTTTGAAAAACATATAAGTATGAAATGAATATGAAAGGAAAATAACCCTTTGATTTAATTATTATTATTGTAAGCAAATACAAGTGTCAAAACACTGTGAAATTTAATCATATATTGCATAACAATTTCCCGTAAATTTAGAGAAACATACGCGAGATTCTCTAAATGTACGGAAAATTGTTCTGCGAGATTTTGTAATGCAAGATTTTGTAATATAAAATTTTGGGATGCAAGATTTCGAGATGCAATATTTTGTGATGCAAGATTTTGAAATGCAAGAATTTGTGGCACACCGTTTGCAAGAACCATTCGTAATCGACGAAGCTCAAACAGTACCTATTAATAATGGAGGAAGAATTAAATATAATTTTAAAAAGATGCAGAAAACCTGATGGAATCGAAGTTGATGATTCTGGAAAGAAAACACAGGAATTTACACTTTAAAATACCACAAACAAACGACCTATCAGCGGATAACGAAAGAAAATTTTCATTGTCTGCATATTTTTGCACCAATCTTAAATCGGCATGGGAGTATAAGTTTTTAAATGCTTCGGTGTTACTTTAATATCATTATTTTAGAGCTAGTAAAATAAAATAGCTTGTAAAATTATTATTTATTATTCCCTTATAGTTTCAATAAAAAATTTGAATTTTGAAAAAAGCATAATTTACTTTGCCTCCCCCGGTGGCACAGTTTTTAGCATGTTTGCTTTAAGCTCCGGAGGTCCCGGATTCGATTCCCGGAGGGTGATGAAAGAATCACGGCTGGTTAATGTATGGTCAATGAATTAATCACTCATTACCCGTTCAAAAAAATGAATACAAAACTTCTTTATGAAGCGGCCAAATTCCCATATAGAATGTAGCGCCAGCGAAAAAAAAAATGAATTAACTTAATGATATACCTAAATAATAAATGAATTGTGATAAATACTCGAAAATTTAGAAGTCTTAAATATTTTTTTGATTTTGGACCTGAACCTGACCCGGATGCGCCGGGTTTCCAAAATATTGGACCCGGAATCGTTGGGTTTCAAAATCCCGGATTTTTAGAAACCCTAATAATGGATCCAGTTAATACAAAAGGTATTAGTAAACCTAAAAGCCAGGCAAAGGAAGGGAGGGGGGGGGAATTTATTGCTATTTGGAGTTTTAAAATGTTAATATTTCTTTATTCACCAACACTTTAAAATCAATTAAAGGTGCTTCTGTCGTGCATAAAAAAACAATTTCAATAAGTTACAGAAAAAATTTCTCTGGAAACATTTCATCTACCGTTTAGATGCTGATAATGACTTTGCAAACGACAATATGAAATTTATTCAATAATTACGACAAAAATAATAAAGTTGTACAATAACAAATGAAAAGTATTTATATACCAATTACCTTGATAATAACATTGCTATCAAAAAGTTAGTTTGTCCGAATGATCTAACACAATTCCTGTGTGTCGCGTTATAAGACAAAATAGATCAAATAAGATTCAGGACCAAATTAGGATATACAACTCTTAATCAAGAAATCGCTATTTTGGTGCAGAATTTTTATGAAGATTTTTAAATAAGTCCGGTAACGAGATTTCGAGACACTGACATAAAAATGGATGACGGCGATCAAATATTTAAAAAAGAACTATCCAAATAAAAAGTTTGACTTCCTACGTTTGCTTTACTTCGTCCGGGGGCATTGCGTTTTGGCAAATTCTAGCGGCACTTTAAACATTATAGTTATGTTTAAAATCTTGAAAACTATGCACTTTCTTTCACATTGTTATATCTGGGATATAATCTATTTTAAATAAAACACTGCGACATAGACTTATGACCGATTTATTTGCGACTAACTTATCTTTTTTATTTTTCATCACCAATCGATTTTCCAAAACAATCTCCTCTCTTGATACATACAAACATCATACACATCATTCTTCTGTACTTACTCTAATTACAATTCATTGTTCAATACATACATATTACAATGTTATTTAATATTATACTTTCTTACAGGGTATTTCGACTTACTAATTTTATACATAATAACAATTACCCCTCCTTTAACTAAAACTAACAATATTATTTATAATGTATGTAAAATGCTTATAATAATCAAATACAACTTTAGTTACAAAATTTAATATTTATATAATTTAGAAATTTGAATATTTTAATCGCTCTGGTTCTTTTTTGTTTCTATTCGAGCGTCTTACTTCAACGTTCGAGTCCCCAGAATCAGAAGTTCCAGTAGGATAACGACTATTTGTATCTATTATCATCCCACGTTCTTCATCTTCGGATTGCACTTCCTGTGATATTCCCGGCGTAATATTAAGAGGAATGATATTCAAAGGTGGATGGTATCGATCATTTAACTTTGATATTCTTAAGGCGTTTCGATGTACCAATCTCACGTGGTTATTAACATTAATTAAGTAAGTTAGCCCACTAACTTTTTTTAATATTCTTGCTGGAATCCATTTCAAATAGGTTTTGAAATGATTTCGATACATAACCTTCTGACCAACCATAAAATTTTCAAATTTTTGAACATTTTTTGAATATTTTGTATCAGGACAATTCATCAACTTGCTGTAATCTTCCACATTATTGTCACTTTCATCTTTAATTGTCAACGTGTCATCTGAGAATCGAACTTTTTTAGAATTTATTAAATCTAATAACGTTTTTGGTTTATAAGTAAAAATGATCTCAGCAGGGGTTTTGGACGTAACTGTATTCGGGGTGTTTCTTTGATGAATTAAAAATTTATTTATACGTTGTTGTATCGTAAGGTGTTTTGATTCGTCCAACATAAATTTCCTTAACACATTTTTCACTGACTGAACATTCCTTTCCGCTAGGCCGTTAGACTGAGGGTGGTACGGTGGAGCCTTTGTAATTTTTATACCATGTTTTTCCCCAAAGTTTGCGAATTCTATTGAATTAAAAGGCGGCCCATTGTCCGATACTATTTCTGTGGGTAATCCAAAAATTGTGAACATTCTACATAATGCCTCAATAACCATCGAGCCGTTAGTCTTTTTCATTTCCACTACGTCACAAAATTTTGAGTATGCATCTACTACGAGCAGAAACGTTTCATTTTGGAAGTAAAAAAAATCAATATGTATTCGTTCAAAGGGGTATCTACCTTCTCTCCAACTTGACGTAACAATTTCTTTTCCTATATTTCTAGTTTGCTGGCAAACATTACACGTGTTAACATAATTCTCAATATCTTTATCTATGCTTGCCCACCATACATAAGAGCGTGCTACCATTTTCATTCTAACTATACCCATGTGATTCTCGTGAAGCAACTTTAATACGTTTTCTTTTAAGATTACAGGAATAACTATTCGGTTCATATAATACAAACAGTTATCTTCACAAAAAAAATAATCGCGTTTATTATAGAAGAGTTTTAGTTCTTCTGCTAAGCCATTTGCATTTTTGGGCCATCCATACATACAAAAGTGATATATTTTTTGTAATACTTGGTCTTTTTCTGTTTCCTCTTGTACAGTTAACATACTTAATGGTAACTTTTCAGAAAAGTTTAGTAAATTTATTCTACCACTATCTATTTCCGAGTCCTTTTCCAATGGAAGGCGCGATAATGCGTCAACATTGGACATCAATGAACCACGGCGATAATGAATTTCATAGTCATACATAGACAGTATGATAGACCATCTTTGGAGTCTGGCTGCTGCCACAGATGGTGTAGCTTTGTTTGGACTAAATATCTCTTTTAGTGCTGAATGATCGGTCACTATAGTAAATTTATTTCCATATATATATTTGTGGAATCTCTTAACCCCAAATATAATAGCCAAAGCCTCTCTATGTAGTTGGGAAAATTTTTTTTCTGCAGGAGATAATGAACTAGATGCAAATAACACAGGCCGTTCTTCTCCATCGACCACATGGGAGAGTATTGCTCCAATCCCATACGGGCTTGCATCGGTGGCTACGATTATTGGTTTTGTTGGGTCATATAGCTCTAATAAATTATGTGATTGTATCAGTAGCTTTGAATTTTCAAAACACTTTTGGTGCTCGTCTGTCCAATCAAATTTCGCATCTTTTTTTAACAACTGATAGAGGTCTTTTAATTTTGCTGATAGATTAGGAATAAAACGACTATAATAATTCAATAGACCTAAGTACGACTGAAGTTGAGTTATATTTTTAGGTGCGGGTGCTCGGACAATAGCTTCTACCTTTTCAGCATATGGACGAATACCTTCACCTGTCAGGGTATGTCCTAAATAATCCACAGACAATTCTAAAATTTTACTCTTTTTCAAATTAATTTTTATTTTATGATCATTTAATCTTTTCAGAACCTTGAATAATTTTTTCTTACATTCCTCTTTGGTTGGAGCACCCAAAATGATATCGTCTAAATAACAAGCCACATCTAATCCTAACAAGACTTGATCCATTACAAATTGAAATATTGAAGGAGCATTCTTGACTCCAAAAGGTAAACGTGTGTATCTATATAGGCCTTTGTGAATATTGATTGTTAGATATTCTTCCGAATTATTTGATACTTTAAGTTGTTGGTATGCACCTGTAAGGTCAATAACACAGTAGTATTTACAATTGGATAATCCAGCGAAAATATCATCAATTCGGGGAATAGGATAATGTTCGGTTTTAATATGCGGATTAATCGTAACTTTACAATCTATGCAAATGCGAATATCCCCCCCAGCTTTTGGTACCGAAACAATTGGACTTGCCCATTTGCTATGTTTGACTGGTTTCAACACATTTGCTTTACAGAGCCTATCCAGTTCAGTCTCAACTTTATCGCGCAACTTAAATGGCACCGTGTACCCCTTATGGAATATAGGATGGACATTATCCTCCATATGTATCTCCGCTGTATAACCCTCAATCGTCTGATTTACCGAATCATCCGATACAATAAATGGAAACTTATTTTGAATTTCATCAAAAACACTACTTACCGATTGATTGGAATAACAGTTTTCCGAAAAATGTAGAATTTCTTCATTTTTTTTATAAAATGATTTTTTCCAATCCGGAATTAACACATCTAGCCACGTGCGCCCGAGTAGTGGTTTAATGGGCTTTTCCGCTTCAATTACTAGCAGCTCCAGAATACAGCTAAGTCCATTATAACCGACATTGACATCAAGACTACCAGTAATTTTGATTAATTGTCCTGTTACTGTAGAAAAAACATTGTTACACTTTTTTAATTCTAAATGCCTAAAATTACTATAATACTTATCTCTATCAATAATTGTAGTGCATGCTCCTGTGTCGACTTCCAGCTCCAGTACTTGCCCTTCGATAATTACTTCTATTACTGCTGGTTCACTGCCAGTAGTAATACTATTTATAACGTTGAAGTGTCTATTTCGATAACACACCTTTGATGTGTGACCAACCTTATTGCACACGAAACAATGCCAATTCCTTGCTGGACAATCTTCTTCCGGATGTTTATACAATCCACATAGATTACACAATCTACTTTGATTTGGACTATAATTTCGACTTGCCGTATAACTACGACGCTCCTTATTAACTGGACTTGGACTACCTTTCTGACTTTTTCTTGGACTTGAGTTTAACCGATGCCTTGGACTTGGGGTTCTATAAGATGTGCTTGGGCTAGTATGACTGTAACGACTTGTATTATTTCGATTATAATCTCCATATTGCTGTTGTGTTCTTGGCCGACTTCTCAAATGTGCGTTTGGGCTTTCAGTTCGTACCAAATACTGTGGTAATGGATTAATATTGCGAGTCTCTTTTTCCGACATCTCCATATTTAACGCTGTGCTACAGCACGTTTCGAAGTTTATATCACTCTTTTTTAAAAGCTCACGTTGAATTGCTTCCTTGCGGATCCCCACAATGAATTTGTCTGTAAGAGCATCATCCAAAAAAGTTCCAAAATCACACGTTTGTGCTAATTCTTTTAAGCGAACTATAAAATTAGCAATTGATTCACCATCCATTTGATTTGCTTTAGAAAATTTGAAACGTTCGGCTCGTTTATTTAATTTTGGTTGAAAATGTGATTTTAGAATCTTTAACAGATCATTAAAAGTCTTTGAACTAGGTAGGTCTGGCATGGTTAAATTTTTTAATATTTTGTACGCTTCTCCGCCCAGGATAGTAATAAAAAGGGGCACTTTTTTTTCCTCCTCTATACTATTTATGATGAAAAACTGAGTTAAACGTTCTGTATATGATTCAAAATCATCACCAGGCATAAACGGTTCCATTGATCCAATTAATGACATATTATTATTATTTGATCTTATATTTTCCCGTAAAACTGACTTCGATTCACTTTTAATTGTGTTTTTGTGTTCACCACTCATACGATCAGCTGATTATGTTAATGGACGACCTTCACTTTCACTCGACCTTAGCGTGGTTGATCAAAATTTGATTTTTCAAACTCTTACTCGTGTTTGCATAACTATAAAATATACATATGTACCAAATTTATTCAATTTTCACTGTTTTTAGACTTATTAAGGTTTATCCTCGTCGCCAGTTTGTTATATCTGGGATATAATCTATTTTAAATAAAACACTGCGACATAGACTTATGACCGATTTATTTGCGACTAACTTATCTTTTTTATTTTTCATCACCAATCGATTTTCCAAAACAATCTCCTCTCTTGATACATACAAACATCATACACATCATTCTTCTGTACTTACTCTAATTACAATTCATTGTTCAATACATACATATTACAATGTTATTTAATATTATACTTTCTTACAGGGTATTTCGACTTACTAATTTTATACATAATACACATAAAGAAGAAATTTATCGAGATCTTATTTCGAAGTTTATATGCGCTATCCAAACCGAGCCATGCTATTTAAACGAATGCATAATCTACCCAGGAACCGATAATTTGTGTACGGATATCACTACAAAATTTCTTCAAGGTGGTCAGGATGGAACAATACTATCAAGCAGTGACAGTATAGTATACATAGTATAGTATAGTATAGTGCGGCAGGCAATATAAAAACACTAACATCTCCATCATTGCCATACTTGTATTAACTGTGTGAACAACTAATAAACATGTACCCCTTCACCTAAAATGTAGAAAATCAAATGCAGCACTAATGAATGTATGGTTATATTTCATTTCTTTAAGAACTATTTATTAGAAATTCAAGATGCGATTTAAGGAGTTCGTTGGTCCAACGTGAAACATAAAATTTATTCATTTGTAGCATATTTAGAAAGGCGGGAAGGTAAGCATTCAGTGAAAAGAAAAGATAAATTGACATTGAGCCTGAGCCAAGACATCATAATCATGTAGTTGTGAGATTGTTTATTGAGGGCTTGGTCAATTTTATACAGGAAAAATGTTCGACCTGTTTTTTCGATGGATGGGCTCGGTGAAATATTAAATCGTATTTCTAAAATCTCTGTCATTTCAGGGAGGTATTTTTTTTTTTTTTTTTTGGGTAAAGGTGCATGCCTCTAGAGGTAATTTGCAAAGACCATTTCAAAACCAAATAACTTCGCCAAAAGAACCCTATTCATACATAGGCTGTAAAAAATGAATCAAAAGCAAATTAATAAATTTTTAGTAATGTGAGAAAATTGAAAAAATTGAGATACTCAGTAAAAAAAATAGGAGGTATACAAAAATATCACAGCATTTATCCAAAAAATTAAAAAAACTTTAAATATTACAATTATGTTGTGAAAAACATAGAGTTTTGATATACGTATGTATGTGGTAAAATAATCAATTTAGCATCTAAAAGTATCTGCTAATGAAAAATAAAAATAAGATTGAAAGTAAAATTTTATGAAGTGACAATTTGAGTGATTTTGTTGATTTTTTTGATTAGAATATTCAAATCCAGATATATTCAAAAAGTCATATTCTACGGAATGTAACCTATTTTTGTATTTTGTTATTTGATTTTAAGGTAAATATTCTTTTAGCAAAAAAAGGAGTGACCTTTTGTGTTAACGGTCCCGAAATATGACATTTTTCAGAAAAACACTCTTTTCCTTTGACAAAAATTGGACAAAAAATACAAACGTAGTGGTCAAAAATTATCAACTATAACCATTTTCCGAAAACACATTTTTTCTTACAAGAAGACGGTACGCTCGTGAGGTCACTTATTGCGATAAGATTGTTTGTTTGAATAGTACTTTACACATAGTAGTAGTTTTCTGAATTTTTCTTTCAAATACTCCAATTTTCAAAGTGCGTGTTCTCAAAAAGTACTTAAATAACAAATTTTTATTTTTTGTTAAATATTTGTCACAGGAAAAGTGTTTTCCTGAAAAATGCCATGTTTTGTAACCTCTGATACAAGGGGTCATCACTATACCTATTTCAAGTCAAGTTAAACATTTTTCAAACCAAATTAACAATAAATGTTTCAAAACAAATTAAACTTTTTTCAAATAAATTTAACAACAATCTTCAAATTAAATTAAACGATTTTTTTTTTCCAAAATATGCAATGAAAACTGATGCATATTTATAAATATTAATTAATCAGAGAACTACATTTTGCTAAATTTTATTGTATGCATCTCCATTTTATTGTATATTTTGCAAAAAAAAAAAAATTAATTTAATTTGATTAATCGTTGTTAAATTTATTTGAAAAAAGTTTAATTTGTTTTGAAACATTTATTGTTAATTTGATTTGAACATTTGTTAATTTGATTAGAAACGTGTTTAAATTGATTTTTCTGGGGTGTCTGTTTTAGGTAAGAATGTATGTGTGAATAGTACTTTACATTTACAACGATCCGCAGAAAGTACCGATACTTTATAGTATCGATACTTCGATTACGATACCAAGTACTTTTGTACTCGATACTTTTGTATCGATACCCAACTGGTACTCGATACTTTCTTACTCGAAACATCGATACTTTTTAATAAGGAATCGTACATATTACTTTGTATGTTATGACTGTGTATGTTCTAAGAAAGTTCATATAAACTAGCGAAACTCAAAACATCATTTTTATATTTCTACATCATAAATTGTACCCCCACATTATCCGTCAGAAAAATAATGAACGCCTCTGATATCAACGTTTTCCCTCACTTGTACCACCTCGCCAAGAAGTACCTGATAATAACCTGTACCTTCATAACATTAGAAAGATTGTGTTTTATAGCTGGGGCGATTTTAACACCAACCCAAAACATACTTATGGATGACAACGTCGGCAAACTGCAATTTTTCTTATTATTCGGAATAATACAGAATATAATGCAAGGTAAATTAATATTTTTAATATAGACTTTTTACGAAAAGTTTGTCTGTATCAAAATCAAATAAAATTTTTTCGGTTTTTTATAGACAAAATGTATTAACTATTATGACATTCACAACATTTTTCGACTTGGTAATCAGAAAAAATGAAGATGCCAATTATTTATAATATATCTACCAAACAAGTAGATTTTAAATTATCATTACGGTTACATATGAGCAAACCTTCAATACTAGTAACTCGCGATAAACCGACATATAATAACTAAATAGAATTTGTTTTACTATATACTCATAGACTATCTCGTCATACATATGTATGCACCTCCTTGAGACTTATGAATAGTCATGGCATTTCCACTTGTACCTTGTGTTATAAAACAGCTTTTTTTCTAGCAACTGTACCAGTTCTTTTATCAGGAAAAACCAGCCATACACGAGTGATTTCAATTTGTTCATTCTGTTCTATATGAATCAAAGTTCTAACAGCACTGTTAGCTAATTCATCTGTAGCATCATGGTTAGCACAGCCACTAATAATATCTATTACAATAGAAACAAATTTATCTTAAGCTTGCTGCAAAATAGATATGTTGTAAGCATTGACCAAAGCGTTTTCAAAAAAATAATCGAACCTCATTGGGCAGCGCTGTGTGCCTTCGCAAAAAGTTCTAACCCGATAATGACCAAATCTTTATCATCTAGAATGGATCCATTACCAATTTTTGTGAGGATAGAATCAAAATTTACATTAGTTTGTCGCATAACTTAAGGATCTATTGTATATTTCCTTTATCAATTTAATAACAAAATTGTTTTTCTCCATCCAGCTGACCCAGTGAAAAATATTAGTAAAACGATTTTTCTGCAGATAAAATGTAATGGATGACGTGTAAAAGAATTTTTTTTTGTTTTTCATTAGCACTCCTCATGCGGTCACAAAATTGATCAAGGTTCATTATATTCCATCTTCTATTAGCAATGCTCCTAAAGTTTTGAGCGCAGCTATACAACAACCGCACCATTTCCCTTTTGTTCTGGTTGTAGTACTGATCTTGATGTGAATAGAGCCGGCATGTGAAAAATGAACTTAACATAAGGGATATAGAAACACTAAAAATTCATTTATTTTCATAGTGTTTGTATGAAAAAATGCGATTCAGATTGAAGATAAAATATGAATTAAAAGTTAAACCCAGTTAAATAATTTTTTAAGAAATCGCTAACAAACAACTCAGTGTCTTACTCATTTAAAACACAGATTCTCAAATTTCCCTATTTTCCAGCAATAATCAAAAGAAAATAAGGGAAATTAATTTAAAAAACATTCTACAACAACAACAATGTGTATTAAAAAGAGAAAATTCTGTTTAATAACGTCGTCATTTGTCCACATCTAAAACCAATGGTAAGAAAAAAGACAACACATTTTCGCTCAACAATTAAAATAAAATAAATCAGAAAGAGCAAACAGAAAAAAAAAATCAATACAATAAGTACGAATAAAACAAAAAATTAAAACAGTCTAGCATGCTTTTCAAATTCAAAATAACTATAGAAACATATTCGAATTCAAATTTGAATGGAGGCAATGAAAGAGATGATTATTGTGTTGTTTATAAATTTCGAGTTATGTTGATGACGTATATTACAAAAACAACAATATTTAAAATTTCGAAAGTACCTTATTTTTCATGACGATTTTCACTAAGAAATAAACATTTTCAAGACTTGATTTTTCAATCAAATAATATTACATGTTTCATGAACATTTTCGTATAAAAACAAAAAACAAAAGCTCACATTTATAATAAACTAAAACTGTAAATTAAAATAACCGTTTCGCCATATAGTTTCATAGTAAAAGAAAAATTGTTTTACCTTATTTTAACACATTGTTATCGGGCGCTTCGTGTCGGTGTATTATGGCGGGAGCGGGCGATTTTTCAAAAAATGTTCGCAAATTTTGTCGTTACCTAAAAACTCGAGATTTTAGACAAACTTTAGGCGAACGTCTAAACACCGAAAACTACCCGAATTCACTAAAAATAAAACGTCGGGAATATTTATACCTGCCTAGTAGTATGTATAAATAAGCGCAAAACCAACAATAATTACAAGCCTGACTACCACCAACATTATAAATTTATTTTTCGCTTAGACATGAAAGTATTGGTGATCGGATACACTATATAAATGAGTAAGAATAAACATACAAATTGTCGATACAAGAAAACAAAGGAATTTTTGCACCAACACTTTCAAGTATAAGCGATTAAATGTAAGAGGGTATCTGTGTACTTCATCACGGAATCAGGCTTGTTGTACATTAGTGTTGGTTTTGATAAGCGGCATAACAAACAAACACACATGTAGTAACTCGTATGGGCTGCGTTGCCCGCGTTATACCACTAGTCCATAAAAAACGTATTACTACGTAATCCGCCTTCTATGAACAGTTTGCGAAAAACGTAATTTTACGTATCCCGACTACAATGTGTTAAGCTTAGTAAAAAATACAGTCGATACTAGAGGCTCTTATTTATACAGTAGGCTCTGGCCAAACATATTAAGCAAAAAAAAAAAAAACAGAATAATGTATTATGTTCTGCAAATGTCCAAGTATGTACATAGGTACGAGAAATATTTAAATGCGTATATTTATACATAACCCTTATCAAAGCAAAATTATACAATAAACTAAAAAGAAACAAAAACAAATGTTTACACAGTTAGACCAATACATATACAATACGAAAATACCTCTCTAACGATATCTCGGCAGTACCGTTATTATTATTTTTTTTTTTTTTGCACACGTTTATCCTTGTTCAATTTCACTTTATATGAATTATTATTCATTTACTTCACTTTTCACTATGTACACTTCTCAATATATTCACTACACATGAAAATTTATTACAGAATCACACGCGATATTAATTAATTAAGCGAAAAACTACTTATTACGCGATGCAAATGAAATTACGGTAACACAAAATACATTTAAACAAAACTAATTATTATTAAAGAAACACACAAAATGAAAATAAAAATTAATTGAAAAATTAAACTTAACTAAAAACATAATTAAATAATTTAAATTAACAACAATTAACAACTTAAAATACAAATTTTATTTTACGGAGTAGACAAAAACACGTCTGTCTCCATAGAACGTTTATCGTCCACACCCCCAAGATATACAGAAAATAAGGTATAATATTGCGCATGCTGTTGCTATCCTTTTTTCACATTTGACGTCACGTGAAGACAAAAATGCTGATATTTATATGGAGTTTCGTGATATTTTTATTAATTTTTTAAATAAATGGAAAATAAATGAATTTTTTTTTATTTTTGCCATTAATTATTTTTCGATTTTATGTTAAATTTAAACATTTCAATTTTGATTTTAGTTATTATACTGCAATACTTTCGGAATTAAATCGCGAAAAGAGGCATGTTTTAATATTCGTGTCTAGAGCAGACTGTTTGAGCACATTGCATAACAAGTTTTGGAATTTATGAGTATAATTTTTTTGTTAAATGCACAGAACGATTTGATTTTAATTATTTAATTCAAAAATTTGGGAGTGTTCGATTTTAAATATACTAAATTTGAATAATTCCTATTGCAACAAAACTATCAATTGTACTTCTGATAAGAACACATATGGAACACTAAACAGTGAATGGGTGTTTTGATTTAGTTGTAGCGAAAACCATAAGGCAATAAATGAAATAAGCCAGAGATTTAATTTTAATTTATAGTTTTATTTAATTTCCTTTTTTTACAATTTATATTTTCTATTAACTGGGCGTTTAATAATTTGTGAACTGAATTTTTATTTAATATATTTTTCCATTTATATTTAACGTTGAATATGAACATAATATTTGAATAGGTACGTAGATACCAATAATTTGAAGCCAAACGAAAATAGATGGCAAAAATTTGAGTACAGAACGTAAAAAACTAAAACTTTTAATAATTGGTACGTAAATGACCAAGAACATTTAATAATTTAATTGTTTTATGTTATGTATTCATAATTTTGTTTACCTTTTTTTCCATTTATCTTAGACATTATACACCCGAAAGAATTATTTCTTAAATATTTGGACCATAGAAAAAATATAAAGCATAAAAAGGGTCTCGGTAAACTATCATTATCAATTGTAAATACGGTTTGTTAAAAAAAATTACGATTATTCTTGATTTATTTAAAAAATTAATCAAAAAACCGCCAAATTTCACATAAATGTCTGATTTTTTGTCTTCAAGTGACGTGATGCGCAAAGAAAGACGAAAATGAGACACGGGAATATACTACCTCTTTTTTCTGTATATCTTGCACACCCCTATGTTATAGAATTATCGCTAAGTCAATAAATAAGTTGCCTTCCCATAGTAAAAAATTAATAAAAAAAAATTTAAAAAATTCTTTTTTGCTTTATCGATTTCATAAGGGGTTCCATTGGCTAATTTTCGGCCAATTCTGAACGCGGTTTGCTTAATAGAATTTTTGCTGCATCAATAAATGTGTTGCCTTCCCTAAGCTAAAAATGAATAAAAAAAACATAAACAAAATTCTTCTGATCTAGGATTAATGTGGACCTGAATGTTTGATATATCGATTAAGTAGAGGCTTTTATTTGCTACCTCTTGACCAATATTAGTATTTTTGCTACAACAATAAATGTGTTGCCTACCCATAGTTAAATTTGAATAAAAAAAATTAAAAAAATGTACATACTAAGGCCTACATACTATGAAATTTTTCGAATTCGTTTTTTTTTTCGGATCGAGGTTGAAGTCACAGTGAATGTCGAGGAGATTGAAGAAATGACAATGAATGTCGAGGCAGACAACGTTTAAACGAGAACGTCTACAACCACCAACAGGAAAACTAAAGAAACTGTGAAAATGCTTCTTAAGAAACAAATAGGAATGCAGGAAGTCCAGTTAAAGGAAATTCCAAAAACCATTTAAGAGTTTTGAAAGAAATAAGGAACACCAACAAAGAATTATTAAAATGCAATAGAGACACGTTAAATTTTAATGGAGAAAAATGGCTAGCTAAGCAAAAACTTTTAATTCAAAGATCAAAACATTGTGCCGAACCACTCGAAGTTCAAAAATTAGAACTACAACTTAAGCGTGATTTAAGAAACTCAAATATTTAATTTTTAATTTTAATAAGTATAGCTACATACATGTATTTCGTTTAAATTTCTTCGTTTGGTAAAATGGGGTTCTAATTGTGAAAGGATTTTGTTAAAGCGGCCCTTCGACAGCCGAAATAATTTCATAAATCTACAAAAAATAGTACATCAATAAACAATGGTCACGACAAGAAACTTTGAATTACCTTTTATTACTCAAATTAAAAGGTTTAGAACCTATTCGTAAACATTTTCTCTGCTCGGATATCGGTGTCACTTCATCTTGAGAAATCTTATCACTGGAATGAACAAACAAACCGATACTCTCCATCTTCAATATTTCATGAAATTTTCAAATATTCCATACGAGAATCTTTTTTTTTTGTTTTAATTACTATTTATAATTAATTTTATTAATCACACACTATAAAATACATACAAAAACGAAATAAAACTAAATTAATGTCAAACCTGTTCTATTACGGTACATACGCGAGTTATCGAATTTTTTAGATATCGAAAAAAAAAAAACGAAATCGAAAAATTTTGAATTGTGGTGAGACTGGAAATACGTTATATCGATTTAGTTGAGAGTAACATAGTCTACCTCTCGGCCAATTCTGAACGCGGTTATATTGCGGTTGCCTTCCCATAGTTAAAAAAAAAAACAAAAAAATAATTTCTGATCAGGATTGGAAATTGGTGGGCCTGGAAATTTTTTATGTCTCTATAGAAGAGACTTAATCGACATAATAAATATCCAGGCCCACATTAATCCTCAACAGTAAAATTTTTTTTATGTTTTTTTTTAACTATGGGAAGGCACCACATTTATTGATGTAGCTAAAATTGCAACAAGCGAACCGCGTTCAGAATTAGCCAAGAAGTAGTAAATAAAAGCCCCTGCTTCAAAATAATTTTTTTATGTTTTTTTTATTCATTTTTAACTATAGGAAAGCAACACATTTATTGATAATTAAAATTATTTAATGGTTTAGGGCTTTATTCTGTTTTTATTTTTTTTTTAAATTAACTTCAGCTTTCGGACCCACTTCGAGTCCATTTTCAAAGGCGTTTTAAAAAATTGTTTCCAATTCGCCTTTAAAGCGCCGCAAGAGGCGCCACGATTTTCACGAGTCGATGGTGGTAACCGGTTATTTTTGTACCGCATTTATATTTAAATTCACATACATATTATTGATAAATAATTTACTTTTCTTAATGAATTCAATTTTTTAATTGCAAAAAAGCGATTATTTTGAAATAAATACACTAAGAAACATGTTTAATTATACCATTGGCTAAGTTGTAAAACCGGTCACCAGATGCCAGCCACTTTGCTTTAAAAGGCGATACCTTTTATAAACTAATCAAAAATAAAACCAAAAAAATTGAGAGTTTTCCAAATATGAAAAATACAAAATATGAATAAAATTTGAAACATTTTACAAAAATATGTAAATTATGTGTAACATTTCCAAAAACGATCTTTTCCTAAAATTTGTTTGCTGCTCCAAAATTTTAACGTTATCTAAAGTTATTTGCTGATTTGTGTTTTTTAAATGTTGAGTGAGAGCACTATTTTAGTTTTAATCTCGATAAACTACACTTTTATATCGATACAACCGTTTTTCAATAAATTGTTTCGCTTGTCCAGTATACGTTACGTTACATTCCGTATGGATCTGATAGACAACATTGAACTTTTTCTTTAGACGAACTGTGTTGGAATTTTGTATCTGAAAGTTTTATTATTTTTTGAGTAAGAATTTTGATTATGCTAATTTTGTAAGATCACTTGAGCCAAGAGTGAAAATTTAAGTATCTTCCAGACCATGTATCTTTATGATACCAATCCACAGAAATTTTGCCATTGGGTTTTTCAATGTATCAAAAGAGTATCCAAAAATCAAATTTGTTTATCAGATTCTATCTCTATTGTGAATTTAATTCTATGGAATTGAAAAAATCATTTTCTAAATAAATATTATAGTAAATTTTATTATTAAATGAAAATTCTGAATTATTTAATACAATATCTAATATTTACTATTAAAAATTGGACTCCTCCAATTATTGCTTATTATGTTAATAACGTGTTTGCAATCAACATTCGTCAACAATGACATTACGTCTAAGGACAATCAAAGGAAATTTTGAAGGATAATACTAATTTTTTGTTTGAAATCTTCTGAATTAATTATTATCGAACTGGTTTTTCCTATACTATGTTTTAAAATACTTCCCAAAAATGCTGATAAATTATATGTTGGACCATCTACTGAGCTTAAGTATAATTGGTCTCTATGGCATATTCGGTTTATGAATTTTAGGCAATCCGTATAATTTAGGAATAACCGAGTTATGATCTGTAAGATTCTTTTTGGTATTTATACCAATATTTCCAGATTCATTAAAATTTTTTACTATTGAATTGATTTTAGTTTTCTTACAAATTTAACCAATCAAAATTTTTATTCAAAAATTTATAAAACTTTCAGATACAAAATTTCATTATAAAAATTTAATTTTATTAAAAAACATTTTAGCTTAAAATCATCATCCTGATAAATTAGTAGATGTTACTATTTGGAAACAAAACATTTTTCATAGTAATTCTGTAGTTATGGCCGATAATAGAAACCAAAATTATTTATCTTTCCCATACGTTAAAAATCTTTTTGATAAAACAAACACCTTTTTAAAAATTATAATTTTAAGATTGTGGGAAGACCAGCATCGAATTTGAATACAACTTTGTTTTCTAAACTTAAGGATTCAGTTCCTCTAAAGAAAAAGTCCAGTGTTGTCTATCAGGTCCAATGCGAACGTAACGTAACGTATACTGAACAAACCAAAAACGGTTGTATCAATATAAAAGTGTAGTTTATCGAGATTTAAACCAAACTAGTGCTCTCACTTAACATTTAAAAAACACAAATCATCAAATAACTTTAGATAACGTTAAAGTTTTGGAACAGCAAAAAAATTATAGGAAAATATCGTTTTTGGAAATGTTACACATAAAATCCAGTGATAACTCAATAAACATTGTTGGAGATTATGCTTATATTTGGTTGTTTGTCTCATACATATAATTGATTCATTATATTTTTGTAAAATGTTTCAAATTTTATTCATAGCTATTTTGTAAAAGCATTTTTCGTAAAATTTAACACCAGTTTTTTTTGTCACGGTCTGAAATATATTTTTCTAGTCTAGACACAGAAATTTTGGTTTCTACGGAAAACTTTCAATTATTTGGTTTTGTTTTTGATTTGTTTGTAAAAGGAAAATTTTATTGGAAAACAAATTTAAAACGCTTTTGAAAATGAACTCGAATTGAGTCCGAAAGCACAAGTTAACTTAAAAAAAAAAATAAAAACACAATAATGCCCTAAACCATTAAATAATTTTAATGTGGCTCAATAATATTTAAATATTACATTTATTGATGTAGCAAAAATTCTATCAAGCAAACCGCGTTCAGAATTGGCCGAAAATTAGCCATAATGAAACCCCTTACGAAATCGATAAAACAAATTACTGATATAGCAAATCCTGATCAGAAGAATTTGTAAATTTTTTTTTTTTATTCATTTTTTTCTATGGGAAGGCTTTTTCTCTGTATTTTTATAAAAAGGTTTTTTTCTCTGTATTTTTATTTTATTTATTTTTAACTACATACATATATACAAAAAAATCTTATAATAAATAAAAATCCTGGGATGGATTTATTCTCTCTAGTAAAATGACTCGGATGGTTTTTAAAGTTCAAACACTTTAATAGAGTAGATGAAAATGTTTGGGATGGTTTTTTACGCTTGCGATGTTGTAGGTAATTTCAAATGTTCCTTTGATAAAAGTCTGGGATAACGTCAAGGATTGTTTTGGGGCTTTCTTAAAGGTTATTTCAAAGTAGTTTTTTGAATAGGAACCTATATTCTTTGAATATATTGAACCAGCAATGTATAGTAGATAAATAATTGAACATCTTGTATTTTAAATATTTACATTAAATGACAAAGTTAACATTTTGTAGTAAAACACTGGTTTGGTCAATGTTACCTTGGATAAAAAAAGATGAGATTCGAACCGTTTCCGCGATTTTTTTTACAATTCACAAGGGCTAATGAATTTTTTCAAAATTCTTTCAGAAATGTTTGCAATGTCAATCATGATTCAATATTTAGACTAGTTGTTCCTGCTAGTTTTACAAGATGGATGGAAGTATTACATAAATAGGTAACATTTTTAAATAATTGATAATGAACATTTATTTCATTTGAAATTTTTGCAAAGGTTTTATCCAAACAGACTTAAGACGGTTTGCCATCTCTAAATTTCTCTGGCTTTGTAAACAATTGAAATAAATTACGCTTTTTCGTTGACTAAACAGGCATATTTCCACAAGATATAAATCACATAAACATACATTTGAAACAACACCATAATGTAATGTCATTACTCCTGTTAGCGCATAGTACTAAATACTACACCTATGTGTTAACACGTTAATCGCCACAATAATTTCAAAAAGTTTTCCTCTGCGCCTTGGTAATTTTATTACATATTTAGCATTATATAACTAAGTCTATTTTATTTATTTTTCTGTAGTAAGCCTAGCAATTTTCAGATTTTGCTCAAAGAAGGCTAAGCTTTTGAATGATAAAGCAAATTTATCGTTTGCGTCGGATATCAGTTACCGACGTGGCCTTCTTATGTACTAAATCCCGTATGTCAGACATATATGACTCACATGGCCCATGGAGAAATTCTTAGTGTCAGACACATACGACTGACATGGCGATTAACGTGTTAATAACTTATTCCCCGTTTTAGTACTAAATTATGTTACGATTATGGAATGCTATTATGAAACAATTACTCTCATTGGTTATTCCATCTTTCTTATAGTACGCTTATTCTGATTGGTTCTATTTTAAGTGTCAAGAACAGAAAGGGAAATAGTTCCGATGAGTAAGTCGATCGTAAATAAACGAAAAGGACGTGTAATTTATACTGTAAAACCGACATAAAATATTAAATTCATTATAATTTATAATTCCACTACAAACTTTCAGAAGTGGGATCTACCCTTTATTATTCTAAAAGAAGTGTTAATCAGTTAAATAATTTTATTCAACAAGTAGCGAAAAAAAAATTGTCTACTGTTATTCCTGCTTATCATCATCAATTACGGAATTATGTTAAAAACTGCGTATGGCAAGATATTATTAGCCATGAATAATGGCCAAGATGACTAAGATCTGATTTTCCTCAGTAAAATTCTCAAAATAATTTTCTGTTGCACACATAAATCATGTAAAGTAGTTACACAGCACCACCCCAACATGATAAACAATATTCCAATTTAGACGTAATCAGTAGTTGATAATTTGTAGAACAGATACAGGGCAAAAATCACGCAGAAGATAGAAAATTTTTGAAGCAGACGATAAGTAAAATTTTAAAGAAGACAAATGAATTTTCCAATTGAGATTACTGTCCAAATGAACCTCAAGATATTTAAACGCGTTGACTAATTCAATATTAATACACTCAGAATTATACCCAGTTGATGCACACTTGGAAATATTATGATAAATTACCTGATTAACATTTTCTGCTAATGTTGTGCCAGTCAATTTGAATAACATATATTTTGTTTTATCACTTAGAACTACCTGGAAGCGGAATCAGCGGAAGATGTTCTGTGCGATTGCCCATTCATTTTCTGCTAAAGATTACAACATCTAGGAGGGAGAGTAATGAGCCCGGATAGTATGCATCATATAGCAAAGCAATATTGGCCGGCTCATTAAGTAGGGTCCATGTACAAAAGATCTTTTAGGTGGCTTGAACGCCCACGGGGCCCTCCAGTCAGAACTGATCATAGAAATGATGTCTTTGGAAGATTTGCCAGTGTAAGCCAAAGCTATGTCTTTCAGTATAACGACCATGTAAATTGAGTTTAACCCTTTAAGGACCAGGCCCCAGATAACTCGGGATATACTATATAAAAAAAGAGGAGGAGCTCGGTTAATATTGTAAACCTTGTAATGTTGCGTTATGTGTGAAACAACTCTTGCTTCCAGGTTTACCATACAGAATTAAATTATTGATTATTTTAATTTTTCTACGTATTATTAGGTTATACTATATTATATTTCTTAAAAAATCGGTCCTTAAGGGGTTAACATCCGAATTAGTATAGATCAGAAACAGGGCCTAATACTGAACCTTAGGGAACACCAATATCCACAATTTTTGGTTCACTTAGAGTGTTATTAATTTTAACCCTAACCGATCTGTTGGGAAGGTAAGAAGCCACCCACTTGTTAGCTACTCCCCTAAAACCAATGTCATATAATATTCAGAAGAATTCTATGGTCAACCATATCTAAGGCTCTGGCAGTATCAATAAATAAACCAGCACAAGCTTTACCATCGTTCAGTCCGCTATGAATTGTGTTCAAAAATTCCAACAAGGCCAATTCGATACCCATGCCTTGACGGAATTCATGTTGATGGTTACTTAATACATTAATCTGATCTAAAAAAGAAATGACTCTAATTTTCACTGCATTGTCTAAAATTTTCAAAATTAGTAGCTGCAGGGCTATAGGCCTATAATTGCCTTTATCATTACAATTGCCTTTTTTAAGCAACGGAATAATAGTAGAAGTTTTCAGTCTTTTAGGGACCACAACACGTGCAAAAGAAAGATTGAAAATATGGATAAGAACGGGGCTGACATAATTAGCAATGTGACTGTTCCGGTTCCAACGAGTTAATGATCGATATAATTTCATAATTGGATACGGTAATCATGAAAACACTTTTAGAATAATAGTCATATGGCAATTAGAAATTTACAGACGTTGCTCTTAATTTATTAACATCATTAGAAATTTCAAAATCAGTAGTAATAAGCTTACCGTTTTCAGATAGATTGGTTTTAACCGAAGATACCTGAAAGTTTTTTCAACTTATTACGCAATTTGTTTCTCTTGTTAATACAATGGCAAAATTAAAAAAAATCCAGGGTTGAAAACGTTTGGTGTTAATCCGACTAAAAGTGTAACAGTGCACTAGTATATCAGAAATAATGATAAGAAATTGATTAAGAGCTAAAGATGGATCGTCAAGGTTAAGAACAAAATTCTAACTCAAATTTTCAAGAATATCTGTTAACAGTACCAGATTGAGTTTCTTCGTATGACCAACATGCAACTTATTGGGTGATGACGAAACTATTTATGAATTTTTATGGAAAATAAATGTTCCATGGCCATGCCTCGCTAAAAACTGCCAGATCACAGAATATTATTTCCCAAACTCAGCTAAATACAATTTAATTATTTTCCCCCCAAAACACATCAACATTATGCTCCATGTTTCATAAAAATTATAATGCTCAAATTACATAATTTATTGGCTATAAACAACTCGTATATTTAGTTTTAAAAACATGAATAAACTGTTAATGCGCATGTAGTAGTTAGGAAACTAGTTTAATATTCTGCAAACATATAATTATTTTAATTAAAAGTTATTATTATGTATAGTAAAATAAAAAAATTGAATTATAAAACCCCGGTCCTATACAATAAAATAAAAATAAACTTCTGGCGTCATAACGCTATACAGATATAGTATTATTTAGCACAGCATCATTAAATAAAATGCAAAAAAAGCTTACATCTTTAAATGATTGTGAAAAATTATGCTAAAATTATGACACAGGATATTTATGTTTAATTACATTAATTTTCCATCGTTTTTACGCTATGATAAAAATGTCGTATGCCTTTTTAATTAAATGTCATATTTACTTGTTATAATTGTAATGTAATCATCAGAAGGTAAATAACGAGATATAATTGTAATTACATACAATATGCTATATGTATACCATCATTCTCATCGTGTATCCCTTTGTGCGAACAAAAATTTCCATCAGGTACATATATTTTTTTTGTTTGTATTATTTGCTGTTATTAATTTAATTAAATAGTTAGTCATACCATTAAACTTGATTGTATGTACTCGAAGATATGTGACAGTGTAAACATATATTCGAGAATATAGCAGCAGCAGCAAGAATGAAATTCTAATAAATATTTGCAAAATTTACACTTGATAATTTGTTTTTTTAAACGGGTGGAAACTAAAACGAAAACCAGAATACCGAAATGAAAAATAACTTGTTTTAATTATAGAAAAGATACAAAAAAAAAAAAAAAAATACAAACCTCATCATTTTCTGTTCTACCCATTAGTTGTTCCTTCCTCTCAACCTCAAAAAAAAAAAACACAACACAAAAAACGTTACAAATTATGTATGTTTCTCTGCGCTATCTGTGTATATTTGCCTTGTTTGTATGCTGTACATGTGAAATATAAACGAGAAGTTGGGCCAATTAAATTTTTGTTTACCATCAAATAGAAAGTGAGCACAAACACATACACCGTAAATTTCTATCCTTAATTAATGAATTTTTAATTAAGATAATCTAAATAAAAAATGTAAAGTGGGGTTTTTCTCTTGTATGTAAAAAAATGTGTGCTGTTTTTTTTTTGTATATAAGGTCAGGTTAGTACCAATATAGATACCTATACGTTATGATGCTTAATGAACTATTATTGATTATTTTTAATTTAATAATTCTGTTTAGGGAAACATTTTAGGATCATTTCATTTTCTGGTTTTTTGGTTAAGTTTAATTAAATGTAATCCCAAATGAAATCCTTGTTAAGGGTTTTTATGGTTTCTCTCCTCTAAAAACTTTCTTATTATTTCTTTTTCCTGTTTCTTTTAAATAAAATTTTCTTTATAAAGAGGAGTTTTCTATTTTGCATTAGGGTGTTGTAATACATGTACAGAAATGACAGTTTGGTATATTATACACGCCTTGTATAATTTGGTTAGCTTACATAAAATTTATTGTTTTGGGACGTAACTTTTGGCATGCTCGCGTATAATTGTATTCGATTAAACAATAAATTGATATAATATGGTGTATACGAATTGGTACGATATGAAAATTAAATTAAAATTATTCTTAAATCAAATTTATAGAATGCTTAGTTGTTTATATAAAGATAAAATGGCACAAAAAAAAATTGGCTTATATTATAAAAAGAGCGCTGTTGCTTCTTGTTATATATGTATATAAGCGCGTTAAACGATGATCACAATTTAAATGATTGATTTACATAATGATAAAAAATTTCAGTTCATTAAATCTATATAACCTTAGTGTACGCGACTCAACATAAACAAAATATGAAAAACCAACTCAAGGAAAATGGTTTTTCCCGTTTATAGGTACTGTTGTTTTTTTGTATTAAATAAAACGTATCATTTAATCAGAATCCCTTGCGTAAAAATATTTTGTGTGCGTACATACCAACGAGATGGATATTTTTTGATGTTTAGGGTGAAACGCATGCGGATAAATAAATACACATAAGGCAAAATGTGTGTATAAAAAACAACTGTGACATGACACTGTGTACACTTACATACACAATACATAGTTGAAACACCACAACGAGAATCTATTTTCTTATACATAATTTCATTAAAATATTACAACAGAGCAAACAAAAAAAAAACAATAAGCCGAGCACACAATATGAAACACCCAAGCATATACCAAACTGAATACGCGAAGAATAAGCAAAACGAAATGATAATAAAAAGTCGAGATAATATAACCACAAAAATAAGAACACAAAAATAAAATTGGTCCAGACAATGTGTCTCCTATTGTTTAACAAGAGGAGAACTACACCAAAAAAAAAAAGAAGGAAATATTAGAGCTCTTTTTTTAGTCTTTTCCAACGTTTAATATTTGACGACGACGACGAGGACGACGTTCAATTTTTATTTCATGCGGTATTTTGATCTTCTTAATACAAATCGAAATCGATTATTGTTTGTTGGGTTTATAAACATAATAAAGAATTGACTTTATTGTTTATTTAAACTATCTAGGTAGCTATATAAAATAATATCATAGTTATTGTCACAATAGAATTAAAGTTTAATGTATTTGTCTTATAAAACTTTTACAGTTTTTTTTATTTTAGTCCAAAATTTATTTTAAGTGTTCGTGAGAATTTTTCAAATGAAAATACATGGCAAAAACTTAAAATATGGGTAAGAAATGTTTTGATTTTCTAAATAGTCTACAATTTAATTATGGTCAGATTTATTAAATTTTTGTGGTTGCGTTTCTGCTCTTTCCTATCTGAAATAATTTGAAACTTTTGTTAACGCATAATACAAAAACTTTGTTGCTCTAACATAACTAGTTCTATCGGGTTTAGTAGTTATATGCAGTAAAATATTTCATATGGTCCTTTTATTGTAAATGATTATTTTTTTAGTATGCAGATTAGCAAGATTATCCCAGTTCCGGTGTACAATTTTTGTATGTATGTTTTCCACAAAGCTCGATAAAGTTAAATTTTATGAATTTGATTGTACCTCGTTCTAGTAGAATCAGAATATTTTTGTTTGTATCTAATATCCTGTTTGATCAACATTGAATTTATTAATGAACTTACAATAATGGTTTGTCCAATTTTTTTAGGGGTTTCTTCACTGTAATAATTTTATAAAATATAACACCTGTATTTTGTTTGCTTAGTCTATATAATAGTAAAATCACAGTAAGACTTTTATGTTTTCCAGACTTTTCAGTTATTAAAATATTTTTTCCATTTTTAAATTTTTTAATTCTAAATAGTTTTAAATTAAAAATGAATACCTTCTATAAATAGGTCCCTTGAAAACGGGTTTTCTAAAAACAAATTCCCAAATAACAAATCCTGAAAAATAAGCCCTCCAAAGGCTTGTCCTCCAAAAAAAATGTTCCTCTAAAAATAAGTCCTTCAAAATTAGTTTCAAGAACACGACCTCAAGAAATAGGTTCTATGTAAATAGGTCCTTCAAAAAAAGCCTTACAAACATTTGTCCAATTAAAACAAGTTTCAAAAAACTGGAACTCCAAAAAACAGGAACTCTGAAAAAACAGGTCCCTAAAACAGGTCCTGAAAAAACAGGTCTTCTAGAATAGAATTTTGAAAAGCAGGTCTGCGGAAAGCGATCGTCCAAAAATAGGTCCTTTCACACCAAGCGCTTTAAATAAGAGTCCTACAAAAACACTTACTCCAAAAATAGATCCCCTGAACACTGGTCGTCAAAAACTAGGACCTACCAGAAAACCTGTCTCCAAAAAAAAAATCTCCAAACTAATGGCTTCCAAACAATAGACTTATATTATCCAAAAATAGATCCTCAAAAGCACGTTCTACGAAAATATGTCCACTAAAAACCACTTTGAAAAAACAAAAGCTCTCAAAAAGCAGGACCCAAAAAACACAAGTGTCCGAAAAGAAGGACTGCCATGACGAGGTCGTACCAAATAGGGTCTAAATATCAAATTCTCCTAAACCAGATCCTTTAAAACTAGGTCCTTCAAAAAAGAGTCCTCAAACAACCCCTACTCCAAAAATTCGTCATCTAAATAAGGTTCCTAAAAGAGTGGCCCTCAAAAACCACAAACTCCCAAAAAACAGGTCAACCAAAAACCGGGTTTCGAAACAAGCGTCAAAAAATCAGGTTAGGAAGACAAGTCCTGTAAAAACAGGTGCTCGAAATGTAGGTCCCCCAAGAAGCAGTCGTCTAAATAAGTCTCCAAAAACAGATCTTGCAAAACCAGGTCCTTCAAAAACTGGTCCTACTAAAAAAAAATCCTCCAAAACAACGTACTAAACAATAGGTACTTTCAATACATGTCGCCGAAAAACAGGTCCTCGGAAACCAGGATCTCTCAAAAACAAGTCCTGCAAATTTAGGTGCTCCAAAAACAAATCCTCGAAAAACAGATCACCCCTCAACATGAGCGTAAAAGAAGACAACGGAAACAAGTCCTCCAAAAATAGATTTTTAACAAACAGTTTCGCAAAAATTAAGGAGATCACAAAAAGAGGCCGGGTATACCAAAAGTCCTAAACATTGGAAATATTAGTCAGATGACTGACGTTAATATTGAAATAAGTAATTTGGCTTCCAAGTTCGTTGATGTATAGATGCATGTTAGTATTATAAAGGAGAAATTTATGCTTTTTGTTATTTTGTACGACCACCATTGGCCAGGTTCAATACTAAAACTTATTTTATGGATTTTTGGTTTAAAAGCTTATATTATGAGGTTAAGTGACATGTTTAGCGACAGTTTAGTTTGAAATTAAAGCGATGAAAAGTATAAAGTATTACACACAAAAAATATTGCGGTGTGAATGGTATTTTATCCGAAAAAAACTTTATTTTTTATCCAATAGTACCATATTAACTCCGCAAGATCGAATACAAATTTTAAAATATCCAAAAGGATCGAACAGTATACTTTTGCACCGTTCGGAGTAAACGCAAAAGCTGTCAACAGCGGATTTTTTTAAAAAGTACTTCCCAGAGATTTTTTTCGTTCTATTGGAGTAAATATTTACACCGTTTGGAGTTTTCGTGAAAAAGTAAAATTGTAAGAGATTTTGGCTGTATTAGTTAAATTCGCTAAAGCAACCTGCATATTCCTTCTGTATAATAGAATTTAAATTGTGATACAATCAGTCTAGTCGCAGCGGCCTGATGAGAAGATTCAATTCTCTTACAATCTTCGGAACATATTAAAATCATATACATTAAATTAAAATACCAATGTGATAAAAACCATACACTCAAAAAATGTGCGGTGTTAATTGGTTTTTTATCCGAAAAAGTATTTTATTTTTCTCCAACTGAATATAGGTATTTTATAAAATTAAATACGCGTCAACGGATAAATATTTTTATCTATCTGAAAAGATAAATTTTTATAAAAACTCCTTTTGGATTTAATAAAATGCACCTCTAGGTGTTTTCCTAAAGATGAATGTTCCTGTTTGGGTTTTATGCGGTGTAAAAGTTTTTATCCAAATGTATTTTATGCCATTTTTATTATAATATCCGATTGGATTCAAATTATAAATATCCGATCGGTGGGACACTATGTAACACCGATTCGGTTTTGTGGTGACCTTTAATTTTTTTGTGTGATAGTAACATAATTTAGGTGGATATTAGATTTGGGTAGTGCAAAATTAAAAATGCAAGTACAAAACAAGGTGATTGAAAGGGGTACCGAATTAAAAAAGGCTGAATTAAAAAAAGTCTTCATTAATGAAATAAGAAAAGCGAAAATTGTAGGAATACTTTTTTATTTCAGAAAAAAATGATTTAAAAAAAGTCCCAATTTTCCATATAAAAACACTTTTTTTAAGTCAGCCTTTTTAAATTCAGCCTTTTTTAATTCAAGGAGCCGATTGAAACACTATTAACTAACGAGTATTGCCAAATTATAGTAACAACTTCATGATTTTCAGACTTGCATTCTCTTATTGAGACATTTATCGTTCATAAGGTTTTTAAATTTAAACAGTTTTGAATTTAAAAAAACAGCCCCCTAATATATGTTTTGCAAAGATATGCCGTCTAAAATAAGTCCTCTTAAAACAGGTTCTACAAAAATAGTTCTACTAAAAACAGCTCCCTCAAAACCAGGTTTACGGAAATAGGTCGTGAAAAACAGGTATTTCGAAAAAAAATCCTATACAAGCTTAAAAAAAAAACACAAAGTATGCCCTAGAAAAACAGATTCTCCTAAACTAGGTCTTTAAAAAAATTAGTCCCCAAAAGAGAGGTCCTCCAAAAACAAAAATGCAGATCCTCTCAAAATGCAGGTCCTCTAAAAAAAGGTCCTTCAAATGCAGGACTATAAAAAGTAACGCTCAAATAGGTGCATCAAAAGTAGTTCCTTCGGAGACGGGACCACCAAAAACTGTTTCTTCGAAAACAGGTCCGAAAAAATGAAGAAGTCCCCAATGACCGGCAATAACCAAAAATCCTAAAAACAAGAAATGTCAGTAGGTGACTTAATGATTAATGATAATAAGTTAAATCTAGTTTAATTCCCATGTCCATTGGTTATCTACACGTATAAGTATCACAAAAGTGAAATGTATGTTTCCAATATGAATGATATTCTTGTACCAAAATCGAAAGTCATATTATGGATTTCCGCCTTAAAAGTTTAAATTTTGAGCATAAATGACTAACGAGAGTTTGCTTGGAATTCAATTATGGAACTGTTCAGTTATAGAATTTGGGCTAGCTTCGGAAACATATTCCATTCAATGGGCTCAAACACCAGTAATGGATATTGAGCTTTGAAATCATTGGTGTGGTTAAATGTTGAAAGCATATACAGCTTTAGTTGATTCCGTCTCCTAATTATGCAAAGCATATGCGGAGGGGTGTAATATTTTAGTTGTTTGCTACAGTACATGTAATCAGTAAAAATATTTTGTTTTATCATTATGTCTTTAAAACGGTCTCTCACAAATAAATCAATATAAATAAGGATATATCCATCAATTTATGATTAATAAATTAAAAAGTATTCTATCAGTTAGTTAAGGAGACCAAGAATAATTCTAAATCTATAGAAATGTCGCACAACATTTTATTGAGTTGTTTAACGACCCAAAAATTAATTATTATATGTTAAAAATGTTTGCAAGTATGTCATTTAATTAAAATTGTTGAAAACACTTTTCTGGGACTGCCAATTGATGTATAAAGTTTATTGAAGAAACTTTACTTCAAATGAACCAACATGGCAAAAAAGTCCTTTATACTAAAATATTATTACTCTATAACTAAAAAAAAGCTTAGCATTATGGTTACCATTCCAACACGGTACTCTGGTGGTGAGGACATGGTTGTAGCTGGACAAAAATTAATTTGCCCTAATTTCACCCTTCATCATGATAATGCCCCGATACATAAGGGGGAAAACTATTTCAAAATATTTAAATGATTTTCATGATCAAATGATCAAAATATAACACCTTCTGCGACAACATCTGCGAAGTTTATTCAAGGAGATACTATCCTAATCAGGTAGCTAAATGTACTACCAACACCGCAATAGCTCCATATTTTCCTGATGAATTGTCCAGAAAACAACAACAGGTGTTATGTTATAGATACAAGAATCACGTCATGAGACAAGAATGAACCACAATCAAAGGCTTACTAAAACAATCTCGATCCTGGTGCAACACCAGATGCTGTACGAATACTATCACAAGCAGAACGCAGCGTTTGGTGACATGAATCCATGCCATCGCCAAAGTTGTCAAGTTCACTGGACTATTTGGACAGTATGGGTCTCGAAGTCAAGCAGTTCTATTCACTCAGGACATCTTTAAAGTGACTGAGAAACTTCCAACTATGTTGTCAAGATCTTCAAACGAACCTGGTATAGTGGTTTTCATGGAACCCTTAGAGAATCTCAAAGTCACACGAAAATTTTCGAATAATCACATTAGTTGAATTGAAATTGAATATGAGACAACGGGGAGATGCAACCCCCATTGATATCTTGAATGCACTACGAATTGTAAAACTGAAATCAAAGCAGTCTCACTGAAGCCATACTAGAGAATTATCGATAGAAAAGGCAGTAAGAATATATCTAGCAAATAATCAAGTATTCAACACGTAATACAGATAAACGTGATTTAAGTAAAGTAATACCAGCTCTTATATCAATCAGACTGGTGGTCCGCCTAAACAGTTGGAAATATAGAAGTAAAAATAATGCTGCAATCTACTATCGATATTTCGAAAGGCTTGAAATTAATAGAATGCATACTACCCAAATTTGAAGTTGAATAATTTTGTCCAATAAATAATTCATTCTTTGAGACTATATTAGTTGCAAAAATTCAATTAGGAAATTATCCTTGAAGCTCATAGATCATTTTACGATTACTTTTAATTGATTATAAACGAATACTCGTAGTAAATTTTTCTATATACTGATTAGGAATATTTATCATATTGATAAGACTATCGACTAACAACAGTGCTAAACACTTCTCAAATAATTTCAAATAAGAAATCAGGAGAAATCTGCAACGGAATGATATATTGGCGTTTCCATAATTCCAAATAAATCAAAAACCTTCGAACCTCCCTCAACTATATTCGCATTCTTGTCATTATTTAAAATGTAGAATTTAATTATAGAAATGGAAAATACTCATTAGACACACCACATAAAGCCCAAGAATAATGTCGAATAATCTATGACTATTTCTTTGGGTTGTAAAATCACAAAACCTATGAATAATCACGAAATTCTTTAAAATATCGAAGACTGAAGAATTAAATGTAATTGCTAGTAGCTCAACGGCTAAATTAAACATTATGTATTTCGAATAAAACATGAAATTTGAGGTAATCTAACTATAAATTCGAATAATTTCAAAGAATCAATTAAAATGACGAAAATCTTCAAAAGCCTCGGACAAAATCGGAAAAATATCGAGCTATTTCAAATGCAGATCATGCGCCCAAAAACAGTTCTCGAAAATAACGAAAATTTAGAATATGTATGTAATATCATGAGACCACCAACACAACCAACACAAAGCTCTGCAATTAAACTCCAAGTAACTTTCGAAAAACTCAAAACTGGCGAATAATCCCAATTTCTCAATACTACATAAAATCATAGACTAAATAAAATTCCATAAAAACTTCTCATGAACCTTGATTTTCAAAAAATAAAAAAGCAACAACAAAAAATTGAAAATACAGCAGAACCGTAATAACTTTATTTTCTTAAGCGCTAGTTATATAGACGAAAACGAAACGAAAACGAAACGGACCGAAACGAAAGACGGAGAAGACATGGTTATATAGACGAATTGACGAATTCGTTTTTTGACGTTTGGAAATTTGGTTATACATATTTTATTTCAAGAATTTACTGTCGTGGAATTATAAAATTATTCAAATAAAATAAGTTTTGAAAAAAAAATGGACACCGACTTTTATTTATATAAGTATTACATATTACTAATAAAAAAAATAACAAATAATAAATTTTAAGGGTTAGTAAAAAAAAACAGAACCGATAGTGAATTACCGGAAGAACGAAACGAAAGCAAATTGAATTGAATCAATTTCACCGTCCGTCTTCGTTTCGTTTCGTCTATGGTCTCATATGCTTTCATGTATTCAATACATTCGTTCCGTTTCGTTTTCGTTTCGTTTTCGTCTATATAACCAGCGCTTTACTCTCTTGAAATCAGACTGCATGTTGTTAATTTCTCACTACCATACATATTATGTTTCTCATTTGTTTTGTTATTCAATAAATACATAATAGATTACATAGCTATATAATATTTCGAGCCACGTGTTCGTGACGTGTGCAATTCCGATAAATGAAGAGAGAAAAATCAAAAAGCGAATGAAATATTTTTGTTTCAAGTTATTGTTTTTTTTACTTTTCGTTTTTTTACTTGTTGTTGTAATTTATACGTTACTAGAATTGTGTGTCGTCACAAAAAAAATTACCAATTACAATTATTGGTATTTATTGAATCATAATTCCTACATAATTCATATTCTTCACTATTTTTTATGTGTTTTATTTTTTGTGTATACAATTTGTATGTGTGAGTAGTACATACAAACAAAATGTGCACTTGTTTGCAAAAAATAAATAGAAAACTTGAAATATTATACTAGATAGAAAATAAGTGCTTCTTGGATAGTTTCCTAAATAGTTTATGTTATTGGTTTTGGATTTTTGTAAATTAACAAATGATTCCCTATCAAAAATTTGGGATAAAAGTTTCAGTTTTGTCATGTCATGAGTCATTTTTTAGTCATGAGTAGAATTTTTTAAATCTTATTACAGTAATAATTCACTTCGTTGAGTATTAATCGATTAATCGAAAATTTATTTCCTCGAATAAAGTGTAAACCGATTTAGTGAAATTTGATTTGAGCGATGGAAATGGGATTCTAAAATCATTTTTGAATAAAGTTTAGGAATTTGGCCAGGTAAGATGGAACTTGGCTATTTCTTAACGATTTTAGTAAAATTTTACATGCGCGTTGGTCCTAAAATAAAAGAATCCTAAAATGATTTTAAGATGAAGTCCTGGAATATGGCCAAGTAGGATGGAACTTGGCTATTCCTAAACGGATTTTAGTGAAATTTGACATGTGCGCTGAAAATGAGATTATAAAATGAGTTTTGAATAAAGTTCTGGAATATGGCCAAGTAAGATAGAATTTGGTTATTACTTAACCGATTTTAGTGGAATCTAATATGTGCATTGCAAATGTAATTCTTAAATAATTTCCCGATGAAGTTCTGGAATATGGCCAATTGTTATGGATCTTGGCTATTTCTTAACCGATTTTCGATCTGCATTACAGCAGATAATCCCAACAGCATATTTCATACATATTTATTATGCATTTGCCGGAAAATTTAATCACAATCAAGAAAATAAGAAAAAGTGGATGACGGCACGCGCAGCATTTTTGTAACTTCTAACGATAGTGCATCGTCCAGGAATTGGTACAACCATTTTAGAAACTCTTTTCCGTAGTGCATGTTGAATTTCTATCCTAGTTAGCCATATTCCAGAACTGGAAAGGCCAAGTTCTATCCTAGTTAGCCATATTCCAGAACTTTATCTAAAATTAATTGAAGGGTCCTGTTTCCATCGCAAATATCAAATTCCACTAAAATCGGTAAAGAAATAGACAAATTTTGTCCTACTTAGCCACATTGCAGAACTTCTCCTAAAAATCACCTAAGAATCGTATTTCCACCGCATATGTCAAATTTAACTAAAATCGGTTAAGGAATAGACAATTTCCATCTTACTTGGCCATGTTCCAGAACTTTCTCCAAAAGTTATTTTAGAATCCAATTTTCATGGCACATCTTAAATTTCACTAAAATCGGTTTAAAAATAGCCAAGTTCAAAAATTGGTCATATTCCAGAATTTCATCTAAAAATTTTTTTAGAATCTCCTTTCTATTGTACACATCGAATTTCATCATGATCGGTTAAGAAATATCAAAGTTATGATTTTATGTTGTTTTTATATATTTTATATTGTTATGTTATATTTTATTAATAAAATTAAAAATCTAAAGATTTGAAACGAATATTTTATCAAAAATTTAATTAAAACTAAAATATTAATTCGCAAAACGCATATAAGTATACCATATTTAGTTAACGCATAAATATTGAAGAAACCGATTCAGAAAACGTGTGGTGAATATATAAATAGTAATAGTACAACAACCGTGCTATTTAAGTGCTTTTATTTATTAGTTGTTTGATATGTTTCATGATTTTTACTAAAGATAATTTTCATTGCAATTTATGATTTGATAAATAAATCTGGTGCGTCATTCCTTACTTCAAAAATGATTCGACGTGAATTATTATTCGACAGTTTCCGAGTATATGCGGCATGAATCCTATTGAAAATTTGCTATAGGTTTGGGCGAACAGAAATGTTTTACTTAGCAAATTGTATTTTAAATTGCAATTTTTTAATAAAAAACCTGACAATTCGCTGGTATATTCCGTCATTTTCCGTCTATTTCTAAATAAAATTAATTTGGGAAGAAAAAGAAGTTGGCAGCAATGATTTATACAATAATTTCAAATAAACTTTTTTATAACGAATGTTTTTCTAACGTAACTAGAAACCGACGAAGTGTCCAAAACATCTTCCGCCAAACCTATATCTTCTTTTATCGGTAAGTTGAAGACATTGTTATTTTGGCCATTAATAGTTTTACTCCGCGAATGAAATTTACATATGAAATTGAAAATCAAGGAGGTTTAGGCTGTTTTATATTTAATCAACATTTTATCAATAAAATTCTCCATAAGTATATTCAATAAGATTTGATTTCGAAATACAAGAAAAATAATTAAATTTCACTAGATCCAAATTAGCCCATTAAACGGATATTATTTTATTTATTTACTAAAATTTTTAATTATTCCAATTAGCTCATTCATAATTAGAGTATACCAAATTATACGGAAATCTAATAATTTTAAAAAAAAAACTGCATTGTTTCTGGTAAGATCAGTAAAACCTCCAATGATTAAAGTCCCTCCAGGAGTATAGCATTGGACCATTGGATCTCAAATTTTCTGTATATTCACTGCGTAATCGCCCAATTAACAAAATTTATCAAGCATCTCCTAATTTGCAATCGGTTCGTTATTAAGCAAGTATAAAAATTTAGTGTACGTAATATAGAACTTCTTAAATTAGAATTACAGTAAAAACTCGATTTAAGGGACCCCTATTTAATGGACTCAATTTTTATTTAAGGGATACTATTTTTTTTTGTTTATTATTTATAATATTTTAGACTATCCATGAAGGTCAAGATATATCCCGTATGACTTTTTGTTAAAACAGATTGATTTTCTGGAATATGTTGAATTAGAAATTTACTTGGCTATTTCTTTACCACCTATGATAAAATTTGACACGTTCGATGGAAATGGGGTTTTAAAATGAATTTTGGAAGGAGTTCTGGAATATAATCAATTCGGAAGGAACTTCGTAATTTCTCAGCCGATTACGATACATGCTTACGTTTCGGTGCAATTCAGCATGTACGATGGAAACAAGATTCTAAGATAATTTTTGGAAGAAGTTCTGGAGTAAGGCCAATTAGGAAGGAACTTGGCAATTTGATAATCAAGTATGATGAAATTCAGCATGTAAATAGTTCTGAAATACGGCTGATTCGAAAAGGACTTGGTAATTTCTCAGCCGATTATGATGTACAAACCCAATTAGGAAGGGATTTGGCCATATCTTAACCGATTATGATGAAATTCAGCATATAAGATTCTAAAATAATTTTTTTAAGGCCTTGAAGGACTTCTTCGAAAAATCAATATAAAATCCCATTTCGGAATCGGTTAAGAAAAAGCCAAATTTTGGCCTACTTGGCACATTCCAGAACTTCACTTAAAAATCATCTAAGAATCTAATTTCGATCGTATGTATCGAATTTCACCATAATCGGTTAAGAAATAACAGAATTCCTTCCTAATTGGCCATATTCCAGAACTTCGTCTAACAATTATTTTAGAACCCCACTTCCATCGTACATGTCGAATTTCATTATAATCGGTTAAGAAATAACCGAGCTCCTTTCCAATTGGCCATATTCCAGAACTCCTTATAAATATCATTTTAGAATCCCATTTATATCGCATGTATCGAATTTCATCACAATCGGTTAAAAAATAGCCAAGTTCCATCCTACTTGGCCATATTCCAGAACATCGTCTAAAGATCATTTTTTAAGCCCAATTCCATCGTATGTATCGAATTTCATCATAAATGGTTAAGAAATAACCGAGTTCCTTCCAAATTGGCCATATTCCATAGCTTCTTCTAACAATCATTTTAGGATCCCATTTCCACCGTACATGTGGAATTTCATCATAATCGGTTAAAAAATAGCCGAGTTGCGTCCTAATTGGCCATATTCCAGAACTTCATCTAACAATCATTTTAGAATTCCATTTCTATCGGACATATCAAATTTCACCAGGATTGGTTATGAAATAGCCAAGTTCCTTCCTAATTGGCCATATTACAGAACTTCATTTAGCAATCATTAAAAACACCCACTTCTATCGTACATGTCGAATTTCATCATGATCAGTTAAGCAATAACCAAGTTCCATCCTATGTGGTCAAAATCCAGAATCGCATAATCAGTTTAGAATCCCACATTTAGTCATACTGATAAAACACACAACAATCCATTCAAATATATTCATTCAGTATACATTCAACTGCATATTCCTGGCGTTCCGCAATAAATAACCCATAACGCAATGAAAACCCATTGTTAGTTTCATAAATTCGCTTTATTTTCATATAAACATGGTGGTGCAATTGTACTTATTCAGCTGGATAAAGGTTAACAAAATAATAATTCCCTTTATTCATCGGTCATGATTCAATAAATACCACGTTAGCTCTAAATATTTAAACAAATGAGCATTTTTTTTATGACGACACACAATTCTAGTATTAAAAGAGTCGTATAAATTACAAGTAAACAAATGAAAAATAAAAAAACAATAACTTGAAACAAAAAAGTTTCATTGCCTTTTATGTTATTTATAAACACGTGGCGGAATTGTATGACGTCACGAACACGTGACTCAAAAGATCGAATTAAGCTTATTTGAACCATACTCATCGGTGTTCAATCGCATACTACCAGAACCATCTTGATATGAATAGAGCCGGCATGTGAAAAATGAACTTAAAATAAAGGATATAGAAACACTAAAAATTCATTTATTTTCATAGTGTTTATATGAAAAAACGCGATTTCGATTGACGATAAAATATGAATTAAAAGTTAAACCCAGTTAAATAATTTTTTAAGAAATCGCTAACAAACAACTCAATGTCTTACTCATTTAAAACACAGATTCTCAATTTTCCATATTTTCCAGCAATTATCAAAAGAAAATAAGGGAAATTAAATTAAAAAACATTCTACAACAACAACAATGTGTATTAAAAAGAGAAAATTCAGGTTAATGACGACATCATATCTCCACATCTAAAACTAATGGTAAGAAAAAAGACAACAGGCCTCCGCTCAACAATTAAACTAAAATAAATCAGAAAGAGCAAACAGAAAAAAATAAATCAATAAAATGAGTGCAAAGAAAACAAAAAATCAAAACAATCTAGCATGCTTTGCAAATTCAAAATAACTATAGAAACATATTCGAATTCAAATTAGAATGGAGGCAATGAAAGAGACGATTATTGTATTTTTTATAAACGAATTATGTTGATGACGTAGTATATTACAAAAACAACAATATTTAAAATTTCAAAAGTACCTTACTTTTCATGACGATTTTCACTTAGAAATAAACATTTTCAAGACTCGATTTTTCAATCAAATAATATTACATGTTTCATGAACATTTTCATATAAAAACAAAACAAAAGCTCACATTTCTAATAAACTAAAACTGTAAACGAAAATAACCGTTTCCCCATATAGTTTCATAGTAAAGGAAAAATTGTTTGTACCTTATTTTAAGCTTAGTAAAAAATACAGTCGATACTGGAGGCTCTTATTTATACAGTAGGCTCTGATACTACTTGACACACGAAAAATTTTCTGAATAAATATTTTTTATTTAAATACCTGCTCAAAGCAAATTTGCATTAGTTGGAGAGTAAATTTACTCAAAGAGAGAGTTATGTTTTTGTGGTTTTAAGTATATTGCGTGGGGCCTCACTGTATTGTTCGGAATATAATTTCTACACCCAAATAGGTATTTTCTACACCCAAATAATTTGAATTTTTTTTTGTTCGACATGAGAAGTCTTTGTAAAATTTTATTTAGTCTATGATAAAATCTTTTAAAAATATTTTATTTACCCTCAATGCGACCGGCAAATCAAACTTAAATGTGTTTCCGTAACATTTCCTGAATAATTTGATATGCACAGCTTTAGTAAGTAGAATTCTAGTAGTATTACTGGTAAGTAAAAATTGCTGATATTGACAAATGTCCACACAGTATAAAATGGCCACATGGAAAATTGTACACTTAGAAAAAAGTTCGTTTTTTATCTTTTTTTTTCCAAATTTATTTATTTAAAATTAAACCACTTTGATCAGTGTCTGCATGTAGTTGGTGAAGCTTTTTGAAATATACAATTTTGCAGAAAGCTTTAAAATTTTAACAAAAATGTGAAGAATTTAATCTCTTTTTGCTTAGCAGCTTTAGAGAGTTCCCTATTTTAGTAATTAAATATGTTTACAGAAAATAGATATTTTTGAAAGATTACTATAAGTCTTCAGTTTTTTAAATTCTCGAAAAGCGAACCAATTGAAGTACATATTAAACGAATTCAAATTATCTTAAAATTTTTGAAACAGTTGAAAACATTTAAATTTCTTGATTGGTCATATGTTTGTCGTTTTTCGTGTTAAATCTGTGTAAGCCCGTCTTCACTTAAACCGGCCGTTAGTCCAAACTAGTACTGGCCAAAAGTCCAAAAAAAAAAAGTTCCTATGTGGGTTTTTTGTCCATTGGGTTGGCTAAAGTACATGGCAAACGTTCAGGAATCACTCAAAGAAGATTACGTTTCCTTCTACCTGCTACGGAATATTCGTCACAATGCTTCCTTTGTTCGAGTAGTACGGAAATTGTTACGGAAATGGTAAACAACGCGCTTGTTGAAAGTAACACAGAAAATCGAAAGCAAAACCAATTCTTATCAGACCAAATGGAATCAACTTCTGAAAGTAAATAAAATATGAAAATAAATTGTAATGTACTAGTTTTGAAAGTATCAAATATTAAAAGCGCAGTAATTGTAGTCGATTTTTATATCTTGTCAATCTTTAATATACGATATGTTCCTATCAAAAAGTTGTGTTGTTCGGTCGTGTTCGATTATAAAACTTATCAGAGGTCGTAGGTGAAAGTATTATCTTCCAAATAAAACAAATTTTGGCTGCTTTAAGCTGCTTATTGGAATTTTATTGAAGTTTTTGGAAAACAGGCTGGGGAAAAAGTATTGAGAAGTTTTTTCTCATTTTCTAATTAAATTTTTCTTGTATTTAAAATGAGTTTTATTTTAGAACATATTGGCCATTATTATCTATGACATTTTGCCCTTTTTCGGGAAGTTTCATAATTTTATTGGTGTAGAACTTCTGGGGTTTTTCGGCGAAAAACTTGACCAATTGATTTTCACAGTACGTTTTTCAGCTAACTTTAGAACACCAAGAGAGTTTTGCAGAGATCGAAACAAATGGTAGTCAGAGGGTACAAGGTCCAGGCTATACGATGGATGTGTCAAAACTTCCAAGCCGAGCTCCCTCAATTTTTGCTGAGTCATCAAAAATGGGTGTGGTCTGGCGTTGTCATGATCGAAGACAAAATCCTTTCTATTAATCAATTCTGACCGATTATTTTTTTTGCTTGCTGCAGCCTGGTTAATTGCTGGCAGTAGAGATTAGAATCAATAGTTTGACCAGATTCTAAAAACTCATAATGTACGATTCCTTTCTGATCCCACCATACATACAGCATAACTTTATGGGGCGTTGAAGTCGTTCACCTTTCAAACGACGTTCTCGTATTTTACCAATTTTTTATCGCCAGTAATGAATTGCTTCAAAAATGTGTTGATTTCGTTGCGTTTCAGTAGCAACTCGCTGATTGAAATTTGGTGAACCAAATTTTTCATTGAAAATTCTTGCGGCACCCAAAATTCGAGCTTTTTGTGTATCCAGCCACGGTTTAAAACTATTTTGTGATCGATATTTAATTCCTTATAGCAATGTCACAGGTGCTTATGTGTCGGTCTTCTTCGATTTTTAGTAATATTTCATCGACTTTTTCAGTGATTGGCCGACCAGAGCGAGAAGCATTTTTGACATCGAAATTTCCAGAATTTTTCCAATTTCAAATGTGAGTCAACTTTCTTTCATAAAGGCCGGTATTCACGTACAATTAAATTGCGCAATATAATTGTGTGACATCAGAACATTGCACAATATTCTCAAATTTTATTCAAGATTGTGGAATTTTATTGTGCAATATTGACGTCACACAAATATATTGCGCAATTTAATTGTACGTGAATACCGGCCTTAAGTGGTATTTTGTTAAAAAAAAATGTAAATAAATTTAGATTTGATTAATTTTTCCCCTTTTCTTTGATGTCTGTCTAACTTTCATTATATTAAAGGTATTTTTTGTGCGTTGTTGTACCTTTGTCCAAGAATACGGTTATTATTGCGCTTTGCGCATAATTCGTTTGTATTATTTAATTTTACAACTCTGACTTCAGATTCGTAATCTGCGACTCAAAAAACCTTTGGGTGCAGATTTTTAGACACTTTACTTGATTTTTTTCACTTTTGGCCCACTTTTTTAGAATCCGCCGCACTGTGCGCCGGTTTTAGGAAAGATGATTGATAGCGGCGGTTTGTGGGCAGCTCCCATTTACTAAAGTATAAAATGAATTAAAAGCACTTTTTCTATGTGGGCATTTTTCTGTATGAGCCATTTTCTGTGTGCGCAAATTTCTTGTACAAATAGATTGGTCTTGAGTCAGAGGGTTATTTAGCTTTGTGGGACAAGAACATTTTTTCTAGTAATTTTTATTGTAAATACGAGATTCTGGTAACCAAACTAAGACGTTTACATTATATTAAGGCCATTATCATCAGTTCCAGTGGAGTAGAAATAATTTCTAAACCATAACTTTGATTTTCGAATTCCAATTTTTTTATTATCCCTTTATTATCGCAGTGGTTGGTAATTCCACTGGAGTTTATGATACCAATAATATCTCAGATTTATTTTTAGCTTCCGGTGGAGCGAAATTGAAGATAAGCCGATAAATGTCCAATAATGCGTATTTTAACTAGAAAATGTTAATAGAAATATTTTTTTCAATGATTTTTTCTAACTTAATATTTTGTACATGTTTATGACCGCGGGGTTTACTTGGTGTGTATATCAGTATCAAACTCTATATACGTAGACGGGTAATTTATTTTATATATTTATTTTTCGCCAGAAAAACCATTTATCAAAAATGTCGTTAGGTATATTCCATAGCATTTCCAGAACAAATATTAATTTATCTGGTTCTGTTTCATCTGACATCAATTGATCATAATTAGAAGCAAACTTTGTATAAGTTCAAAACCTCCAAATTTAAGTAAATTGATTCAGTCATATATATGTACAAATCACGGTTTAGAATGACTGATGCTGCAGGGTACGTTGAAGCTTCGTCGATTGCCATTTTCTTTACTGTACGTGTAACGAGGAATGGTGACTGTTCCATAAATAACTGTTCACATTCGATAACATTTAATTTCATCCGACGAAAGGTCACGCCCCCACACTCGATAGATATCCTGGTGATTATCATGTAGCAGAATCTGACGGTACATTTTTGCTGTATCCGGTAAAAGCCACAGGGTATTTGCGAAACCTGAGAACAATACAGAGCTGGTTTTGCTGAATGGTTGGACCTATCAAAAGACAATCGTTTAGAGATAGGCCGGACGTGGTTTTACAAAAGGCATTAAAAACAACCCTAATTTTGGTTGTCCTATATTTTCCTTCACCACGGAGTGTTGAGGTAAATAATTACATATATTATATGTGACTGAGGTCACATGAAAGAACAAAAAATTCAAGATCTCTGGAAAATTTTGAAATGCGAGATTTTATATTGAGACTAACTCTGTGTCGTATATTGGTGTAGCTCTAGTTTATACCAGTAACAGGCACGGATACGTTTGATCTTGGATATCTGTCATAAAATTTGATTCAAAACCACTGTCTAGCAATGCTCTATGTTTTAATTTATGCCCATGGCCAATAAAAATTGGCTCATACATTCCAAAAGTTGTTTTACATTATTTGCATTTACCGAAGATCTTTGGATATGTAAATTATTTATGATGTTCACTACTGCTTGATGGGTTTGTATTATTTTTTAACAAACAATGAGAGCCAATTGAATCATTTTTATTATTGACTGATTGCTGCGTATTTTGATAATTTTTAGAATTCCACAATGATTTTTGAAAGTTACTCGATGAACTATTTAATGGATATTGATTGAAGGAGCATTTTTGTTTTCCAAAATATCATAAAATGTTATGTTTTAGTGAACATAAAGCACAGGAACTAGCCTTACATTCAATTGCGCGATGTTTATTAGACAAATAATTTGTGCATAAATAATTACGTTTTACAAATTCAAAACGTTTTTCAGGAGTGAAATTGTCATACATGAATTTAGAACATTTATCTAGTATATGATTTCCCTTACAAAATATGCAACTACATATTATCATTCGAAAATAGGGATCGAATTGGTTTTGAAGTTTCGAAGAACGATTATCTGGATTCGATGTGGATGGATTCAATGAAGCCATTTAAAATGATTCCAGAATTCGAATTCTTTTTTTTTTAATTGTCTATGAACTCAGTAAATTGTAAAATTGAATTTCACGGTGTACTTTTAATAATTTGAGTGTGTGATCCAAGAACTAATTTTTTGCACAGATTATGTATAAGAAATAATTCCACTCATCAATAGCGACTTTCATATTTTTCAACGCTTTGACAAGCACATCAGTTTCAACAAATATTTTGAATGAGTGTGCTAAACCATCATTTCGTTTTTTTATATTATAAATGCTCTTCGTATGCATTTTCTGAATTGACACTTCATTATTGCAGTGATCACCTACAGTTTTCCATGCAACGTTATAATTCTGACGATAGTTACAGGAAGTGCCTCAACGAAATGAAAAGATTTACCATCTCGAAGACAAGATATTAAATAGTGAAATTTTGTAGTCTAATTCAGTTTAGTATTGGTGTGAATTAAATCACAGAAAATGTCGCGCCAATTCGACCACCCTATGTATAATTTAATGGCAAACGAAGTTTTTACGGAGTCATTTTCTTCAACCCCAATAGTAACAGAAGTCAGTTTTATTTCCAAAAAACATAGTTGGAACGAAAATCTAATTTAAAGATTTAAAATTACGGACTCAATCCGTATGTATCCTCGAATCTTTCTCCCTCTTTCAAAACACTAGTGTTGTGAACCAAATTATGAAATATCGTATGCATAAAAATATATAATAAAGTCTGGTGATAATGAAATATAAGGAAATACAAAATTGTCAAAATTAAAATAAAACGTCTGGTAATAATAAAATGTGGGACATCAATAATAAATAAAATATATGATGTAACCCAAAGTAAAGTAACGAAATTATGACCTAAAATAAATAAAATATGAGGAAAATAAATTTTATGATAAACAAAAATAATTAAAAATATGAATATGGGGAAATGATTTTAGAATATCAGCAATTATATTTGTATATGTGTTGTTGTTGGAAACACACAATATTTTAGTATATAAGAACCAAAATTGTAACTAGAAATTCATTCGTAATTCAATATTCGTAATTCACATTTAATTCATATTTGGTAATTCATAATTCGTAATTGGAGACACTGTTACCTCCTTAGAAAATAAAAGTAGTTTAAATAAAAAGTAAGAAAAATAATAAATTTGTATCACTACTCGAGAATTTGGAAGCAGCTTATTAACAACACCAACAAATTGGTAAGTATAAACTAACGTGCAACTAATAACAATCGTGGTCGAGGTTTCTTTAGACCAACTAATTGAGAGAAAATCGGCGTAGTTGCTGTAATAATTGATTAGTTGAGAAGGAGAAATTTCTTAGTTTAAGATTATTCAACTAACATAAAATATCTCCTGTGAGTCGGTTCTCTATAACTAACCATAGAAACCACTCACCATCTATAACTATAAAACACAGATAGACATCAAATCAGTAGTTTAGGTTAGGTAAAATAGGTGTATCGAGCAATAACCATCGACAACATCTATAACATTGGCGCTGTAGATAAAGTTTCCGTTAGGGCACTCAAAACTCAAATAAGTTCAATTATACAATTTAAATAAAAATTTTCTCAAACAATTTCAATTATGCAATCTAAATAAATTTTTCGCATTCGAATAATTTCAATTATACAATTTAAATAATCTTTGCGTTAGGGCACTCGAATAATTTAGGTATACATTCATAAACAAAAATTTTCGTATCTGATTTCCTTGCATAGAGTTCATGCAAGACGAAACGGATCCAATAGTAAAAGTCAGTAGAGTTAGTGAATCAGATTTAGCAGTTGTTTATTCTCCTACATTAACAAGAAAGCGAATTAATAGCGATCCTAGTTTAAAATTAGAATCGGCTCTTACACAATTTAGAAAGAAAACAGTTCGTAGCATTAAAATAAAAATGGTAGCATTAACAGAAACAGAAATCCAAAATTTGGTTGAAAGAAGGGTACCAATCTTCTACGGTCAACATGACGTAGACACGAGTGAGGTACACTACTTCATTGAAGTGTGCAAGCACATCGGTCAAAAAGACGATTTTAAAACTCCAGCTTTAGCAGAAATACTTCTTGAAGAAGTTAAATTGCGGCTCCGTGGTAGAGCGTTTACATTAGTAAGAGACGCCAAAGTAAAGGACTTAAATGAACTTTACAAAGTACTCACTAAGAAATTCCTACCATTCCATTCCATAGAATCTCTAAGTAACAGATTGTATTCAGCCAGTCAGGGTAGATCGGAAGATTGCTCTGAATTTGGGACAAGAGTACAAGGTTACGCCCTTGATTATGAAGCAGGGGTTAGAGTTAAATTTGGTGAAGGAAATAGTTTACCAAAGCCATTCCTGGAGACATTGCAAAGAGATGCTTTTGTCAGAGGATTAAAAAATGAGGTAATTAGAACACACATGACCATGATTTCGGATGCACCATTAGTAGAATTAATAGAAAAAGCAAGCAGACTGGAAATGCAATTAGGATACAATCAAAGCCATAGGCTAAATCAAACAGAACAACAGTATGGTGATTCGGTTTGTCAAATCTGTGAGAAATTAGGGCACGTCGCCAAGAACTGCCAGAAAAATAATCCTAGTCAAAAACAGTCAACTCATCATCTATTAGGTGAGGTTTGCCAATTGTGTGATAATATAGGCCATGTAGCTAGAAATTGTCCAATAAATAATTCCAGCCAAAATCAAGCAGCTCAGCACCTAACCTCGAGATTCTGTAGATATTGCAAGAAGCGAGGGCATTCATTAGAGGAATGTAGGGCGAGAGAAGCGAGTGATGCTAGGCGTGAAGAATTTTTATTTCAACAAAGGACAATACCAATAAAATCACAACCGAATGACTACTATCAAAACTACAGATCCGAACAACAGAGTTTTAGACCGAACTACAACTACCAACAAGCAGTCAGCCAAACCAACTACACAAATCCGAACTATCCGAGACTAATAAATCAGAATACATTAAACGAATCCAACTACCCAATCCGTCAGGCATATCCAAGTAATAACTATCCTAATCAAAGATACAATCAAGCTCCAAACGACTCACTCAGACAGACGAATCAGCACTTCAATAACGAACAAATACAAAATTTTACGAGGAAAAAGCCAAGCGCTGAGCAGATAAATGAAGGTCTAGCAAATTTAAAAATAAAATACATAGAGGACAGCAACGTATACGACGATATGATCTGCCAACAGGGAAACGACTTGGGGCTCGCCGAATGATAACACCATTCCGAGCGAGTCCGAAAAATCATTTAGCCAATCAATCATATCCCACCTCGAAAACATATAATCCCCTTAGTTCTGTCTCAAATAATTCTCTAAACTCCACGTTCGACGTCTATCACATAAAGCCCATACAAAGATTAGAAACTACGGAAATTAATACAAAACCGATACCAATGAGTTACGAATCACAACTGAGTTCCGCCTCAGACCATATTAAAATAAAACAACTGAGTACCGCCTCAGAAAATAAAATAATAAATCAACTGAGTTCCGCCTCAGACTATAAAGAAATTAATCCGCTGGGAACCTCCCCAGATCGTAAACAAATAAATTCACTGGGAACATCCCCAGAAATTAAAAAAATTAACCCGCTGGGAACCTCCCCAGAAAATAAAAAAATTAATCCACTGGGAACCTCCCCAGATAATAAAATAAATCCACTGAGAACCTCCTCAGTCAATAATAAAATAACAAATCCACTGAGAACCTCCTCAGTCAATAATAAAATAACAAATCCACTGGGAATCTCCCCAGCTATTAAATCAAATCATCTGAGAAAATCCTCAGTTAATAAAAAAATAAATCCTCTGAGTACCGCCTCAGACAATAAAAAAATAAATCCTCTGAGTACCGCCTCAGACAATAAAAAAATAAATCCTCTGAGTACCGCCTCAGACAATCAAAAAATAAATCCTCTGAGTACCGTCTCAGACCTTAGAATAAGTAAATTAAGTTCCAACTCGTCTATGAGTTCTCCTCCAAATTTTATCTCAGAACGCAATAGTTTAAAATCAAGTTCCGTCGTGGGTAACGAAATAATCGAGCCATTGAGTACCGTCTCAAAAGATCATCAAAGTGCTAAATCAAGTAATCAAGATACAATTACTTCAGCACACTCATCTCTAATACAAAAACCTACCCATGAGGCAAGAAATATGCCAAAGTTGAAAGAATCAAATGATAACATTGAGCCAATCTCAATATCAGAGTCTCAACCATTAGATTATAAGCGTTCAAAAAGCTCTAGCAGTGTTGCAATCCCAGTAGCACGAGACGCCAATTTTCTTTGTAGCGTAGAGCACTTTCGAGACCAGTTATCCGGTATTAATACGCTGAATAGTTTATTATATCCCGATACACAAGGTGAAATCACATCCAATTATCCATATCACCATTTCCAAACCAATATTCCCAATTACAAAACTAGGAAAAGAAAATAAAGAACTAATCAAACCTTAATATTCCTAGTAAATTTATAGTTTCAAATAAATCCATAATTTTTAATAAATCCATTATTTCAAATAAATCCATAATTTCAACCCAGTTCCTTTAATACTTCTCTATTGGATCATAATCAAAATTTAAAAATTAAAGAAAACACTTTTTCCCTTATGTCTCACAAAATTAACAAGCATGAGGAAACAAGTTCAAAATTGGCTATAAGATGAAGCAAAATTTTAACTAACATCAAAATCCAGACATTAAATCATAAAATTTAAATACATATAGATATAAAAAAAAAATATAAAAAAAAAAGTATCTAAAAAATTTCTCTTAATCAAATTGAAACACATAAAAAAAAAAATAATAAGATTATACTGTTATTTAAAATATAAATCAAAATTTATTGAAATTTTTTGTTATCTAATGATAAATCTAGAAGCATTATCTAGAAATATTACATTTTAGTAAATTTAAAACTCTAAAATTACATTAAAAATAAAAATTAAAAACAGAAAAAATAATTCAAATTATCAATTTAAAAAAAAAATAAAATTATCAAATTTCAAAATTTTCTTTCATAAAAAAAAAAAAAAAAAAAATAAAAACAAAAACCCATACACATAAAATTCATATTTTAATATAAAAAAAAAAAAATTTATGAAATAAATTAAAGCAAGGTCAAGTTTTTTCTTCATATATAAATTCCATTGCAAAGTATCGTATTACAAAACAGAATTTCATTTATATTATTTTTATGCTTTCACAACAATATTTATTTTACACAAACATATGTTAGCCTAGGTTAAGGTTAGATAAAAAAAAAAGAAATTAGAATCTTTCATTAGTATATTATGTAGTAAACAATTATGTAAGGTAGTTGAACTCAATGGTAGAAGAAAAAAGGATGAAGAAACAGGAAGTAAATAGATCCACATAATAAATGAAAAGGTTAAAATCAAATTTACAAAGTTGCATTTAACATACATAACATCCAACTATACCAAGATGCACCACAAATTTATCCCAAATATTGAAGTACATAGGAAGTCATTTTACAACGGTACACCACTATTAACGAGACATCATCATAATTAAAACATGCACGACAACACGTGAACTCCGGCATATGCTGCACACAAAAATAGCTGAGCCATTAATACTACAACAATACAATAACAATTAAACTAGGAATATAAAGCATCACGAGCGCTATAATAATTATTGTATTATCATAAGTCAATAAATGTTAATACAATAAGACAAATAAAGCCATTCGTCATTTGTCCCGCTATCCCGCTAAGATGCCATCACAATCATTTAATGAGAAGTCGATATACATATGCATGTCCAACAACTCATAAAGAGGAAATTGTCCATTTAATATACCGTCATGGAGCCATCAAAGAGACAACGAGAATACTTAGAAGAGAATGCATCCAGATCAAAGCGAAAAAGGAAAATTCAAAGATGTTATAAAGTTAATGTAAATTGTAAAATGATTTAAATCCGAGTAATTTGAGCGAATCAACAAGAAGACTTCAAGAATAAGCAGCAGTGACAAGAACACATGATGAACAACGAAACTACCATACAAAACAGTTCAAAAATAGATATTAAAATAAATTATAATTGTAAAATTAGACATAACTATAAAAATACATATATATATATATACCACCTACATATGTCCCATAAGATTTTTCCTTCAGAAAAATCTCCATAAAGGGGGAAGGTATGTTGTGAACCAAATTATGAAATATCGTATGCATAAAAATATATAATAAAGTCTGGTGATAATGAAATATAAGGAAATACAAAATTGTCAAAATTAAAATAAAACGTCTGGTAATAATAAAATGTGGGACATCAATAATAAATAAAATATATGATGTAACCCAAAGTAAAGTAACGAAATTATGACCTAAAATAAATAAAATATGAGGAAAATAAATTTTATGATAAACAAAAATAATTAAAAATATGAATATGGGGAAATGATTTTAGAATATCAGCAATTATATTTGTATATGTGTTGTTGTTGGAAACACACAATATTTTAGTATATAAGAACCAAAATTGTAACTAGAAATTCATTCGTAATTCAATATTCGTAATTCACATTTAATTCATATTTGGTAATTCATAATTCGTAATTGGAGACACTGTTACCTCCTTAGAAAATAAAAGTAGTTTAAATAAAAAGTAAGAAAAATAATAAATTTGTATCACTACTCGAGAATTTGGAAGCAGCTTATTAACAACACCAACAAATTGGTAAGTATAAACTAACGTGCAACTAATAACAATCGTGGTCGAGGTTTCTTTAGACCAACTAATTGAGAGAAAATCGGCGTAGTTGCTGTAATAATTGATTAGTTGAGAAGGAGAAATTTCTTAGTTTAAGATTATTCAACTAACATAAAATATCTCCTGTGAGTCGGTTCTCTATAACTAACCATAGAAACCACTCACCATCTATAACTATAAAACACAGATAGACATCAAATCAGTAGTTTAGGTTAGGTAAAATAGGTGTATCGAGCAATAACCATCGACAACATCTATAACACTAGCATCAGAATCAAGGCTTTCAATACCACATTGCTTTTCATCATACTTTGAACATGTGATTCGCAATCTATGCAGCATCGATTGCAATTCACTTATTGAGAAAGCCTCAGTTAAATGTTTCAAATCACGACGACTTAATTTATTTGATCGTTGAATCGATGCAATGTGGTGATTAATTACATTTTTTTTACTTTGTATTGCTTCTATTTTCCACTTTTTCAAATAAAATACTATACAGACATGCCATTTCCATTAGGAATAAGAGTCTTTATTTCCGTGAATTTGTTTCATAGAAAAATTTCATAATTGATAATTTCCCTTGTTCTAAAAGTTTAAATAATCGAATATTAAACGAACTTACTATATAAGCAAGACAAGCTGGTACGATTAAGTTGTTGATAATTTTTTTTTTTAATTACAAATTTATCCTTTTCTAAATAATAAAGCAATTGACATAATTTACATTTTTATAATCTATATCACAAAACGAATCTTTAATTTTAAAGTGAACCTTGATATTTCACAGATCACAGGTAAAGAATTTATCAAATTCACCTTTGACATTATTAATATAAAGGATAAAATAAACCAAAATAAAACCATCTTTTGCAGACAATGTTAGTAACGGAAATTTTTCGTGGAAGGATACAAATAACTTAAAGAGAATTCTTGTGTAAATTTAATGCAATCATGCACTTTGTGTTTCAAGAATGTATGGTTCAAAATTAATTTTGTTTTTATAATACCGTCGATTATGGATACATTTTAACTCGAATTCCAGTGAATTGGAATTTAAAGTTGAGTTTAACATACCATTCACCTTACGCTAAGGTTAAGTTGCAATTCGCCATAATTTATTCAGCCCAGAGTGGAATAATCCATGTTTTGACGGCCGAAAATTATGTTTTTACGAGAATTAATTTTGCTAATGGGCATTATTGTTTATTTTGCCTCTAATTACCTATAATTAGCTACAGTCGCCAGCTACTACGCATACGCATAACGCTGCGATAAAAAATAATTGGTAATTACTAAAGAAAAGACATATACAAAAAATTTATTCTAATTACAGTTAAGCAATAAGATTAAAATTAATTCTATTGGCATTCAATTATAAAAGACTATAATGTGTAATAACTCCCGATTAAATATTTTAATAAATTATAAATTCCAATTATAGTTTGCATTTATTATAAATTAAAATTAAATAGATAATTCAAATAGATTTTATCACAATAAATATTATGTTTTATAATTGTAACACTGTAATGTATGGTGATTATGGAGATGAAAAATGTATCTTTCAACTTTTTTACGCACTGTAAATAAATAATTACCGCTTTTATAATAATTTAGCGAATAATTTAATTTACGTTGCCTTAATTAATATTAATTAATGTTATTGTATATATTTTCTTTTGTTTTTCAAACTTTCTAATTTTCTTTTTCATTTAAAACACATTTCAATAACCATTTTCCCTGAAACCATTTTTTTTTTTTGTTTTGTTTCACCAACTCACAGCTTCTAGGCAATCGTTTATAAAATATAAATAAAATTTGTTGTGTATTATATGTACCTAACGCAAAATGCCTAAAAAATTCTATACCAATTATATATTTTTGGGGGTGGTAAATTTTTATATTTTGGGCGGATTATTGATTTTCTGTAATGAAGAATATTTAATGTGCAAAAGCAAGGTTAGATTTACTAAATCCATTTGAGTCACAAACTAATTCTCAAGAGTTGCAAATATATTTCGGCAGAATTTGTTTCATCAGACGTCTGCAGTGTTAATAAATAATTCATAGAATATTTATATTTTGCTGCAGAATATTAAAGGTAATATTTTGACATACTTTATAAAATTGTATCATTTTCATCGCAATCTTTATAAACAATTTTGACACGTCACGCTCTACCATTACTGAGAGATAAAACACTTTTTTGTTTATGTACAAGATAAAGTTTACTATTTCTATAAATTTCGAAATATTTCGTCATATTTCATATCGAAATAAAGTGTTATTTCCGCACATATACCTTTAAGCATTTAGGATGTAAGACATAAAATCTATGTATGTTATACATTAGTGTTTATTGTTTTTATGTGACGTGTCGACAAATTTATTTACTAATTTATGGTATACGAGTATATCGGGTTACCCGGATTAATCATGTTTGTATTACATGCTGTTTATTGTATTTGCCCAATCCCAGCTATAATTAGATTCAGAGCATTGGATGAACACAATTTGTCACACGTGTATACTAAATATACTAAATAAGCAGAAAATTAACGATACATTTCTTGGAATATATCACAAAGATTTTTATTTATGAATGTAATTCAACTCCCTTGGCACCTATCGAAAATCTAGTAAAAAAGAAAAATATTTATTATTCTCCTTGAGTTGAGACGCATGTTGTTTGTGTACGACGAAATTCGACGAAATATCATCATGTAGTTCAGATATACCTAATTTGTTTGTTTGTCTAGCTGACAGGTGAACAATTCGAGTCTGTGGTTTGAACTTTAGTGATTTATTGGGCAGAATAAAAACATTAATTTAATAAATAATTTGTTTATGACGTGTACGGTTCATTTTTTAACGATAATTATTTTGGATATTTTCAGAGATGAATGCTTGACTAAAAATACTTTCATCTCTATAGAAACAGAATTTAAAGCAAATGGAGATCATCTAATTCTATTTTGGTATACCCTAGAGTATAAAACAGGTATCCCTTAACCGTTGTGCTGGGTATTAACACAATCAAATAGGGTTGTATTAGCTTCAAGTTTTTGAATTCGGCAGATTGTAACAGATGTTCAAAAATATTCTAATATATTTGAGCAGATTCAATGCTCAATCCAAAAAGTTGCAGTATTCCAGTACGTTTACAAATTATATGAACAAAAAAATGTTTAAAAAAAAATATTTGTCGATAGTTTTTGAAATCTGAAATTATCAAATTAGTAACGAAATACTGAATACATGTGTGACAATATTTGAGCTTTAAAAAATAAAGCCAATATTTAAAATATATGTCATGGAGTTTAATAATTGCATCGAGTTTACCGGTGGCTGAAAATTTTAATTTACCTTAAGCTGCCAAGTTTATAATAACTCTGTCACATTCAAATGAGGGTGAAAAGTAGATTTTTTTTTTTAATATGCCTGATATTAAATTTAAACAGAACAACCAGAACTACCAGTGGTAAAGACTGCTTAAACGAAAAGGAGCATATAAATTTGTTAAATTTAAGTACTGTCACGTTTCAGTCACGTTGCCCTTCTGGGGCAAAAACATAACCCCCTTTTACGATTTACTTATTTGGCACATACTAATACAATGATTTTTGTTTCGGTTAAACATTATACATTTGAACCGCTAAAAATAATTTGTTAAATAATATTTATGATTTTAACATTTCTTCTCTTTTGTTCGGTAAATTTCAAATCTGGGGATTCCTGATATTCAGCATTTAATTTCGAGATGATTTCATTAAAATTGTCTATTATATCAAAATTAGTGTGTATACTAAATCATTAAAATCGCTTCTCCCACAAAAACTAATTGTTAAGCCATCTCAGCTCAAAAAAAAAAAAAAATGTCCATTATTATAAAATGAGTTAACATTTATTTTGTCACGAGTAAAGATTTTGCCAACAAATTGGAAACATCAGCCAAAAAATTCGGTTGTAGTTCCTAGATATATGGCAATGCCTGTTTTAAACAGCTTTACAAAAAATATTTTTTGTGTTGCTGTCAAAGTGTATTAGCTTAAGAAATATTTTTTTGGGAATTTTTTAAATCCTATGATCTTATTTCACTTTCACTATACCAAGCTAAAGAAAAAATAATTTTAATGTTAAATGGAATCTCTTTTTTCTAGAAAATTTTAAAATTTAAGCAATTTTTAAAAAAATTCTGGAAAAGGAAGATTTAATTTTAAATTTTTCAGAAAAATGGAAATTTAATTGTAAAATTAAAATGAAAACCAAGATTTTCCAGAATGTTTTAAAACTAAATCTATTCCTTTTCTATAAATTATGGAGAGCCCTCTAAACAACAGAATCAATTTTCCGCAATATCATTACCAATCACTGGATGAATCAAATTGGGGAAAATTCATTCTGCTTTTTGAGTGGGCGGGATAGTGGATCATATACCTATAGCTCAGGAGGTAATTGAGTTACATATGTCAGTCTTCTAGAACACCATCGAAATGAATCGATTTAGTTTTTACACATTGTATTTCATTATAGAATTTCTGGGTGCATTTTGTACAATTCCACTTTGAAATTGTTGAGAATTATACTTTTCAAATTCAAAATTATACAATACTTTTCTGCTTTCCAATTTTAATTATTTCAATTTAAATTGTATAATTATATTTTTATATTTTAATAATTTAAAAATATAAATTCGCAAAACAGATTTTCTAAGATGCTTAAACGAATAATCTACAATCACATAAATCCGAGAACGTTTAAATGAAAAATGTTTAAATATCTTTGATAAGTTTTGGGACAATTTGATCGGGCATACAAGAAAAAAATTTTGGCGGCGAACATTAGCATCAAAAATAATAAATATTTTTGAAGGATATAATTAAATACTGTGGAGACAAACATTGGCATCAAAATCAATAAATTGGCAACAAATATAATATTTTGTAACAGAAAGAAATAATTTTTAGTAATAAAAAATCAAAAAATCGAGACCAAAAATTAAATTTAATCGATACAAATTATTTAATATTTGATCCTGTGCCTGCAAGGTTTCCGAATTAATTTTAAAAATAAATCTGTATTTTCCAGGATATTTTTAAAACTAATTTCAATTTTTTTAATTTTTAAATAATTTATTTATGAAAATTATTATTTTTGTTGCTCAAAATGTTTATTTCAATACCCAAAAATAATTTTTTGTATTCCATTCCAATAGTCCCAAAAATTTATAAATGTTGCCAAATTATTATATTTTGTTCCAAAAAATTAATTTTATGATGGCCATTAATATATTTCATTAGTTTGTGCAGTTTTATCAATTTTTTGTATCTCAAATATTATTCTTTTGTGTGCCGGTTTATTGTCAGCCATAAGTATTTAATTCATTTCCTCAACGGTAGTCAAAACAGCGATCTTTCATATATTAAAAATATTGGTTCAAATAGTGATAACTCACAATTACAATTTAGAGAGTATATGGTAATGTAAAAGATTCTCAATTTGATTTATCTCGTCTAAGTGAGTATTTAAGGGTAAAGCGCTGGCTGAAGTTTTAACAAATTCTGAATTTGAATCTTCACCGATACACTCGATAATAAAAAATGCAGATATTGCAAATATTAATTGTCCTATAATAACTTGTAGAGAATACTTGCAACAATAGGCTCTTGAATTCAATATATCACATATTGCGCTCTATAGTTTTTTGCAATTATTAAATAAAATAATGGCCACAATAGTCTTCTATTTGTTTAATAAACATAAATAGGAAAAAAATTATTTTAGTAATATTACTTCTAGAACAAATCCGCCTTGCACATTAGCGATTAAATCTAGTTTACATCTGGGTCACATTAGCGTTCAAATCATGGTAGTAAGTATTAATACATACAAAAGATACTATTAAGTAGTTATATAGTAAACCATTATACATATTTTTAACTAACTAGCTCCACCGACCAAATAGTGTAATGGTTAAGCTATCGTCATTTAGAGCGGGAGGTATAGGAAGGTCTCAATCCCCAGATGAAATGTTCATCATTTGATCGGTTAATGATATATAAATACACTTATTAGCCCTTAAACAACCACACCGCTTGTAATATGCGGAATATAAAGCGCTTTGCTAAATAAAAAGTGCTGCACTTTAGAATTGAAAATTCTGCTTTTTTATAATTCGATAAGCTCTAGTTTTAAATCAAAAATTAGAAAATTTTTAATTAAATACGAAAAGTTTTAACTTCAATAACATAGAATTTAGTAACAAAAGTAGTATACTTTTGAAACGAATGGAACGTTTTATAAATTAATATAATTTCTGTTTTATTTCATAAAAGCATAAGTTATGTATATATCAAGGCAAAAATGTATTTATATTAAAAGTTGTGTATTTTTATTTTTAAAAATATTATTTCAAGTTTAAAAATAATTTTTGAATTAGAAAAACGATGTTAATACATTTAAATGTGACTATTAAAAATAAAAACAAAAATATTTAATTTAAAAATAATTAGTTACATATTATTTTACGTCTGTTTTTAAAAAGCAATATGATTTTAAAGTGATCACTTTTGAATCAAAATGTTGCGTTGTTGTCCGGAAATGATATATGAAAATTTTTGAATTTATATATTTTTTTTTTTAATTTCAAGTTGTTTTTTCTCTGATTGTACAGAGCTGAGCGTAATTTGCTGGTTTGGGATTTTTTTTAATACACAACACCAATAATTATTTATATCTAAGGTTAATGTATCTTGTTCTAAAAACTATTTATAGATTACGGCACAATCCTTAATTGTTAACCTATGTATGCATAGAAATTGTGTTTAATAAATTCGTATCAATTTGTTTCTTAATTTATTTTTTTTTTCAGATTTACTTTATTAAAAAATTGTTTACTGAAATTACTGGGTGACTGACACGAAGTGTTACCAACTTCAGACTGTCATTGCTGTCAAACCAGTGATGACAGAGCGCTCAAATTTACACTAATGACAGTGCATTTCATTGTTTACAAGCGCACAAAAGCATTTTAGTGGGAAATATTCAGAAAAAAAGTTATCCGCAATGGAATTCAAGCGTAATAGTGTGATTGTTCACGAAAGTGGCGATTTTCCGAATTTCGTTTTCTCCGATGGGTCACCGTTCGTTATTGAGCAATATGTGAACAATCAAAACGACCGGATTTACTTGCCCGGCCGTTCTACTGAAAATTTGGACCAACGGATTGCCACTCGAAACCAAGCGCCGCCAATGGTGATGGTTTGGGCCGCCGTAACGGTCGAAAGCCGTTCACTGCTCGTTTTTTTGGACCGTGGCATCGAGATAAATGCTCAAATTTATCGGGATCATGTGTTGCAGGGAGCGTTGAAGCCTTGGGCACAAAAACATTTCGGCCGCATAGCCTGGACATTTTAACAGGACTCGGCGCCGAGTCATAAAGCGCGCGTCAATCAAGATTGGCTGAGAAACAACGTCCCCGCGGTTCATTTCCACTGCCCAATGGCCACCAAATTCACCGGATGCAAATCCGCTAGATTTCTCGGTTTGGGGTATTTTGAAAAGCAAGGTTGGGACAAAAAAATACCAAAGTATCGATCATCTGAAGCAACCGCTTCGCCGGGAATGGGCCAAAATACCGCAGAGCCACTTTCGTGCTGCATGCTATAGCTTTGTCGGCCGTTTGAAGGCTATAATCGCGGCTAAGGGTGGCCAAATTGAAAACTGCTATTGCAATTCGAAAATTTAGATATTTGTGAACATTTTTTACTTTGATTCAATAAAATTCATCAAAAAATAAAAATTCTGTTTCGTTTCGTTTTGGTAACACTTCGTGTCAGTCACCCTGTATAATATCAATACTGATATCATTCCGGAAGCTTAGCGCCAACCTGTGAGCGCTCATCTGGGAAAATGAGGTAAGCGACAAGTCGTTATGTACATATATTTTTAATTGCTTTTTAAATAATCGGAAATCACTCAAATTGCTTTTGATATAGTAGGAAGGTAATTAAACGATTTTTTTTATACGTTTATATACTTAGGTATATGCTTATTTCTCGAGGTGTTTCTTTGATTGAATACAAATACTTTTATTCTTATTTTTAACCGAATTTACAAATATTTTATTTATATCTGATAATTTGTCTATAATTATGTGGTAAAAAAACTCATTTTTTGTTGTTGGCAGGGTGGTGTTAAGGCCTTAATTTGCTACTAGCCGTAATAAATCCTTTACTACTAGTCATGGTTTAGACAAATTACCCCCCACTACCCATACGATCGAAGCCTACCCAAATTGCGTGACGGTATTTGGATGTTCAGTAGCAATAAAATGGATTACCTACTAAAAGAATAAGTTTTGATCAACTATTACAATAAGTATTGATTATGTTTAAAGAAAGAATACAATAAATTGAAACAAGCAATAATTTTTCTTGAACTTATTAAAATATTATCAATAAAAATATCACTAAATAGTGGTATACCTTTACCGCTTAACTTTTACAATGATAGTAAGTTTTCATAACAACAACTTATAGAAGAGTTTCTAAGAGTTTCTAAAATATTTGTAAATTCATAATTTATTAAAAAGAAAAAAAAAAGAAAAGAAGAACAGCATACATATCAAAAATGTCGTTATTTATTATTACATTTATTATTGCAGATAATATTTTTTGTGAATGCTCCGAACAAACAAGCCTATTGCAAACATCACAGGTCTGTTTTAACATACGATTAATTTAACTAGAACAGATGTAGCACCGTTTTTTTCGTTTTACTGCTGTTTAACTTAATGACCTATTGTCATTATTTTCTTTATTATTTTGCGTACTCAGTTATTACAGATAAGTGAGATACTGTAATGCCTTGTGTGGCGTAACTAAATCTGTTGCAATTTCCCAAATAAATATTTTTCGTTTAGTTTGTGGTTTGTTAGAATTCAACCAAGAATATAGATTTTTCCAAATAACTAGCACAGCTTTTCCACTGATATCGAGAATATTTTGAAATAAAAACCATTGGCCAGCGATTAGTTTTCAGTCTTACATAATTTGTCTGTTGTATCTACGCCATCCTGTTCTTGTTATAATATGGTGTTTGAATGCTACGAATAAAACACAGGGATTTTTTTGGCATACATACGAGTTTAGCGATATTGTATTACGGAATCGAAACTTATTAGTTTCTACGTTTCTTGATGAATGTGCCAGAAAAGATGGTGGTATGCATTTTTTATTATTTCGTAGTGTATCCATACTAGTTAATACTTGAGCTACTAAAGAAAGGGCCAGTTCATAGCTAGTGAACAAATTATGAAAGGTAATATTTCGATTAGAATTCTTAAATGGCTTACACAATTTTTCCACGACGTTTTGAGCTAAGTTATTAGCTTTTGCATTGCCTCCTTTGACCAAATACGGAATTCCGTTCAATGGATAAACAGTCTCATTCTCTATACAATCCACCAAATTTTTATACCGTATTAGTCCGGCTTACTCGGAATATATTGTTTTTATATTGTGTTTAATTGTATTGTTTAAATGAAGCTGGTCTTTTTCGTGTTGGAAATGGTAGTGAATTCTATAAAGTACCATCCTGACCAGTATATTATTCACCATTTAAATTAGTAACATCTACACCTTCGTCTTCTGACTCATTTCCATAAATTATATCACCAATTCCAGAATATAGTTCTGTAGAAAGTGATTCATCATCTGAAGCAAAATCAGTATCAACATTATTTCATCCACATCTATATCATCGTCTATTTCTGCCTCATTGTGACACTTGATAAATGCAAGTATAGTCGTGTTTTCTATGAGAACTGCACTAGAACTCGATAAACGGTAAATTCATTGTATAACTATGTAAACCGAACAAAATAAATTCATAAAACGCGAATGTATAGAGTACCTATACCTAACATAAATACACATTTTAAGCTTAAAAATTTCCTCGTTTAATTATTTCATCAATATTTTTTTATTTTTGGTTGTCGTCATTACTACACTCGACAGATTTTTGGGTTTATCAAGTGTTACTGAAAAATAAGCTGTAATTGTAATTATTTGTTGATGTAAAAGCTTAAAATGAGTATTTTTGTTAAATGCACTACACATTTGCGCTTTATGAATTTATTTTTTTCGGTTTACATAAAAATAAAAGGAATTAAAAGTTTATCGAGTTCTAGTGCAGTTCTAATGGAAAACACGGCTTATAATCGATAACATAGGAAGTTTAATTCTAAAAATGTTTAAAATTGGAAAAATTAGAAAAGTAATTTCGATAATTGCGGTCTTCACAAAAACACAAAAGTTCACAAAAACGGCAGTCCCTTGACTCCTGGGATTTTCATCTTAAATCCCGGGAATTTTCTTTACGTTTTTCTCAAAATTTATTCAATTTTCATTCGTTGTGTAACAATCGTTTGATACAGACGTGTTTTTGCATAATTAAAAATAAAATTAAAACGTTAGAGATAATAAAATAAGTGTCTTTGTTTACATTTTTATCTGTGATCTTTTTAATTATAATCACAAGTGTAATAATTAACGTGACCAAGAAAAACAATGTTGCGTCTAGTGATAAAGTTCATTCCTCCATCATAAAAAGGAAGAGAACTTCAATTAACACTCAACTAGCTGTGCTACAGTTAGAAAAGCAAGATAACATACGGAAGCTTAGAACTAGGTACCAAAATAAAACTAACTGTACCGATTCAAAAAATATAAATACAAACATCACCGCAATGGATAACGATGAGATAATAACATACCCAGATGACATTGAACTTACCAACACATTTGAAGGAATCAATAATATACCAGAAAATACTGATATTCAAAACATCAAAACAAAAACAATTAGAGCGGATAGTCCCCAATAATTGTACAAAACACAACATATTCCAAAATACAAATGCTGTTAGATAATAAAAATATAAAATGCACTATAAAAATAATAAGTGTGGGTATAAAATTGTTCTTTGTAAATAATGAAGTAAAACAGGCAGCAGTAAAAGCACTGGTAAGTGAAGGTTTAGAATATTTTACGTTCGAATCATCACAAAACAAACCAATTAAGGCCATAGCTTTTGGTATACCCGATACGATGACAACGGATGAAATACAATTTGGTTTAACAAATGAGTTTGGAATAAATAAAGATGATATAATGCAAATTCCCCCAATTCATTATAGCAACGATAAATCTAAAATTAAATATTACATAATGAAATTTAAAAAAGAGAATTTGACCAAACAGAAAATATACAGTATTAAACATCTAAACAATGTAATAATTTCAATCAAACCTCTAATAAATCACGTACGCAAACCTACCCAATGGCGCAGATGTCAAATGTATGGACATGGGACCAGCTATTGTTATAGAAAACTGAAATGTATGAAATGTGGCGATGCACACTTAACCGAAAATTGTACATCAGCTGTTACCAAGTGTGCCAACTGTGATGGGTTACATCCGGCAAACGCCAAAGATTGTCCGGAGCTGGAGAAATATCGAATCATCAAGCAAAACGTAAGCATTAACAAAAAAATTATAAATCTATAAACATGTAATGTGAGAGATAACAACCATCCGAAATCTATAACACAAAGACTCAACTACCAACATAATATTAACAATTTTCCTGGACTGCAGGCTCCAAATGAAACAACAACACATAAAACATGGAGAAATGTATTCTCATCAACAAATCCAACTAACAACAATAATCAATCGTCAAATAGTGAAAATAATAATAATACATTTTTTTCTTTAAGTGAAATAACCGAAATAGTTACTGATATCATAGCTGAATTATCAAACTGCAAATCAAAAACTGAACAATTATCTTTTATTACTAAATTAACAATTAAATATTTATATAATGGGAAGTAAAATTAAAGCCCTTAATGTGATAATATGGAATGCTCAAAGCATAAAACCTAAAACTGTTGAATTTTTTGACTTTGTTAAACATGAAAATATACATATATGCTTAATCACCGAAACATGGCTTCTTGATAATGATAATATTTACGATCCAGAATTTAATGTTTACAGACTTGATAGACCAGGAAAGCCAAACTCCAAGGGAACCTTAATCGGAGTATAATAATTAAACAAAAATATTAAGCATAATCTCATCCCCTCATTTAACTTAAAAGCTATAGAAGCTGTTGGTGTTAAAGTCTATAGCGATCTAGGCGATATCATTTTCGTTGCATCTTATTTTCCTGGGTCGCAAGACCCTTCGAAACTTTTAAATTTTTAAAGTGATATACAAAAACTATAGTAAATATATCCTGTCCTTATTACATCGGAGGAGACTTTAATGCTAAGCATCAAATATGGAACTGTCACAGAGGAAACCGGACTAGAAAAATTTTACTTAATGAGTCGATAATAAGAAATGTTGATATCCTTTTCCCACTAGAACCCACTCACCAATCCAAAAAATCTAATTACCCATCTACACTAGATCTATTGTTATCTAATCATAATGAAATGATATCAGATCACTTCCCAGTCCAATTCAAAACTCATTTAATGGAAATAGAATTAACAAACGCGTCTTGTGCTAAATTCGACTTCAACAATGCAAATTGGCCCTTATACAAACAAATAATTAACAAAAAAATCAATATTAGTCCTAACACCATATTAAGCAAACTCTCTAATATGAGTAATATCGACAACTCCATACAAGAGTTCATTAATATTATAAATGAAGCTTTACAATCCTCTATTCCTAGAGTAAAATGTTTGAATTCAATAAGTAATCCCATAACTATCCCAGACGAACTTAAACGAAAAATTTCATTAAAAAATTGTCTAAGAAGGCAATGGCAGCGAACCAGAAACCCAAATATAAAGAACCTTGTAAATTCCTTGATCAAAAGTATTAACTTAGAACTACTAAATTTGCGTAATTCCCATATTATTAATATTTCCACAACGGTACCACACAGAAAACAATTGTTTCATCTGACCAAAATTCTAAAAAAAACATAAACAACAAATACCAGCAATACGTCACTTAGATTCACTTAACCCTTTAATGCATGATTTTTTCTTTTTAATTGTAATTGTTTTTTTCTTAAAAGATGTATTTGGTTGAAACGAATTTCAAAGTAAAAATGGTTGGAAGCAGCTAGTTTTCCCAGAAAATTGATTTTATGACATGATGCCTATTTGCATCATTATGCAGTTGTGGTATAAAATTAAAATATTTTTCCATTTATAACGCTTCTTTATAAAAAGACAATTCGTTCAAAATTATAATAAATATTCAAAAACAATATTCTTATTTATAAAAAATTAATTATGTAAATGTATGTTTAGTACTAACTGTATGCAAAACATCGACTAACTAATTCTAAATGGCGATTTATTTTTAAAACGCAGAAAAAAACAAAGAAATGTGTGAAACGAGATAGAAAAACAAATGAACAACAGATATACGAAACAAAACAGAAAAAATACGCTCAAATGTAGATGCAGTTCAAATTAGAATAACATGATGCAGATATGCTACAGTAATGCATTAAAGGGTTAACAGACCTATCACTTTAATTACTGATCTTGAGAAAGCTTCTGCTTTCGGCAAACATTTCGTTGAAATTCACAATAATAATGAAATTCTTGACACCACATTCGTAAAAGCAATTCACGAAACATTAAGTATAATAAATAATCCATCATATATTCACACTATAGGAGGCGATCTTTCAACGAAGCCTAAAGAAATTGCAAATATCATTGCCAGACTTAAACGAACAAAGGTACCTTGAATCGACGGAATAAAAATCATCAAATCAAGCATCTACCACGTAAAGCCATAGTCTACTTGAACTATGTATTTAATGCTTCTCTCATACTTGGATATTTCCCGAATAAATGGAAAGAAGCTGTTATTCTACCAATTCCCAAACCGCAAAAAGACAAATCAAAAATAGAAAATTATAGACCTATAAGTTTTACCTAGCGGACTAAGCAAAATCTTTGAAAGAATTATATTGTCTCGAATAGAGAATTGGCTTGATGACAATAAAATTATTCCTAACGAACAATTCGGATTTCGGTCAAATTACTCTACAAATCACCAACTACTAGGTATATGTAAGTTCGTCAAAGCAGAACTCCAAGCGAAAAAATCAACAACTCTTGTATTTGTTCGACATTGGAAAGGCCTTCGATATTTGTGATCAGAATTATAAGATCATTTCTTCACGAAAGTCCTTAAAAGTTACAATCAACGGACAAAAATCTCAAGCAGAACCGATAATATACGGTGTTCAAAGATTATGATGAAAGCAACAACAAAAATTTAACATTTTTTTATTTTTGGATCAAAATTTTCATCCGAGGTGATTTACGTCACAAAAAAGCAGCTAGTATCATTTTTATGAAACGAAAAGCTACATACAATCGAAAAATGTACGTGTATTAAAGGAAATAAAATAAGGTAAATAACGAACTTCCTAATAAATTATTTAAAACTCGGTTTTCAAAGCTATATCTAAATATTGTCATCACTAATAGTGATAGTTATAGACAATATAGGAAAACTTATGTAATACCTATATAACATTTTCGATGTAGTTTTTTATATTAATCGTAAGACTGTGCTGAACGGTACTCAATATTAAAAGTAATGTGTTTATTACAGTATTGCTAATTTCTTAGCTATAAATCGGTTGAAGCCAATTCAGATGCTAAAGACGCTTTTATTCAGATCTTGATATACAAAAAAGCTCCAAATATAATAAAGCGTTGTAAACGAGTTTTCCTTCGATTGCTTGTGGGGAAATGTCTCGCTGGTTAAATCCGTTAAAGGTAAACTTTCAAGCCATAAATTAATTTAAGGGGCTTTTTTTCTCATAAATATACATTTCCTGCATTCTTATAATTTTTCTATGGATTGGAAGCTTACTGAACTAAGCGTTCTCTCAGTTTACTAAAAGTTTACTCAAATTTTTAATATATTTAATGGGATTGAGCACTGCTATCTGTGTAAATTTTAACCATCGGAAATAGATGCAGAACAATACAGAACAATGATACAGAGGCAATATATTTCTCGGCTAAACGGTTTTTAAAAACAACCGGAAAAGAGCAACCCACTATCCAGTATTATACAATAGAAAATTGTTGATTTTTTTTTTTTTTAAATATTTGAAATTATTTTTTGTGTATGTTGCAAAGCACGCAAAAATGGTACAGTTTTGAAACTTGGTATATATCTTCTTTAATGCTCAATAGAACAAAACCAAACGTTTAGCGGCCCAATCTTTGTCCACGCACTTTCATAAAGGGTGTTAAATTTTGTAAACAAACAATTTATTACGCAAAAAATATGACAAAGCTGTCAACCTATACTATAGCTATGGAAATTACAAACATATTATGGCATTTTATTGCTCTACATTTATATTTGCGAGTTATGAATTTTTTTTAAATTTGATGGGCTTTGATGGGATACGTTCATGCCGTATTTGTACACTAAGAATTATATATCATTACGTAACATTTTAATTCGCCGCTCCAATTTGTAGCCAAAAATCTTGAAGATGAATTCGATTAGAGCGTATAGAGTCTTCGAAATATTAGATTCTCATTTGAATGGAATCAGATTCGTTCTTTTCTTAGTTAAATCAAATACCAATCTTGTATTTCGAACTCTTCTTCTAGCTTTGCTGAGCTACAAATATGGAATTAGGAAAAAAAAAAAAGATTAACTCTTCGAAACCGAATGATGCTAATAATGATTCAATCCAGTTTTTATTTTTTCGAATATTGATCAAATCATGAACTGAGATTTTAACGTCGTTATAAGGACTAACGACAGAAAAAAGGGAACACCTTTCGCAGGCCTGCCAACATTTTCAAAAATTCCTTTGTTATTTAATATACATTCTGAAAAATGTGGAAAAAAACTTGTAGAATGGCTAAAATTTAAATACGGATGATTTTGGAACTTTAAAAGCGTAATATTTGCCCCATAAGCTAGAAACTATATACAAAGATAAAAACAACAACAAAAAATATGAGGTCGGCTGGGTCGTATCTGTATTAGTCCGGTCATATGAGGGATTCTTTATCTTGAGTGCTCCTCAACCATTGTGAATTTTTATTGTGCAGAGTTTAATATGAGTTAAATTTATGTGGAGGTAACTTAAAATTAATTATCCACCACAGTTTCTGTCTGCGCAAATTGACGCTGCCGTGCTCCAATCATTATAAATTTGCATTTTCTAGTTTGTAATTATAATTAAAATTTATGTGGGATTACTTATTTTAGTTCAAAACCCGCAGGTTCTTTACGCACAAATTGGCCATTTGAATGGTTCTGATCAGATGAGGCATTCTCTGTTTAAAGTGCTCACAAGCTCTGCAGGTTGGCATATTGTAAATGTTATTTTTAATTAAAATATATATGGAGATTTCTTATTTTAATTAAAAAAAAATCATCTGCTCTAATCGGGTGAGCGATTTTGTTGCATTATTGCCATAATATTAGCGTGGAGTTTAAAGTCTAAGGAAAGCAATCATACATTTTTATTAAAGGTAATGCTTACAGTTGAGTCAACTGTCTAAACTTACAGTGTAAGACATTATCACGTCAAAATATATTTATTTTTCTACGAATTTTCTACATTGTATACGTCGAAAAATATTGTCAACTTCTGTGTACAGACAATTTCGGAATATGTATAAATGCACAACACTATAACCACAGTTTTCTTTATAAAACAATTCAGTGCAAAGCAAATTTTAAATTTTATATTACCAGCAGGATAAACGGTCGCCCTATTATTTGACAAACATTTTAAAATTAAGAAGAAATAACGTGCGCTGACTCAGTTTAGGGTTGAAGTGCGAGTTACTCGTAACTGTAACAATGTCAGCTCATCTAATGACAATAATAACTTCATTTGCATTCAATAACAGTTGACTTCAACCAAATTTGTTGAAAAATTACTGTGGCAATACCAGAAGGAAAATTAAATTTAAAATTTAAAATTCAATTAAATTCGTTCGGATAAATTTATAAAAAATAGTTTTTAATGATATTTCTACTAAAAAACGTATCCAGGCAAATGTTCGTAGGCTGCCGATTCACAAGGCGGCCGAAACCTAATTCTTTTTTTACCGATTATATTAAATTTATTAACTGAAAAACGGCATTGGTTGAAAATTGAAAATAAACAAAGTTTCTTTTTTTAATTTTCTAAAATCTAACGGAATTTTTACCATTCTAATTGCCACAAGAAAAATATGAAAATGTATTGTTGGGTATTAAATGTTTACGCCGCATATAAATACATAACTTAACACATATTATCCAGTGCAGTCGAAGTGAGTACGATTGGATCATTTGTACTATTTTCGCCTAGTGCTTACTCCTGTACTATGCTATTTCATATTGTACTTCCCTATACTTATACATTTACACAATATTTTAACTAATCGTCTTTCGCTTGCACTAATTATAATATTCTGGGGATAGCTAGATTTTATTCAAAGCTAATTTATAATGGTTTCTGGCAATCTCCGGCAAAAATTCACTAAACGGATTTCTTGCAGTATTGTGTCAGCCATTTTAGCAGACAGTGGGTTAAATACTCGATAATTTAGCAAACCGCAATTCATAAGTCAAAAAATATGACAATTATATAGACCGGCTTTACCATGCAAATTTTAATTTCAAATTATTTTTTTTCTAAAGCTGACTGCACGGGGGAGCTTATTTGTATCCCAACATTATCACCCAATGAAATCACCGTATTGATAAAAAAAATATAAATTTTCCCTTCAAGATCTCTCCTTGCAAGGTATAATGTACATAACATTGGGCAAATAATCTTGCAGACGGCCAACATAACAACACAATAAAATCGTTTAGAGCAACAATTTTGGCCCATTATTGAAATATTTACTTATTTATGACATTTCTCTCAGATGTTTGTGAAAAAATATTATTATACGTTTATCAAAAGAAAGCGCCCAATGAATACTATCGATAGAAATTTGTTCGCAAATATTTTGTTTATTTCATATGAAAGTTGCTTGCTTGCTAATCAATCGTGTATCCTACCCCATTACCAAGTCAAACATTTTAAATTTGCGAACCAAATTACTTCAACTTCGCAAAGGTTTTTTTTCAGAATCTGAAGATTTGTTGTTAAAACTTATAAAAAGATAATTCCGAGTTTACGCAACTTATAAAAACATCAAGGAATACTGTAAGGGTACCAGATAAAGAACTTTTATCTGCTTTAGCTAAATATTTAGATTGGGACCTGCTGAATACAAAAATTAGCTGCAAGGTAAATTATGCAGTACCAAACAAGAACGATGCATGGAAGTCTGGATGTGCAGTACTCTCAAATCCGTCTTTTAACTTAGACTAGAAGTTCTTTAAAAAATAAATTCTGTAAGATAATTTCTACAGGCATTTAATCTTTCCAGGCTTGAAAGTTGTATGGAAGTTTGGATTTATCCAGTGTGATGTGGGAAATTTCATTCTTCTAATGCGCTTTGACATAAATATTCTCAAATCCTTTGTTTATATTTGAATAAAATCCAGTCCCCTACTTGCGACATTTAATATGTTTTAGGTTGGGAGCTCTTTATATAGAATCGGCTTACTACCTCCGAAATAAAATTTTATTAAAATACATCGGCAAAAATGTGTGTGTTCTATTCGGTGTTGCGGACATTGGATAATCCCATTAGTGCGAGAAATGTTCCAAAATATTTCTTGAACTATTTATAGAATTTACTAATATTGCAGATAATAAATTTCACTAAAATCCACCAACTAATATAAGCTTGATCCATTCATTTGATGCTGGAGACTCAGAAGGTAGGCTGAATTATTTATATATTTAGCTGGCGAACATCATTTTTGATTTAAAAGTTTATCCCAAAAATATCCCGAATTTGAGCCATATGGTTTAATTTAGAAACCCGACGCTAGAAATTTTCCAGAGCCGGAATTAATAAATGTTTTATTGGGAACTCATTAAATATTCGACTTAACATCTCAAATCTGAGATATTAATTCTGTTAAAATACATCCACCAACGTCCCACCTAGTTCCGTTTGAAGCTGGAGACGTAGTACAATGCCTGGATTAGTTGTTTATGTAAAAAAAAAAAAAAATTGGTGAAACATAATGTTTCTTATAAATAGCATCAATCAAAATAGGCTCTTATTTTATTTAACAAATCCGAACCCAAATGAGGTGGCCCAAGAAATTTTCAGAGCGTGAATGCGGTTTTGTATTAGGAACTACGAACTACTGATAGAAACGGATTAATAACTGAAATATTATGTTTCACTAAAATCCATTGACAAACGTGCTTCATTTGGTGCTGGAAATGTACTAAGGCCTGGAGTTGTTTTGGAAAATGCCTGGCCTGGAGTGGTTTTGAAAATTTAATTGCCCCAAATTTGTTTCCTAACAATCAAAGTGTCATTATAGTGTCTTGCAGTATTTATTGAATTATGGTCATGTTTTATTTATGATAAGAAATGGAACTGCTCTTATTATGGACCAATTCCATTGAAATTTATTGTCTGACTTAACCAATATATCTGATAATCAATGAATTAGTTGTAAGTAGTATCTCCAAATTATGAATTAAGTTAGCGGGTTTAAAATTTGTCTAGAAGAGATTTCACATCAACATCTTTTTTTAAATCAAATACATAACATGTTTCGAAACTTCATAACTGTTCTGATTTTTTAAGGCAATTTTTTCAGGCTTCGTACAGAATTAGTCATTTTTGACTTGGTCACCCTAGGCACCTACTGTGGTATCGTCTGGCAATTCTCAAAAATTAGCTTTGTGAATTTGACGAACATGATCGCACAATTGTCATGTCTGAATTGGAACATATGCCAAAATTACAGTTTCGCTGATCGGTACTCTCCTCTATACGAGAAAAACATAAAAATCTCAAAAAACAATAATCTAAAAATATCTGTGGTTTCGTGGAGAGTTGTGGCCGCGCTAAAAAAAACTATTTAGCTCGATAAGCATATTGAGCTTAATGCTTTAATAGTAAAATAGATAAAGAGCTCTAAACCAATAAATTAATCACCAACAACTTCCTTCTGACTAGAAATACTCTCCTGAAAAATTGAAACTTACTCTATATTTACTAAAAATATTTTTTATTAAAGAATATTACTGTAAAACAATTATATAATAATTAAATAAAACATAAAACATTTTTTGCACACAAACGGCCGTGTACTTAGGCCCAGGGCTGAAATTAAAAAGCTTTTCCAAAATACCCCGCTGTGTAGATTACTATAAAAAAATTTGGTTTAATTTTCGTAGGTGAAGATGGAATAAATAGTGTTTAACCAAGCATTGATTATTCCAATAAAACAATCATTTTAAGCTTTTCTTAGAATTGTATTAAGTGTCTCGCAACATTTTACCACAGTGATATTGCATACCGATACTATTTCATTGCCTTATACAATTTTCCTCAATTTTCTACCCCAAAACATAATAATTTCGAACAACTCATTATTTACTAATTCATTAATTAATTTCATAATTTGGATAGCAGGGGTGTAATGGTGGCAGATGCGTATCAAATTAATCTTCCCCTCTAAATATTTTGCAAATTATTTTACCCATCGTTTCTACTATATAATACAGTTAATGAGGCGAAAGTAAGGTATAAAACGAATCGGCTAAATATGTATAATTGTTTTATGTAAAACAGATTGATTCTTCCACCCAATCAAATTATGCTAATTTAAGCAAGCAAAAAAAAAATTATAAAATATGTTTAGCGGGCTGGGAGATAACCAAATATTATTTTAGACAAAATTATAATAGACTCACATTCATGATATTTTAAAACAATACGGAATTGACTTAATTTGAATTTAGGTAATACAATTGTTGTGTATAGGCGCAAACAAATTTTTTACCGAGAAATGAGGTGCTATAACCCACCATAATATTAAACAAATCACCCTAAATAACCTTGAAATACAGTACATAAATAAATGTTCAACAAAATTAGGTAATTCAACTGTAACAACCCTTTTATTGAATATTATAATATAAATACTTAGATTATATTTAGAGAAGATTTTTTTTTAAACGAAAATACAGTTTTGTCTGTTCGATTGAATCACGTTCATCTGCCGACAACAGTATAAAAAAATAATACAATAATATTATCCGCTCAAAAAGGTTTTATATTTTGTTCGATTCCACTCGACTTTCGCAAAAGCTTATACCATATTCTTAAATTGTTTATATGTATAATACATGCGTATATTTTCCAAGAAATAGAATTTGGGATATAAAAATAAGTATACTCTAAGCCAATTTAATATATATCCAACAAAATGTTACCCTTGTGAAATACATAGCTTTCAAAATTCATCCATGGCGTCAACAAAGTCATTTCAATAAAAATATAAAATAAAAATCACAGCATTTAAATAAAAATAAAAAATATTATGTTTTATATCACGTGTCTAAAATATTCAAATATTCGATCCATATGTACAAAAATACATATACATGTATGTAGTTATGTGACACATATTTTAAATATGTTATTACATAATAAAATCTATGTATATATCGATCGAAATAAAATACATAATTTTTCAATAAAATTCAAATGTCGTCTAGCAAAAAATAATTTGCTTTGTATAGTTGACAAAGATTAATTTATATTTATAGTAATAATTAATTACCATTTTCCTCTTCCATGTTCCTTGGTGATGTTAATGTAAACACTTTGCTTATTGTGAATAATCCAAGTGTTAAAAGTATTGGTATCCAATGAGTTGTTATTATGATTACACACATGCTTTAACACTTTATATTTATCAAACATTAAAAAATACAAATAATTTTTTTTTTTTTATATATAACTACTTATATACATAATAAATGAAAATAAGAAATGAAAAATAAACGGAAAAAAATAAAAATCACTCAGTTTTTCTTTTATGTATATACGTAGTACACTCTCACAGTCAGTATGACAAATAACTTGCGCTTCCTTCCTGTTTCATTTTAATTTTAAATATAAATAATTTTCATATTTTCACATAATACACAATTCACAATACACAAAACACACATAATTATTTATATACGATTTTTCCAATAATTTTTCCACTCACTAAATATAATAATAATAACAATATTTATAAATAAACCAAAGCACTGAGTATAAAAATATTTTCACTTGATTAATTTTTCACCGGAAGTTTTGTTGTTTTTCACATTTTTATTCTTTTTTTTAATCGTGGCGCAAGATAAATTATTTATTATTGAGCACAAAATAATTACAAATAAATAAATAACTGCAAATAAACAATTTTCCACATTTTTCGTAGTTCACCCTAAAACTCGTATAAATCGTCTTAATTCGCGAAGAACAAAAATCTCACTGAAGATGAAATAATATCATATACACAACAAAAAAAAAAAAAACTTTTTTTTTATTTTCGTCTCGTTTTGGAAAAAAGAAAATTACAATAACTACTCTACACATGGACTATACTATACTCCAACAAGCAAGCAAGCAAAAAAATAAAAATAAAAAAATACACACGCAAGTGAAAAATACACTTTGGTTATAATACTTAGTTGTTATTTGTATGATTTTTCATTGTTATTGGTATTGGTTTAATTTTCATGCTGGTATGAAATGGAAGCTGAATTCCAATCTTCAAAAATTAGAAAGCATCGCAAAATAAGAAAATCATTCTCTCTCGTATCCTAGTTATGCGCTAATCAAACGTTCTTTCTATACAACTTTTTAGCCGCTCTCATTTCCCCTCCCAATGTGGAACTCATCTTGGTGGATGCTGTTTGGTACAGTCACGTTGATTTTTATTCTGGTTCCACAAATGTGGGGAAACATCCATAATATATTCCAAAACATGCGCACTACATGTCTGGAAAATAATTACACAATTTTACTCTCTCGCTATCTCTTTTACCATATCTCTCTTTAAATCCAGTATCCGCACCTAAAAGTCATTTGGATAAAGGTTATAACGACGCGAGTTTGCCCGAAAAAAAAAAATGTTTACATCAAGTTTAATACTAATTATGGTTAATTAACTTTATATGGTTGATAAAATAAAATGTTTCTTATCAGCAAGACCACACTGTGACGAAATATATGTAAAAAATTTGTCTTTTTTAATTTTAATTAAATAATTTTTGTTTTAAATCAAACCACACACAAAATAATTATATTTCAATATATTCGACTATGTAAATATAAATTATGGTGCAGTCACCCCCTTGTACAAAATAACAAAAATGAGTTGTGGATGATTTATCTATAATCTATATAAATACGAGCAGGGTGTAACAAGATATCTTTATTTATATAAACGAATTGGTTGTATACATTATTATGGGTGACAGATAATTTTGAATTATTACTTTAATGCAATGTTATTTGATTAAATTTGAACAATAGAGTATAATAAGATTGTGTGCCAAGGCCAACATATACAAAATAAATTCTAAGCAATTTATTTTTTGAGATACAATACGAATGTGATGAGAATTGTTTTCTATTTTGGTTTGTTCTTATGGGATCGTTTGCGTAAGCATCATATCCGCTTATTATGTGACATTCAGACATTCTAGACGAATAAAAATTAAATAATAGTAATTGAACTAAACGTATCAAATTTGCATGAGATACTCGTAAGTGAAGTAATTATTTTAATTTTCATAATTAGCCGGAATTAAAATAACTGTCCAATGTAATTTTGTATTAATATTGCGATTATGTTTTAATTAGGATGGTTATATTAGTTAGTATATCGATTACCAGTTAGTAATTAAAATAAATTAGGTTATATGTAGCTATATCGTTGCAATACGAATAAAATTAATTTTGCTACAACAAATATTAATGTGTGTTTCCAATACAGAAGACTTCAACAAGTGTTTTATCTTGAAATGAAATTATAGTTGTCTATTTAACTATGGTTATTTAAAATTGCACACCTCAGCTAGTTTTAAAAATTATTCCTGAGATAAGCAGATCATTGATTAAAACGCTTTACACAAAATTCAGTAAAAATAAGTCATCTCATTGATATACAAATCAAAATGCTCCAACTAGGGGTTTTAAACTACATAAAAGAAATATGAAATATTTTTTTACTAAAGCAAAATACAGGAAATTAGGATTTTTTCGGTTTGGAATACCAGCCATGCTACAACAATGAGCTTTTTTTATTGCATTTTTATCATCACCAAAAATAACCCATATTATATTAATGGATGATTGGTGTATTGGGGGCGAAAAAAAAATTTCTTTAAAATTAAATTATTTTTTGGTATAGTATGAGTATGCTATTATATATCTAATAATATATCTAAGACTAAAACTAATTGACAAATTTGTAACTAGGTATCTATATGTAATTATAGATACCTAAATTTTTACTTACCGAATATTTATATTGTTGCACTTAAATTCACGGTTTCGCACAATACATACACACTAAATATACTTTTTTTTAGACTTTATACAACACAGATATATTTTGAGATGGAACTATTTTATTATGTATAAATAACTGTTTCAGAATATAATAATGGTACAAATTTGAGTAATGAGACTGTATCAAAAAAACTTATATCAGACTATCTTACAAATTATATAATACTATCACTTTGTAACTACTTCATAACTACTTAAGACTATTTTATAACTACTTCTCTTACTTGTAAGAATTTCCATTATATATCTGGAAAAACTTACAAGCTAAGCGGAAACATATCATCGCGGAACATAACATTTTTAACGCGGAAAATACAATTTTAAAGAATCGCGGAAATTATGGAAAAATGTTATGTTGATGAATATGCTTGTTTTACGATTTTACAACTTTAAATGGCCTTGACAAATATTTACAATTATGCGCTTATTGTTTGTAATTTAATATTATGCAAACGCGACTTACTAATTATAAACTCACCTTCAAAGTTTTATGATCGTGAAAATTACCTTATTATAAATTAAATTTAATAAATAAAGAGTGTTTCACAACAATGCATAAAGTAAGGTATTAATAAAAATCTAGGTTTTAAAATAAATGATTAGTAAAACTTTGCCCAATATGAGATACAAATGGCAAAAATTGTCCACCACCTAGAATATTTAAAAATTTTCGAACAAGTCAGCATCAAAATAAATGGAAAGGAAATTGATACCAAAATAAAACAAAATAAAATTAATGGTACAGGAGTGGTTATTACAAATTCAAAAACGGTTACCCACGAATTTTATCATCGAATCGCAAATCATACCAATATCCAATTTGACGACAAAGAAACGAAACTATTGAACAAAGGATTGAAAAATAGTACAACTCCAAGATACAAAACACAAATCAATCTGTATGCGTAATTATGGTAACAACGAAAATAAAACGATACTCAGCTTAAAGAAGATAATAACGGGCAATAATGCCAGAGTTACCAAAGCGGATACGGGAAACACAACAAAATAAAAGAATCAAATCAAAATACCATACAAATACTTAGTGAACATCCTACTAAAAAATACAATAAAAATATAAAAGACATAATTACAAATCAAAACATTTATTTAACGGCAGAGAGATACGATTGTGTAAAATGATTAAAACAACAGCACCTATAATACGAGTGATGCCCAAAATTCATAAACCTGTCATGCCTATAGGAGGATTTTTCAAATAATTCAAAAGTTCACCACCAGTTGGTTAAAGGGGATAAACAGAAGAGCACTGTCAATTAGTGTCAGAGAAGCAGTCAATTTTGTATTAAAACAAATTTCTTTTGCTTATTTTTTTATTAATTTATTGTCGACGTTACAACGGCTGTATTCCGTCATCCTCAGGACAATTTTTTTTTTAAATTACAAATTTCAAACAAAATAATAAGTCCTTATACAAATGTACATACTACTTGATTTGAAAAAACCGGTTGGTCAAAAGTGTAAATTAATTTAGAATAACATTGTCGTAATAATTTAACAAGAATTTGGAATTTTCCTGGGCATTTAACAAATTTGGACCGCGCATTTGCTTAATGTAAATATTTTCCAAAAATAAACGCTTTTCCAAATTACTTTCTTTCTCCAAAATTGTAGCATCCTCTAAAGATAATGCGTGGCCACTGTCCCGTAAATGGTTTAATTTTGAAAGTTGAAAATTGAGTCATGAACATGTTGGTAAACACGTTTCTTTAAGTACTGTTTTGTCTGTCCAACTTATTCCTTTCCACATGAGCAATTTAGTTTATATACCAAATTTGATTGTAGTTTTAAAGGAATTTCATCTTTTAACTTAGTAAACAAAAACTTATCTAAACTTTTTACTGGTCTACCCACTACTTTCATCTCAAAATTTCGACAAGTTGATTTAATTTTTTCAAAAAGAAGTTTTATGTATGGACTCGATATAAAGATTTTCCTAGTATTTTCCACCTCCAAATCCTGTGATTTGGATGGAGTTTCCAAGCGATTATTTTTGTCAATAGATTTCCTTATGTTTCTGCGTATTGTATTCCTTGGATAACCATTTTTTAGTAACACATTTGTTAATTTTAAAAAATTATCCAAATGAAAACATTCATCTGATAATTTTAAAATCTTTTCAGCTAACAAAAATACTGTATTATTCTTATATGATAATGGAAGCCATGAATTATAATTTAGGTAGCGGCCGGACCAAGACATTTTTGAATACCAATTTGTACTCAAACTTCCATTTTCATTCCGTATAACCAACACATCCAAAAAGCCAACCGATTTTCATTTTCCATTTCTACCGTAAATTTTATACGCGGCGTAAAATTGTTGAAATCACTAAGGAATGTGGTAACTTCAGAATTTGAAATAGCCGCAATAATATCATCTACATATCTGAACTTCGGTTTCAATATGTTCCATCAGTAAATTTGCTATTGCGGGACTGACTGATGAACCCATTGGTGAACTAAATACTTGTTTAAAAAATCTTCCATTAAAACTAAACATAGTATGATCCAGGACGAATTTTAATGCCTCCACAAAATCGTTCACGTTCAAATTTGTCCCACTGTTTAATTTTATATCATTCCATAATTTTTTAACTAAATTTAGAATGAGTTTTGAATCCACGGTACCACCATCAGTTTTGTATCCACAACTAAACCACGTCAAGCGAAACTAAAATATAATTTGGTATGAGAATAAAATTTTGAATTTTTAGTTTGAATTACGACCAACATAACAATTCAAAATATCAGACAAAAATTTAGATAAATTATACAAAGGCGAATCCAAGTAGCTCACAATTGGTCTCAACGGATTAACGTCTTTATGTATTTTTGGAAGACCGTACATTCTCGGAGTTGTACCATTATAGCTACGTAGATCCTTACCAATCGATTTAGTTATTTTGCTTAAACGTTCCCAAGAAGAAATAATTAAATTTGAATCCGCCTGTATCGTCGCTAGACCAACTTTCCTAATTTCCATATACGTATTATCGTCTGACACGAGCGAGCAATTCCATTTTTCAACGTCCATTTTTAACATATATATCTGGATTATTGGTTAGAAATACTTTAGCTCTTTTGGCTTGTTGAATTTGTTGTAGTTCATTACTTCCTAAAAAAGACCGAAACATGTTAATGTTAGTCTTAAAATTTGTTAAAATGTTTACTATTCTATTTCGAATAGCAGTCTGATCAGTTTCGTCTAATTTAGAGATGCCACTTTCCAAATCAGCTACAATTCTGGGACATGGAACAATATCTTTTCTGAATGGTAAACAAAATTTATTACCTAACTTTAGAATTTCTGCCACATCACTAGGAATTTCCAACCTTGTTAAATTTATAATCCAGTTATTGCCACAATTTCCAAAATTGTTAACCACCATTGTCAATTGGTTGCCAATTTCGTTCTCCTCCATGTTCAATATGGTTGCTTCTCTTTCAGATGTTGTAGGTATTTAAAGGCCGATTAATTGGTTAAATTTTCTTAAATGTTTCTTTTTCGTTTCTTGAAAAATTGCTTCATATCGAATTTTAGAATTTTGAAAAAAATCATTTAATATTATACATATTTAATATTAAAACAAATTTCTTTGGTATATTGCTTATTTTTTTTAGTCAAATTTGTATTAAAATTTCGTTGTTGAAAATTAAAACGTACCGAGAATTGATTTGCTGTATAATACTATAAAAGTTATTCCATATTTATTTAAATTTTCGTTGGAATTTTGCTGTATAATGGTGAAATACTGTTATGTTCCCAACAATATCGCTTAATCTTCCATCGCGAAAGTATTCGTGGCGTAATTAAAATAGAATATCGTCATCATTCCCAAGTTATCTATGTATAAGCTTGTATAACATTTGTAGGACCGGCAGCATTAGCATTACCCAATGTACCAATGTCCACCGCGGGGAGGTTGCGTGACCGGATTTTATACATTATATAGCCCTTATAAGGGCTGACTTTAGATGTGTAAATAAATGTATAAATGTAAATATGTAAATAAATAAATAAATATAAATTAATAAATATATTTATAAATCAATAAACGAATAAAATAATATAAAAACAAAGCTTTAGTCAGTCTCTTTTTTTTAGCTATATCGCGTTCTATTCCCTTTAAATGATCTGTGTAACGAAGTACGCTTTCGTTTTCGACTTTGCTTCGATTCTCTCTTTAGCGTCCAACAAAAATCAGCCATCATGTTTACATCCTATCGTTCCTGTTACCGAGTTTCCATGACTTTAATATCTTGGTGGAATCGTTCTCTCTATTCTTCACTAAAGCCCAAGGTTCTCAGGAAATTTATCGAGGTGGGAATGAAGAAAATGAAGTTTCAAATTCATATTACATTGTAGCTTCTGAAAGTCAGAAATCATTTTTTCAACTAATTGTAATGAGGGCTTTTTTTATTACCAAGGAAATATTGAGCGGCTGCTTTGAAGCTTCTGATTCATTGTACTAGTGAAGGCAGTATCTCGGAACATCGTTCTGATTTGACGGCCATCGAAAACCCCTTCTTTCAATTTTGCCTCAGACAACTTCGAACATTTACCAACGAGATATTTGAAGCAGGCTCCAGATTAATCGAGCGCTTTAACGTATTGCTTCATTAAACCAAGCTTGATGTGAAGAGGAGAGATAAGAATTTTGCTTGGATCAACTAGCGATTTGTGGATGACATTCCGGGAACCATTCAGGAGTGAATGATGTTCTGGTAGGCCAATTTTTTTTTCACATAATGATTTTCACGATCACGACTGTCCCATAAGCATAAATGACATGGACATTTTGGGAATCCTGACTGTTGTCCAAGTAAAATCGTTATAATCTTAAGATCACCGCAAAGTTGCCATAGTCTCGTAAATGATTTTTTGCAGTAGAATATACATGTTCTCATATGTTTCCTGCATAACAATGGAATGGGCAATGGGAACTGGAGCATAAATTCAGCCTTTATACTCCTCTTTGATGAGTCTTTGAAAAGTCTTCACTCTTTGGCATAATAACAATTTGGTTTCAGTTCGTTAATGAGACTTACTATGTCTGTACAATAAACAAGATAATGATCATCATCTTTTAAAAAATACTGTCGAAATTGCATCTTTCTGTTTCTATAAAACGAAATTTTCGTTTTTGGCTCCAACAGACTTCTCTCTTTAAGAAAGGATGCTAAACATTCTGAACCATCCTTTGCTAATCCTAAATTCCGTTTAACGTAGCTTGCGATATCAATTTTGGATTTTTGGAGCTTAAGCCATCATCCATGTCACTATCCGTCTCATCACTCATCTCAGATGCCGATTCTGTATCCATATCTATTTTTTCGTCGACTTCCATTATATCAGCAATTGTCTCGGGTGGATGCACATAACTGGCATTACAAGTACGACTGTCCTCGACTGCAGCTGATACTGGAGCTACAACAGATGAAACACTAATGTACACGATGTTTGTTTTGTTTTTACTACTATGCCGTTGGATATTATTGCAACAATAAAAACAGTCATCAGCACTTGAACGGCCTTTCCATATCGTCGGAACGGAAAACGCGATGTTCTCTTTATTTTTTTTTCTTATTCCATCTGCCGAACATTATTCGACAACAGTTACTCGTCCGTTGCCCGCCGTCTGTGGAAGATTGAGCGATACTGTTTCAGTATTTTGATGTCAGGGTTATAGGGTTAATCGAAGTTTCGATGGGCGAGCGAGTTTTAGGTAAAACATCGTTTAGGATTATCGGGTTTAACGGTTTTAGTTGATTTTAAAGTGTCAGTTGAGGTTATGGACAAACCCTGACGTAGTGGGATTAAACCGACCTCGGATTCGGATTCAGCAACCCCAAAAACATACAGTAAACATAGTCAGACTCCGAGGCCGAATTTTTTGTGTGGCTATGTAGTTAGAGTTATATTGTTATGGGGTTATGGGGTTATGGTGTTATGTGGTTGTGGGGTTATGTGGCTATAGGGTCATGGGGTCATTGGATCATGAGGTTAAGTGGTTATGAGGTCACAGGTTTATAGGTTTTAGGGCTTGGCCGTTCCAATTATAGAGTTATATGCATTTAATGCTGAATATCCTCATTTACTAGATCTTTTGAGCTTATGGTGTTATGGGGTTAAGAGATTATTGAGTTATGAGGTTATGGGTTTATAGGTTTTAGGAGTTAACCGTTCAAGTTAAATAGTTATATACATTTAATAGTGCTGAAAATCCTTATTTACTAGGTTTTTTGAGGCTATGGCCAAACCCTGAAGTGCTAGGGTTAAGCCGACGTTGGATTCGGATTCAGCGTCCCCAAAAACATATAGAATACATAGTTAGACCTCAGGCCAAAAAAAATTTTTTTTTTGTGTGGCTGTGTAATTAGCTATATTTTGAAAAAATGTCACTAACAAAATTGAAGCCAAAATTAGAAGAACGGCGCGTTATTCCAACTTTTGTAAAATACCAACAAAACTATTTTGATATCCGTTCCCGTAAAATTAGGGACTAAAAAGAAGTAATTTTCTCGAGCTAAAATAGAAAAATATTTTATTAATTAAACTTAGAATATAGTTTTAAATATTTTATAAACAAATGCCACTTATTTAATTACAATGTTTGATGAAAATTCTGTGATGATTCTTCAATTTGTTTCAATAAAGTTACATGGGATTTCCTATGAAAATGTTTGACATTTTACTTTTATTCCTAATACGTCCAACGTTCAAAATCGCAAATTTAGTAAATAAATGGATGCTTAATAATATCAAAATCAATAGCGACCACTCAGTAAAAAATAATGTGGAACTTGTGAATAAAATAGAAGGAATACAAATTCTTCTTTTTTTTTAGAGGCAGCTATTGATAAATCACTTCATTTCTAGCTCTAGAGGATTATACTAATTTTAAATATTTGTTGGGATCAACAAGTTTTCCAGATTTTTCCACGAGAAAGTGGAACGATGTTTTGCCACTTTCTTTGGCTAGAATCTTAAGACTAACTATTGTTTGAAAAACCAAATATTTAATTTCTAGCGTATTCATTCATTTTTTGCATGGTTGTTTACAACTTCTACCATTCTCTTATCCGTGCTATAGTTTCAGCTTATTTAGTAAGTTGTTGTTTCTTTTGTAGCATATTGAATGGATTAATTTCCTCATTTTACTGTTTGTAAAGAATATTATATGTAGTAGCGCAAATGTAAAATTCAAATCAAAACTGATTTTTACAAAACTATCGTGTCTCGCGCGCTTGGCGTATCGTAGAAACCGTTTTCACTATGGTGCTTCAAGGAAGCTGGTGCTATTTTAGCCACAAACAAGTGCCAATTGTCACATAGAGTTATGTTTTATTAAATAATTGTTTGCCCTGAAGTAAAATTATTCAAATAATACAATTTATTGGTATGTATACAGGGTGTTTGGCACATGGACCGACACAATTTTTTGGGGGATTGGGTGGATCATTAGCTAATTTTCACCTATACGACCCTACGTCCTAAGTGACACGGTAACTGAGATATGATTTTTTTTCGTTTTTTATTTAAATTACCTGAAATCTCGCCTTTAAATCGTCATATTTTTTTTGTTTGTGATTGTAATAGCACGAAATAACTTTTATTGTATTCTGCAATGTATTTTTAGTCTAAATAAATCATTATTTGGTACAAATGGCTTCAAGAAACTAAATTATATGAGCTTCGAAAGTCTTGAAAATGTGTAAATGTATGAAAAATGTCAACTTCTAAATTCAATATAACAAAAAATAAACATTATTTTGAACATAGGTTTATTTTAAAAAGTTGTCTAGTTTATACCCTTTCCAACGGTATGCTACATGTTGGAGGAATTATTTATAGTATGGTCAAAATAAGAAATAGAAGTTGTCAGGGTCAAGAAAATTCTTTTTATCTTTATTATGTTTTTGTTAAATACGAGTTATATTATTTGTTCGAATTATTCTCCTCTACTCCGTATGCATGCACGACACCTTTTCCTTATTTCAAATGTTGTTGTGCGAAGTCGCAATTCTCTTTTCATTATTTCAAATGCAGCTCTAATTCGCTCCATTAAAATTTCTCATGAGAGCACCCCTGTTGCATAAACCAATTCCTTTGCACGCCCCAGACGTAAAAATCGAGTGGTATCAGGTCTCTTCGTTACTAAAATTAGGCATTGTAACCACAACAGCGGAGACAAATGCAACAAAAACAATTCTGATAACAGTGTAAAACAGACTAAACAAGAAGAACAAAATATTAAACAAAAATAAGATTTAAATAAAACAAAAGAATAAATGTAATAAATAGGTTCCTACGGTTCCTAACTTTAGCAAAACGATTTACCCGAACTTTTATTATCAGTTTTGGAAGAAGGTGTGCCGATCGTCTTTCAAAATGATGGCTGTCCGGCACACTATCATCGAAAGTACGTGAGTACTTAGACAATTCTTTTCCGAACTCATGGATTGGTAGATTAGGGCCTATTTCTTGGCCCACACGGTCCCAGACCTGACATCCCTCGATTTTTAAGTCTGGGGACGTCCAAAGGAATTGGTTTATGCAACAGAGGTGCCATCACGAGAAATTTTAATGGTGCGAATTACAGCTGCATTTGAAATAATGAAAAGAGAAATGCGACTTCGCACAACAACATTTAAAGTAAGGAAAAGGCATCGTGCATGTATACGGAGTAGAGGAGAACAATTCGAACAAATATTATAACTCGTATTTAATAAAAACATAATAAAGATAAAAAGAATTTTCTTGACCCTGACAACTTCTATTTCTTATTTTGACCATACTATAAATAATTCCTCCAACATGTAGCATACCGTTGGAAAGGGTATAAACTAGACAACTTTTTAAAATAAACCTATATTCAAAATAATGTTTATTTTTTGTTATATTGAATTTAGAAGTTGACATTTTTCATACATTTACACATTTTCAAGACTTTCGAAGCTCATATAATTTAGTTTCTTGAAGCCATTTGTACCAAATAATGATTTATTTAGACTAAAAATACATTGCAGAATACAATAAAAGTTATTTCGTGCTATTACAATCACAAACAAAAAAAATATGACGATTTAAAGGCGAGATTTCAGGTAATTTAAATAAAAAACGAAAAAAATTCATATCTCAGTTACCGTGTCACCTAGGACGTAGGGTCATATGGGTGAAAACTAGCTAATGACCCACCCAATCCCCCAAAAAATTGTGTCGGTCCATGTGCCAAACACCCTGTATAGGTAGGTTATTTCATTTTTTTTTTCAAAACTCCGACTTTTCATAAAAAACGTTTGTAGAATTAACAAAATTAAATTTAAGATCATTGAAAATAAATTTATATTCGGCATAATAAATTGTCAGATAACAGGAACATTTAAGAAAGTTAACAATGTGAACTAAGAATTGGAGCAGTTGACTACAGAAATTAAAATTAACTTTTCGGAAAATTATTGGATGGTTTCTTCAAAAACTCGGCAAAACCGGTTAAGAAATAGTCCGATTAAAAACTTCAAAACCTTGTGTATCCAAAGGAATCTTTGGCTTCGACTGAAACACCGTTGGTATTAAAAGAGCGACGCATTTCGATGCGTAAATTTGAGAAGTGACGCCACACGGACGGAAAATTCGATCGTGAATTTGGCCAATTTACAAATTTTGCTGGACATTTTCAAAATCTTAAAATTAAATAATAAATGTTACCTTTCTTTTAAGAAAAATTTTGTTTTATACGCAAAAATTTTTGTGGATGTAGTGGCGATACTGGAAGTAAGTTAGTCAAAGTTTTGCGAAATTTTAAGTTCAGTAATAATTTAGGTAATATATTTGCGATGATTTCAAATGGGTTTGAAAGCTGACAAGGGTTCATAAGAACAAACCGGAATGTTTAGAAGTAATAAACTTACCCTTGTCTGATGACAACACATATATCCAAACCCGATTACTATGCATTTAATCAATCAAAATTTAAATTCAATGATTTGGTCTTGGGAACTTTTAAGTAAAATTGATAGGAAAGTTTAGCTACAAATCTGGAAAATGAATATATGGTCTACCAAAAATAAATAAAATTGGTTAACAATGAGACTAATTATTGTTAGATATTTGGAGCCATTACTGTGCAATTTAACAAAATTGTTTTACAATATTCGTAATTGTTTTGTAGGAAATAATAAGCTAAAAAAAGATTAAAAAAAAAAAAATTAAAACCATAACTCTACCTTCATCTTGGATTCCTCTTTATTTCCTAAATTGAATAAAAATTTTGGGATTGATCTAAATCTATAAAAGTAACAAAAATCTGCAATTTAATGATTTTCGGGAAGTACTAATATTTGTTTTAAACCATACCAAATTTAGGTTTGATGGAAGATGTTTTAAATAAGTGACCCGTCATCCAAAGGGTCTCGCAGTTGACGACAGGGTCAAGGAAATCAAACTTTTCGGGTTCCTCTTCAAAACGTGGTAAGGAGGCCAATATTAAAGCTAATGTTATTAGAAGATTATTTGCGGAAGGCTTCATTAGTTTTTATTATTTGTGGATTCATAACTTTCAAGTCAGCCGCACGAAATTTGATGTCGGGTTTTATCCAGTTTGACGGTGTTAAAAATTATAGAAGAAAATATTAAATCAAAAATTTAAAAGTTTTCAGCTACTTTGTTCTATTTATACTTGCCATTCTAATGTTATTGACGATAAAGGGTCGAATGGCGAAGGATTTGAATATGTTAAAGGACCGAATGTCGATAACACAAGTATATCGAATGGCCTCATGTGAAATAGCCTAAAAATGAATGTAGTTATTTGACACTCGAATTTTATTAGCCTTTTGTGTGCGTGTTTCTGTAATTTAAATGCTTACATCTATTAAACTTAATTCAACTGATTTTCGTGTTATTAAATTCTTTTAAGAAAATTAAATGTTGAAATGAGCAATGTGAGATACAGAAATGGATGTTACCATTTGTTGTATCGTAGGTTCGTTAACAATGTAAATTTATTTTAATAATGTTTTAATACTGTCTAATAATTTCAAGTGAAATATGAGATTTGTTAAACTAATAAGACAAAGCCTTATGTTTTCAGTTATATTTTTATCTTCAGAAATTGAGCGTATTGTTAACAAGTGATGTGGTCGGGTTCGAAAATCTTCGAAATTATTTTGAATTGTGTGTTTAATGAATACTACATCAATGGTATGTAACCTAAAAATGGCTCCCAAAACATTAAGGTAACGTCTCCTATTTAGCGATTTAATAAATAAAAGGACTCCTTTCTAAAATCTAAACCAACCAGTGTACTAACTAAACTATAATTGTAAGCCAAAACGCAACATTGCTAAATTTATTAGATAATTACTTTAATTCTCTTTGTTTTGTCGCAAAAAAATATCTCATACACTTGCTTAAACTAATATTCGCTGTTTAAATGGAGAAAAAAGCAATTTGTGTTTTGCATGCAAGCAAGAATATTATAGGAGAGGAAATTATGGTTTTTGAATTTCTCTGACCAAAACCGTATTTTAGCAATATTTAAAATGCAGAAGTTTTTTTGTGATTTTAAAATTATTAAAAACAATAACTTAGCATTTTTAAAATAATAATAATAATTCACAATAAATTTCGAATAAACCCAAAAATCATCGATTAAACCTAAAATAATCTTTAAAAATTAAAAAAATCATGCATCGTCAATCTTCATGCCAGAACTTCATGTAACTCAATTCTATACATTAAATTCAACTCCAACCTAAACTCGAGTAATATTTAAAATCTCCAATACCCTTAAAAATATTGAAAATTTCTAACAATTTTTATTACATAATGTTCAACACAAAGTAAATTTGAATTATATTTAAAACCGGTAAGATCGTTTTAAATATCCCGAATCTCGATGTATCAATATAATTTTTAAGCATAAATCGTATCTACAGCACTTTACAAATTTAGAGTAACGCCGAATAATTCAAATAGACTCGAATGAACTGGAAAACCTTTAATAACATCGAATTATCATAAAATTCTAAAATATTTGAATATTCCCAGAAATCTCCAATAAGCTGAGAATCATCGAATTATCTTCAAAAATTTCAATGTTAACCGATTCAAAAGCTGAAAACATTTCATAAATTTACATTAATCCAAAAATCCCGCATTTCGGGAATATCACTTAATTTAATGCTCTAACCTTAATTCAATCTAAATAAACCACAAATATTATCGAACATTTTTAATAATCTCGAAAAATTTATATTGTGAAATTATTTATATATCTATAAAATAATATTCAACCCCAAACCAACTTCGGCTTACAGTAACTCTGTATAATATTTCTGTGAAATTGAAGTGCAGTACCTACATATATAGGCTAAGGAATCGTTTGTTGAAGAATATCGTTTTCGCAAACCAAATTGTATATAAATTTGTTAAATAATTAATTCGACTTATTGCATGCGCGAAAAATTAAATTTGCAGCCTGAAGAAAAGTCTACATTTGATATTTTACTGAAACGGAGAAGAGAACAATTGTCGAATGGATAATCGAATGCGCCAGAGAAAGCGTTTTTCAGCGTCAAACGTTTTTGAAATATTGATAAATAGAGTTGTAGGTTTATGTGATCTATTAATTGACGAATAAATATGGCTTAAAAAATGCAAAAGGGCTTCCTAGCAGATTTTTTAGCAATAAATCCAAATTGGTTCCCATTTAAAAATTCAATATGATCGGGATAACAAACAAGTCGCCTTTTTATAACTTTTCAAATAATTTCGAAAAACTCTCAACAACGAAATAGGTCTGCTTTAATTGAGCTGATCTACGTAACCCTTTCTATAAATAGGAAGTACAATTGCAATATTTAACTTATATGCACAAATTCCACTATCCAAGTTCAAATTAAACAGAAACTTCAATGCATAAACCAAGTACCAACAAAAGTTTTTGAAAACGAATTATTTACTCCATCAAAACCTGCAGATAATTTGTTATATAATTCATTGATTTCCGAAATAATTTCCAAAGAATTTACTAGTTCAAAAATAAAACACGAGGGAGGCAGGTACAATTATAATCCGTTTGGAAATAATTTTAACGGAACATCAATAAAAAATTTATTTAATTCATCAGAAATCTGTTGAGGACTAGTAGCCAATATAGTTGATTGATGAATATAAACTTGAGATATTTGATTTCTGAAACCCTTTCTACAAAGAATATCATCAATTTCCCTCCACATAAGCTTGGCGTTATTACCTATAGCAACAAATTTATTTTTGTAATAGCGCATTTTGACCTCCTTGACAGTCCTTATAAGATTTTTGATAACTTTTGAACAAATTTTCCTAACTTAACATTGGAACGATTACTCCTTAATTTCCTGGAGCATTTCTTTAACTGATTTACTTTATGTAAGAAATAGGAGTTCATTCACGGCCTCAGTTTCTTTTTATCAATACAAATTAATAAAACCTGTGAAGACTTAATGTGAAAATTCAAGATATTGAAAATTTACAGAATACTCCATCACGATAAATCACGATAAATGGCTCCCATTCTTCAGCAAGCAGATAATCTGATCACCAATAATACGAATTTTCTCGAAAAAATTGCCGTCGAAAATGAACTGTTAATGATTCTTTTTACTATTCTTATT